>CM040121.1:556822475-557298416 GCA_022559845.1 Amorphophallus konjac | reverse complement strand
TTCACACACAGCCGACGTTTGAAAAGAGAGAGAGAGAAGTGGGTTTGAGTTTCAACAAAAATAGAAAGTAAATGAAGGTGTTCACATAATAATAGTGTTGGTTCTAGAGACTATAAAAGGATGGCATGGGAGGCACTTCTCCTCCCCAATAGGCATATACGTAGATAGCTCCACTCTCATTCTCCACCCTCCTCTCTTAGTCTTTAGTGTAGGATTAGGATTTCCCATTTTATTTTCATTTGTTTTTGTTCAAACTTTGTTGTAATTTATTTTGTTCATGTATGCATTTGTGATTCAGTTTAATTTATGTTGCATTCCAGTTTTAGTTGTGTTTAATTTTGTTGCATAATCTTTTCCTATCTGTCTATTATTCTTTCAAAATTCTTTCTCGATCATTTTCTAAAATTCTTCCAAAGACGGTCAAGAGACGCTATTCCGATCCAGTCGCGTGTACGTGGTTGTTTCCGACAACTCGTAAATCAAAGGCTCGAGGAGACAATGCCGTTATCACACCACGGTCGCAAATCTATCCCACTTCGTCTATTTTATTTCGCATTTAATTTTGTTAGATTAATATTCTCTCTCTAGCTTTCCATATTTCTATTTCTAAACCCTCCATATTTCTTTAGATTCATTTATTTTCATGCAAGTTTATTTTTCTCTAGTTTAAACTCACTCAAAAACTCACCTTTCAAAACATAAGAATTTTCCAACTCATACTCAAATGAAATATTCCTTCTCGTGAGATCGACCCGTACTTACCACTCTACTTAGATTTTATATCTTTTTAGTGAGTGAGTTCGGTTTTATAAATTTTGAAATTGTATGTGGCACGGCATTTTTAAATGACAGGTGCAGAGCGCATCAATTTTTGGCGCCGTTGCCGGGGAGGTTAGTATGAGTTGAAAATTTTATTTTTCTTTTGTATATATTTATATAAAAAAAATTTGTCTTCCCTTTTTACATCTCCTTAAAAAAGTCAACAAAAATAAAAAAATAAAATAATAAAGGACGAGAGATCACGCTCCAAGTAAGTATCTCAACCTTCCCTCTTGTGGTTTAATTTATTTTCTACATTTTGTTATCTTTTATATTTAGAAAATCAGAAAAAAAAGTGTGTTGGCTAGGTAGCTTTTCATTAATTACAATAAAATTTGAAAAAAAATATAATAAAATCTTCATTCCAAGATTAGAAACCACACGTCATGTTTTAAGTCATGCACCATATAGGTTGCATTAATTTTGATCCATATTCATGTTTTAGAAAATAATTGTTCATGCATTTGCATCGTAAACCCTTGTTTGAACCTGTTTGTTGCATCTCATTCTTCAAAACACTCTAAGGGCATTACCCCTAAATATGATAAGGTGGGGATTTCATCACCCTTCCTTAACCCACAAATCACTTTTTCCTTACATCTTTGCATGACCTAAGCCATAAATAAAATACAGCAGACATTGGCCCTAGGTTCACACTGTGATTTTTGTGCTATTTAGGTTTACCCTCTTGTGAAAACCAGTGCCTAAGATAAGACGGTCGGATGGCAAACGCCTTAAGCGGGCTAGTGGTTATCTAATTAGGTCCCTACGAAAGTAGGGGAAGCCTCCCACTATCCCACCCCTTACTTGACCGGTGGAAATATTGAGGGTGAACTTAAGTGGTACTTTAGTCATTTTGTGAAACACCATTTATAGGTCTGAGTCACATCTAGGTCGCTAGATAATTTACGTGTTAACTTGTTTGTGTATGTAAAAAAAAATAAAAAATTAAAAAAAATCGTCATCTTCTCTCTATTCGTCTAATTTAGTGTTATTGTCAAACCAAAAAAAACTTTAAAGATAAAAATCGAACAATAAATAAATAAATAAATAAAATAATAAAAAATTTGTGGTTTTCTAATCCTAATAAAAAAGAGAATAAAATAAAAAAAGAGATTAATAAAAGGAAAAATAAAATTTAAAAAATTGAAAATAAAATTTAAAAAATTTGAAAAAAAATTGAAATTTTTTTTGAAGAAATTAAAAAAATTTAAAAAAATATTTCAGGGATATAACCTATTTTCATGGCCATTCATCTTGGAGAGAAATCCACACCTATGAAGGAACATTTTTTTCCTTCTACTTATAAACCATCAACCTGCATTGAACTACCTGACATTCTGGTGGATCATTATGAGATTGACCCTAGTCTCATCCAGATGCTCCCATCTTTTTATGGGAATCTCAATGAAAATCTTTATAGGCATCTAGATGATTTTCTAGAAGTTTGCTCCCTGATCAAAATCCAAAATTTTAGTGATGATTCCCTTAAGTTGATTTTATTTCCATTCTCATTAAAAGAAAAGGTAAAATGTTAGTTAAGGAGTTTTGAAAAGATCATTAGGACTTGGGAAGTTATGCAGTTAGAATTTTTGAGAAAATTTTACCCCATAGTCCGGACCAACATGATGAGAAGGGCGATTATCGGATTTACTCAACTTCCGGGCGAGCAAATTCATGAATCTTGATAGAGACTGAAGGATTTGTTATGTCAATGCCCACACCATGGGTTGCCGAAATGACAAATTGTGTATGCATTTTATGCGGGGTTGTACAATCATGATAGGCAAATGGTGGACATATGTTACGGAGGGACATTTATGAACAAAAGTGAAGATGTGGCTTATGATATGTTTGAAATTTTGAGTGAAAATTTGATAAATCATGCCTCAGTCTCATCTCATAAACAATCTGTAGGATCTTTCAAACAGGCTGAAACTTCATTTCAAACTTTCAAGGAAGCTTGTGAGTTCTGTGCCAGTCTCACTCACCATGTGAGTGAATGTCCTACTGTAGCCCGACTCCCAACAGTCATCCAAGCTCAAATAAAAATGCCCTAGGGTTCTCTCCACGCCAGTGTGCTACCCTTTCAAATGATTATAATCTTGGCTGGAGCAGTCACCCAAATTTTTCTTGGATGGATCAAACAATCCAAACCCATTTGTCTACACTTTCACCCCAAGAAATGCACGAGCAACCCATGGGCAATCAACTTCAACCCAACTCATCTCACCCAAACTTCAAAATCAACATCGATACTAAGGGTGATTCTCTGGGCCACTATTTTGAAGCTCAAATCATGTACTCTCAGTCTACTTACCATGGCCCCCTTCAATATTACACCAACCCCCTCAACATGTGAATGATGATGACGATGATCTGATGCCTATCATTCTGGCTCACGATATCAATACTGAGAGTGAGGGGGAATGCATAAGCAATACCATGCTAGAAGATGGGATGGCAGTAGGGGGTGAAATGAAGGATAATGATGATCATATTGATATCGTCACCCTATTCTATGAATGTTTTGAGATTGAGAATACCACAGTGAAGAATAGTGACCCCAACAACTCAATTAAGGATATACATGACGAGGAGGATTGTTGTGTGGTGAATAATTGTTGAGTTAATGAAGATGAATCTCAAATATCCTCCTCCTCTTGATGAGTGTGATGAAGGGGTCCTAATAGAAAAATTCACATTTGATCTTACCTGTGATGAAGGGATCGAGCTGAAAAAATTTACATTTGCTCTTCCCACCTCATTATTGAAAAATTTGATTGATAATCTTCAATTGAGTGTTGCGTGTGATGAAGGAGTTTTATTAAAGAATTTCACTTTGATCTGAGCCCTGAGCCCTTTCAAATGAAGTCTGAACCATTGGATGAGTTAGATTCTGGGCTCACGCTTCCTTCTAATTTGATTCCTCTGACAGTACAACCTCTCCAATATGACCTTCTAGGATCTGAGGGGGATGTGCCAACCACATTCACCTTTGATTTGACTTCCTCTCAGGAAGACAAGTTGATCAGTGCCCTTAATGTTCATGCTGCTGTTACTGGGAGGAATGTGGCTAATAATGACAATCTTATTCATCAGCCACTAGTTCCTGACAAAGTTACCATGGAGGAAGCCAATCAAGATCCTTGAACGAGAGGTACGTCAACTTCGGAATAAGACTATTCCTGTGATCAAAATCCAGTGGACAAAGTCAGGAGAAACATGGGAAACCGAAGAAGCTATGCGCAAAAGATTTTCAGAATTATTTGACTGGAAGTACACTCTCCACAATCCATACATTGAATTTGGGGACCAAATTCTCTTAAGTAGGGGATGGTGTAATGCCCCGAAATATTTTAAGAATTATTTCTGTAATATTTAGGAATTTTCTGGAATTATCAAAAGCCCGAATGAATTAATAAATAAATATTAGGTTAAATAAATCATTATTAAAGCCCAAATAAAGTAATCAATTAACCTAGCCTATTTAGTTGAAGCCCAAAGGACCTAAGGACCAAGCCCGTGAAGTTTGGCTCATATTCTAGAAGATTAATTAGTTTATTCACGAAAATTAAGGATAAATACTCCTTATGGAGATAATTAAATGGATAAACCGAAATGAGAGTTTGAACTAGTTTCAAATTCGGCACCCAGGATCTATAGCGGTCTATCATAAAACCGCTAAGTCACATGTGGCGGACCAGTCTTCGACCGCTAAATCTTGTCAGTTCCGTGAGTGGAAGAAAGGGCAAAACGATTGGATTTTTGAGAGTTTATCTCTTAGGGGTCGAGATGGGAGGACTAGTAAACACCTTAAGGACTCTCAGAAGTCGATCTAAGGTTTAATAAGGACTCTAGGATCGATCTAATCCTCAAACCCTAGGAAAACCCTATAAATAGAACCTAGTTTTGACCTGCGCGACCCTTACATTTGGCTCGCGTGGAATCAGGGTAAGGAGGTTTTATTTCAAGTAGGTTCCTTAGAAGTTTTTATTCCTAATACATAGGACTAACATCTCTCAAAATTTCGTGCTAGGAGATCAAGCACACAAGGAGATAAAAGCCTACAAAGTTGCTGGTTCCATAATAGTGACCCAGGAAACTATGCAAAAGTCCGGTGAAGATCAAAGAATTAGGGACCAAATCGAGGTATTTAGCATTAGTGCCTTTCAAACTTTTTGTTCCCCTTAGTATCTTCTTCTTACCCTCCAAATTTCACGTCCATAGGTCAAGAGAGTAAGGAGTTAGAGCAGCGTGAAGTTGTTGATTTGTCACAAGAAGTGCAGGGAACTAGGGATAGCATTCAGCCTTAAATTGGAAGTTTAAAAGTCTTAACAGAGGTAGGTCATCTCATGTACGGCTAAAATATCATTCTAGGATTAAAATCCCTCTTATTACACTTGATTTCATGTTTTATAGATCGTGAATTTCATGTTTATGCATATAGTGTAATGTACATGCATATTCCTTAGCCCTAATAAACTTAATAAATTCTCTTGTTCTAATACATGGATCCCATGCATGTTATCTCTGTTCTATCATGCTGTGGAATCATAATATGTTGATTTTCAGACATGATATGTTTTAAGTCTTAGTTTTCTTTTTAGTTAATTTACTATCAATCGTGCTCTAGCGGCCTAATGTTCGACCGCCAACTATGTTCCGCGGCCCTACGATAAACCGCTAGACACTCTATAAACTTGATTTTTAAGAAACTTCTGACGGACCAGCAATAGACCGTTTTGTCTCTCTGGCGGCCTTACGATAAAATGTCAACTCGTTGTAACGGCTCTATAATAGACCGCCAGTGTTCTATTTCTGTCAAACCGACATAGTTTTAAGAGCTTAGCTTATAAATAAGCCTAGTTAACTATAAACTAACCTGTTTAATGTTATTTCCTACTCCGAGTTTTAAGATTCTAATTCATAAGCAGTGATTTCATGTTCTTTATAGTTCTTAGGACTATTTTTAAGCATATGATAGTTTCATGCCAAAAACTAAATACTCTTGTATTAAATTATGGTTTAAATGGATGAGATTTAACGTTGGTTTATCATTGTACACATTCTATTCTTGTTTCAGAGTCATTTCTGTAAGTTCATGGCATATATCTCGGTAAATGACCATTAGTTACACACTTTGCACTTATAGGAACATAATCTTGAACTTGATAACCTCTCCTTTGGATATTCCTTCTAATGGACTAGGAAATCTTATTTCAAGGCCTCCGTAATTCTCCACGAGCCTGGGATTCCCACTAGGACGCTGAGTTGGTTGTACCATTAAAGTCCAATTATTTAGAAAGCACTACCGGTGTTTTCTAATCCTGTAACGGTTCAATACTCGACCGCTAAGGCCCATTAACGGTTCAGTATCTGACCGCCACGTTCTCTGAGTCCAAATGATTTCTTTCTGGATTCAGCCACTCTAGCGGCCCAATATTAGACCTCCAAATTTCCTGAGTACTGTTAACCCAAGGTTTGACCCAAAGGGGTTAATATTCCTATGATCATAGATAGTCCAACTGATCATCTAGAACTTATTACATTATTTTAAAGATATATAAGTAAAAAAATTGGAAGTTAAAGAATGTACCGTTATGCTGTCGATTTGTTTCCACGGCATAACCTAGTTATTAATGCATTTATTGAAATTCCGTAATCTCAATAGAAGCGTTCTTATTTTGGTTACTTTATAATGAAATTGTACATTCTTGGCCATATTATTTACATGTGTGGAAGTAGCATGATTTATACTTGAAGATGCGGTTCGAGCACTGATTGTGTTCAAGGGCTCTATGCTAGTCCCCTTGGCTGATTGTCGGAAACATACTATTATAAACCATAGAGTATAATACTACTGGCGTCACATTGCGCTGGGAGTACTTTCTTTATAAATAAGTGAAAATCCACGACAATCACAAATATCCACGGATTTATCCACAAAGTGGTATTCCACATAAATTCACGAAGTACTTGCTATTAAGCGAAAAGTGCTTACTTGCTTGTTACATGACGTCCTGGTACATTCTTGTTCATGAAAGGCCATAATCACACTCTTGCTTGATCATGCTTGCTCAATCATATCTAAATTTGATCATATGTTATGGTTTATTTACGTGATTTATCGCATTCACATGATTTCACCTTATTCTTTAGAGCTAAAATGTTAATCACTTTAATATTACCTTCATGTTGATGCAAAGATACCTACTGGGTAAGTGTGCTCATTACCTATTTCTAATCTTTTTCAGGAGATGCAAGTAGTTTGATTCGGATTCGGATTCGAGTTATTCAAGTGACGGGTCCGAGAGCGAATGAAAGTCACATAAGATTGAGAGAGGACTTAGGAAGTCAATAATGTCTAGATCGAGTTCATGTAATTTTCTCTTTATTGAGTCGATTAGATTTAAGTGAGTTGGAATCGTCTATGTATTCGGATTCTTATCACTCTTATTATTAATGAAAGGAGAAGTTGAGTAAATTGTTGTGCAATTGCATCTTATGTGTGATTGTTATTGCGCTCTGATTATTCTTGCTTGCAAGAGGCTTACCATGCCGGCTGTTCATGTTTCCCGAGAATGTCTTCCGCTGTATTAAAAGCTCGGGGCGTGACAGTTAAGTTGGTATCAGAGCCTAAGTCCAAGGACTTAGGGAGAAAAGTCATGTCATAGGATAAGTCCAAGGTTTTTAGCACCCATACCTATTAACTAAGGGAGAAATTTTCCACCCGTGTGAGAATTGGGTAGAGCCCAGGATAAGATAATAAATTAGCTCTAGATTAATCCCATTTAAAAATTCCATGGGAATAACAACTTGTTATTCTCTCAGGTACCTTATTCGTATAATGTCTCATCGCGTAAACTGGGATGGTATGCAACAGACTGTTGCGGGCCTCACCCAGGCGCTACAAACTATAGCCCAAGCAGGCACAGGAGCAAGAGCTGGGGACTTGCATCGTAATTTTTGAGGTTTAAATCCTCTATGTTTCTATGGTTCTTCGAACCCAGACGAGATCGAGAACTGGATCGATGAAATGAACAGTATATTTGACGTCATACAGTGTACAGACCAGGAAAAAGTGTGTCTTGCTACTTTTCAACTTAATAAGGATTCACGTACATGGTGGAAGTCAGTTTCGGCACCTCCAGGTGATGCACCACACACGTGGGAAGGTTTTCTTACCTTATTCCGTGCCAAGTATTTTTCAGAACATGTTAAAGAGAGAAAGGCTATGGAGTTTGCTTCTCTACGTCAGGGAATGATGATGATTGCCGAATATGAACTGTAATTTTTCAGGCTAGCACCCTATGCAACTCATCTGGTTAGTACCGATTTATTGAAGGCCAATCGATTTATGGACGGGTTAAGACCCGGTTTCATTCAGCAGCTCGAGACTCAAAATATCAGTACTTATGCGGAGATGGTCCAACGGGCGTATCTCTGTGAAAGGACCTTGGAAAAGGTCAAAAAATTAAAGGGCAAAGGTGAAGAGTCAAGTCGAAGATCAGAACGGCGTAGTAAGAAGGAGAAATTTAGCATCACGGAGCCCTACAAACCCCATGATAGCCGGAAGAGGTCGAGGAACGGGAGCGGGAGTAACTCCTAGAAGAATAAGAAAGTCAAGGAGGAGGATAAGCAAGTCATGGTGGCTTGCACCTTTTATGAAAAGTTCGGCCACTCGGCCGAGGAATGCTGGAAGCGCCTCGGTGCTTGTTTAAGGTGTGGCAGTCATGAGCATCGCATGTCAGACTGCCCTCTAATGAAGGAACAATCATCTGGTGGTGGACGCAAGAGGCAGGCTCGCCTCAATGCTGTTTTAGAAGATGATGAAGCGCCCAGGGACGGCGGACTTATGGAAGGTACTGTTCAAATTTGTTCCCGTCCTGCATTTATGCTATTTGATACCGGTGCTTCTCATTCCTTTATATCCACTACTTTTTTAAAAATATTGCCAATTTCATCAGTTCCCTTACCTTCGGACCTTTCTATTACTACACCCTTAGGTTTTGGAACAAAGCTTACCGATTACTACCCTAATAGTGAGGTAATAATCTCCCTGCAAACTTAGTATGCCTTGACATGAAAGGTTATGATGCCATTTTAGGGGTAGATTGGATAGTGGATCATGATGCCGATATCAATTATCGGAATAGGATAATATCCTTTCGTAAACCAGGTCTTCCGAGATTTTCCTTCCTTGGTATCAAGTGTAGGAAACATCCTACCATCATTTCTTCTCTTCACGCTTGCAAATTTATTTCGCAAGGATGTAAACCTTTTCTTGCTTCCATAATTGTTATCAAGTCTAAGGAGATCATCTTAGCAGACATTCCCATTGTAAATGAGTTTCCTGATGTATTCTTATCAGATTTATCTAGTTTATCACCCAAAAGGGAAGTAACTTCTCCATTGAACTCATTCCCAGAGCAGCACCTGTTTCAATAGCTCCTTACAGGATGTCCCCTACAGAACTTAAGGAATTGAAGGTGCAGCTTCAGGAATTATTAAACAAGGGGTTCATACGACCTAGTACATCCCCTTGGGGTGCGCTAGTTCTTTTTGTCAAGAAGAAGGATGGATCGCTCAGACTCTGTATCGGCTACCGGCGACTAAATTAACTCACAATTAAGAACAAGTATCTGTTGCCACGTATCGATGAGTTCTTTGATCAGCTTTCGGGAGCAGAATATTTTTCTAAGATAGACCTCAGGTCAGGTTATCACCAGCTCTGAATTAAAGATGAAGATATATACAAAACTGCTTTTCGAAGGCGATATGGTCATTATGAGTTCGTTGTAATGCCGTTCGGGTTAACCAATGTCCCAGTAGCATTTATGTAACTCATGAATAAAGTTTTCCAGCCTTATCTGGGCCAGTTTGTAGTCGTCTTTATTGATGACATTCTTATTTACTCCAAGACAAAGGAGGATCATGAAGAACATTTGAAAATAGCCTTGCAGACTCTAAGAGAACACAAACTCTAAGCCAAACTTAGTAAATGTGAGTTCTGGCTTAGGGAGGTCTCATTTCTTGGCCATATCATTTCAAAGGAAGGTATCACTGTGGATTCTTCTAAAGTGGAAGCTATCATAAACTGGAGCCGGCTGACGACCGTGTTAGAAGTTAGAAGTTTTCTGGGTCTGGCTGGTTATTATAGGCTGTTTATTAAGGATTTTTCAAAAATTAATGTTCCTTTGACAAGACTTACAAGAAAAGAAAATCCTTTTGTATGGTCGAAAGACTATGAAAAGAGTTTCCTAACTCTTAAGGAACATCTCACGACAACCCCTATATTATCATTGCCCGTTGAGGGTGGTGGATTTGAAGTCTATACAGATGCATCGGGCATTGGCCTAGAGTGCGTTCTTATGCAAAATGGGAAGGTGATTTGTTATTCTTTAAGACAATTGAAGCGTCATGAAGAAAATTACCATGTACATGATTTAGAATTGGCGACTGTTATATTTGTCTTAAAAATCTGGCGTCACTATCTTTATGGAGAGAAATTTACGGTTTATTCAGACCACAAAAGTTTGAAATATTTGTTCTCCCAAAAGGAGCTGAATATGAGGCAAAGAAGATGGTTGGAATACCTAAAAGACTTTGATTTTGCTATTCAATATCATCCTGGTAAAGCTAATGCTGTAGCAGATGCATTCATCATAAAACCAATGGAAAAGCTATCAAGTCTTATGATTAGTATGACTAATCTCATTCCTCAATTTGCTCAGTTGAATTTAGATGTTGACATAAGGAAAGAAGATTATTTTATAGTCAATATCCGAGCTCAACCTACATTAATAGAAGATCTAGTCAAGCTACAAGATAATGATCCCGTATTACTGGAAATTAAAGCCAATATTGAGCAAAGGTCGGATTTCTCTATTACCGATGATGGAAGGTTACTATTCAAGAATCGAATTTGTATACCAGATCATGTTGATACTAAGAAACTAATCCTAGAAGAAGCTCATAATTCCAAGTATACCATTCATCCAGGTGGTACAAAAATGTATCAAGATCTTAAAAGGAACTTCTGGTGGCACAACATGAAAAGAGAAGTGACAGATTTCGTGTCCCGCTGTCTCACTTGTCAACAAGTAAAGGCAAAACATTTAAGACCCACGGGTAAATTATACCCCTTGAATATTCCCGAATGAAAATGGGAAAGTGTAGGGATGGATTTCATCATGGGTTTATCTAAGACCAGAGGAGGACACGATGGTATATGGGTAATCATAGACCGATTGACTAAGCCTGCACATTTTCTGCCAATTAAAAGTCGATGGTCTGTGGATATTCTAGCAGCATTATACATAAGGGAAATCATCAAATTACATGGTGTCCTTGTCACCATTATATCAGATAGAGATCCCTGATTCACATCACAATTTTGGAATGTTCTTCAACATTCTCTAGGGACTCGACTAAACTTTAGCACATCATTTCACCCACAAACTGATGGTCAAACGGAAAGGACAAATCAAGTGGTGGAAAATATGCTCAGGGCTTGTGCTATTGATTTTGGAGGTAGTTGGCATGATCACTTACCTCTAGTAGAATTTACATACAACAATAGCTATCAAGCTAGCATACAAATGGCACCATTTGAAGCTCTTTATGGAAGAAGCTGCCGTTCCCCTATTTGTTGGAATGAAGTAGAAGAAAGACAATTTCTAGGTCCCGACATCATCAGATATACTACAGAAAAGATAAAGCTTATTCGGGAAAGGCTCCAGATGGCACAAGACCGACAGAAATCTTATGCTGATAATCGAAGACGCGACTTGGAATTTCAAGTAGGAGATCATATATACCTTAAGGTTTCTCCGAGTCGTGGCATTCGAAGATTTGGTATTAAGGGCAAACTTACTCCAAGATTTATTGGTCCTTTTGAGATTCTAGAAAGAGTTGGTGAAGTTGCTTATAGAATTACTTTACCACCTCAATTATCTGAAGTTCATGACGTATTTCACGTCTCAATGCTCAAGAAATATGTTTCTGATCCTTTCCATGTCATCACCTACGACAATCTGGAGATTAAGAAGGATTTGACATATGAGCAGAAGCCAATCAATATCCTTGAACGGGAGGTACGTCAACTTCGGAATAAGACTATTCCTGTGGTCAAAATTCAGTGGACAAAGTCAGGAGAAACATGGGAAACCGAAGAAGCTATGCGCAAAAGATTTCTAAAATTATTTGATTGTAAGTACACTCTTCATAATCTATACATTGAATTTGGGGATCAAATTCTCTTAAGTAGGGGAGGGTGTAATGCCCCGAAATATTTTAAGAATTATTTCTGGAATATTTAGGAATTTTCTGGAATTATCAAAAGCCCAAATGAATTAATAAATGAATATTAGATTAAATAAATCATTATTAAATCCCAAATAAAGTAATCAATTAACCTAGTCTATTTAGTTGAAGCCCAAAGGACCTAAGGACTAAGTCCATGAAGTTTGACCCATATTCCAGAAGATTAATTAGTTTATTCACGGAAATTAAGGATAAATACTCCTTATGGAGATAATTAAATGGATAAACCGAAATGAGAGTTTGAACTAGTTTCAAATTCGGCGCCCATGATCTATAGCGGTCTATCGTAAAACCGTTAAGTCACATGTGGCGGACCAGTCTTCGACCCCTAAATCCTATCAGTTCCGTGAGTGGAAGAAAGGGTAAAAGGATTGGATTTTTGAGAGTTTATCTCTTAGGGATCGAGATGGGAGGACTAGTAAACACCTTAAGGACTCTCAGAATTCGATCTAAGGTTTAATAAGGACTCTAGGATCGATCTAATCCTTAAACCCTAGGAAAACCCTATAAATAGAACCTAATTTTGACCTGCGCGACCCTTACATTTGGCTCACGTGGAATCAAGGTAAGGAGGTATTATTTCAGGTAGGTTTCTTAGAAGTTTTTATTCCTAATACATAGGACTAACATCTCTCGAAATTTCATGCTAGGAGATCAAGCACACAAGGAGATAAAAGTCTGCAAAGTTGATGGTTCCATAATAGCGACCTAGACTGTGCAAAAGTCCGGTGAAGATCAAAGAATTAGGGAACCAAATCGAGGTATTTAGTACTAGTGCCTTTAGAACTTTTTATTCCCCTTAGTATCTTCTTCTTACCCTCCAAATTTTACGTCCATAGGTCAAGAGAGTAAGGAGTTAGAGCAACGTAAAGTTGCTGATTTGTCATAAGAAGTGCAGGGAACTAGGGGTAGCATTCAGCCTTAAATTGGAAGTTTAAAAGCCTTAACAGAGGTAGGTCATCTCATGTATGGCTAAAATATCATTCTAGGATTAAAAGCTCTCTTATTGCACTTGATTTCATGCTTTATAGATCATGAATTTCATGTTTATGCATATAGTGTAATGTACATGCATATTCCTTAGCCCTAATAAACTAAATAAATTCTCTTGTTCTAATACATGGATCCCATGCATGTTATCTCCGTTCTATCATGCTGTGGAATTATAATATGTTGATTTTCAGGCATGATGTGTTTTAAACCTTAGTTTTCTTTTTATTTAATTTACTGTCAGACGTGCTCTAGCGGCCTAATGTTCGACTGCCAACTATGTTCAGCGGCCCTACGATAAACCGCTAGACACTCTGTAAACTCGATTTTTATGAAACTTCTGGCGGACCAGCAATAGACAGTTTTGTCTCTCTGGCGGCCTTACGATATACTGCCAACTCGCTGTAACGGCTCTATAATAGACCGCCAGTGTTCTGTTTCTGTCAAACCGACATAGTTTTAAGAGCTTAGCTTATAAATAAGCCTAGTTAACTATGAACTAACTTGTTTAATGTTATTTCCTACTCTAAGTTTTAAGTTTCTGATTCATAAACAGTGATTTCATGTTCTTTATGGTTCTTAGGATTATTTTTAAGCATATGATAGTTTCATGCCAAAAACTAAATATTCTTGTATTAAATTATGGTTTAAATGGACGAGATTTAACGTTGGTTTATCATTGTACACATTCTATTCTTGTCTCAGAGTCATTTCTGTAAGTTCATGGCATATATCCTGGTATATGACCATTAGTTACACACTTTGCACTTATAGGAACATAATCTTGAACTTGATAACCTCTCCTTTGGATATTCCTTCCAATGGATTAGGAAATCTTGTTTCAAGGCCTCCGTAATTCTCCGCGAGCCTGTGATTCCCACTAGGACGCCGAGTTGGTTGTACCATTAAAGCCCAATTATTTAGAAAGCACTACCGATGTTTTCTGATCCTATAACGGTTAAATACTCGACCGCAAAGGCCCATTAACGGTTCAGTATCTGACCGTCACGTTCTCTGAGTCCAAATGATTTCTTTCTGGATTCAGCCACTCTAGCGGCCCAATATTAGACCACCATGTCAATATAGCGGCCCAGTTATAGACCACCAAATTTCCTGAGTACTGTTAACCCAAGGTTTGACCCAAAGGGGTTAATATTCTTATGATCATAGATAGTCCAATTGATTATCTAGAACTTATTACATTATTTTAAAGATATCTAAATAAAAAAATTGGAAGTTAAAGAATGTACCGTTGTGCTGCCGATTTGTTTCCAGGGCATAACCTAGTTATTAATGCATTTATTGAAATTCTGTATTCTCAATAGAAGCGTTCTTATTTTGGTAACTTTATCATAAAATTGTACGTTCATGGCCATATTATTTACATGCGTGGAAGTAGCATGATTTATACTTGAAGATGCGGTTCGAGCACTGATTGTGTTCAAGGGCTCTATGCTAGTCTCCTCGGTTGATTGTCGGAAACATACTATTATAAACCATGGGGTATGATGCTACTGGCGTCGTATTGCGCTGGGAGTACTTTCTTTATAAATAAGTGAAAATCCACGACAATCACAAATATCCACAGATTTATCCACAAAGTGATATTCCATATAAATTCACGAAGTACTTGCTATTAAACAAAAAGTACTTACTTGCTTGTTACATGACGTCCTAGTACATTCTTGTTCATGAAAGGTCATAATCACACTCTTGCTTGATCATGCTTGCTCAATCATATCTAAATTTGATCATATCTTATGGTTTATTTACGTGATTTATCGCATTCGCATGATTTCACCTTATTCTTTAGAACTAAAATGCTAATCACTTTAATATTGCCTTCATGTTGATGCAAAGATACCTACTGGGCAAGTGTGCTCATTACCTATTTCTAATCTTTTTCAGGAGATGTAAGTAGTTCGAATTTGGATTCGGATTCGAGTTATTCAAGTGACGGGTCCGAGAGCGAATGAAAGTCACATAAGATTGAGAGAGGACTTAGGAAGTCAATAATGTCTAGATCGAGTTCATGTAATTTTCTCTTTATTGAGTCGATTAGATTTAAGTGAGTTGGAATCGTCTGTGGACACCGAAAATTGCACATCCAAAATGTCATGCTTAGCCCAGCATCAACAACGGCGCCGAGTGAAGAAACCCCCGGGGAAATCAAGCACAAAACGCCCCACAGCCCGTGGGCCTCGAAGAAAATCAAATGGGCCACAACTCATGCTCACAATGGGCTCAAAATTGCCCATTTAGCCCTTCAGCGGCACGCCCAGTTGAGGCCTCAGCGGCACGCCCTGGCAGAACCCTCCAGCGGCACGCTCCCTTCAGCGGCACACCCTGCCGCGGCCCTCGCCGGCACACCCCTATGGGGGTTCACCGGCACACCCCCAAGGGGGTTCACCGGCACACCCCCAAGGGGGTTTCAACGGCACACCCCCATGGGGGGGTCTTCAACGGCACACCCCCCATGGGGGGGGGTCTTCACCGGCACACCCATTGGGGCCTCAGCAGGCTTCAGCGGCACGGCCCCTTGGGGCCTCAGCGGCACGCCCTCAGCAGGCCTCAGCGGCACGCCCTCAGCAGCTTCAGCGGCACGCCCTCAGCAGGCTTCAGCGGCACGGCCCTTTGGGGCTTCAGCGGCACGGCCCTTTGGGGTCTTCAGCGACACGCCCTTCATGCCGTTCAGCGGCACGCCCATCCGGGGCTCCAGCGGTATGACCTTTTGGCACTACAGCGGCACGCTTGTTCAGCCCTTCAACGGCACAGCGTGAGTCACTTTCAACGGCCGACGTGAAGCCCATGCCCTACGCCTCCTTGGCGCGCAGTGGAGCCGTCCGAAGTGGCAGCTGGTCGTTGGGCCACGTAGCCTACCCCACTGACAGCCAGGACGGGCGAGGTCAAACCCCATCATCACAAGGTCACTTCCCGCCTCCGGTTGCTCGGACTATAAAGAGGCCTCCTCCTTCGACATGGAAGGGGGAGGACAGAGGAAAAAAAACAGAGAAGAGAAGAGAGGCAGACGGACGCACACACGCAGAAGAAAAGAGAAGAAGAGAGAAGAAGAAGAAGAGGCTCCCTCCCTGCCGGGAGCTTCCTCCGACGATGACCACCACCACGGGAAGGGAGCAAGAGTAAGGGAGAGAGGGTTCGATGTAACGGGGAAAGAGTTAGGGGCGGCTGGCCTCCATCCTGCCCTCCGTTCCTCCTCTTCCGTTTATGTCTTCTTTTCTTTTATGGGGCCATTTCCCTTTTCTTGGCCATGGCATCATCTTTGGCACTCTTTTTTGCTATGATATGTATGTAGGGCCATGCCCTCTTGATTCACATGAATGAAAACCACCCTCTCCGGGCTCCTCCATGATTTTTTGTTGGTAATTTGTACTAGTCTTCACGGCCTTTGATGGGCTGTTCGTTTTCCCTCCGTCTCCACATTTCTTCAGCATTTTTGGGGTCTCCCTGTGGGTATGATCTCTTGCCCACGACCCTTGGCCTCATAGGCTTTCCACCCTCTGCCAGGGCCATCCCTGAGTGCCCACCCGCTTGAGGAGGAAGAGGGACCCTTGCTCTCTCTCCGATCGACCAGCTGCCAATAGGCCACCCTCCCCCCATGCCTTGAAGCCCTCTCCTCTTCCTTCCTTGGAACAACCTGTAAGACCCTCTCCAGCCTACACACTTAGCAGTTTAAATCCCCCAGCGATGCCTCTTCCTGGCCCTTCGCCGGCACACCCGTTTGGTCCCTCAGCGGCACACCCCACCAGCCTTCAGCGGTACACCTGCTGGCCAAGCCCGAGCCCGTTGTTTTTCCTTCGTGCTTTCCGAGGTTCTCTAAAGGTGTTGCTCCCCCGGGGGCCCACCTCCAGTTGTCGGGTTCCGCCACATCATGTGGGCGCGTTCCCTGTATCTCCCTTACGCCCCGGGTCAAGGGGAGATGCTGCCGAATTTTCATGAGAAACTAATAAACAATTAAAGAGGCAAAAGGAAGCAATAAGCGAATAAGAACGATCAACAATGAAGCCTTCCAAATTATCAAATCACTGCCGGCATCACGATGAGAACTGGACCGAGCTAACTAACCACCCGGCAGCCCGAGCATCCGACCCACAAGGAAAGAGATCGAACCGAACAAAGAGAACAAAACAAGGGGGAAGTTTGTATAAAACTGCCTACAAATTGAAACAAGAGGAAAAGAAAAGCCTTAAGACCAGTAATTAAAAACTGGATTAACCTCCATCACTCCCTGCCCAACCCCCCAGCGGCACACACACGCCCAGCCTTCAGCGGTACACTCTCTTGAGCCTTCAGGGGTACGCCCCTGCAGCCCTCAGCGGTACGCCATTTTGCAGCCTTCAGCGGTACACTCTCTTAAAACCCCAGCGGTACACTCTCTTAAAACCCCAGCGGTACACTCCCTTGAGCCTTCAGTGGTACGCCCCTGCAGCCCTCAGTGGTACGCTCCTGCGGCCCTCAGCGGTACGCCCTTTTGCAGCCCTCAGCGGTACACCTTGTTTCCCCTTTGCCGGCACACTACATACTTACATATATACATCACGATAAGGGCATTAATAATGGCAAATAAATTAAAAAAAATTACGCTAACTAAAGGACTCCGAATGCGTAATATCAATCACAATAAAAGAGGTGGGAGGGGTAATAAAAATAATAATAAATAACAAACAAATGATAATGATAAGAATAATCATGAATAAAAGAAGAGAAATCACCCCGGACAAAGGCATGGATGAACAATAAGCATCAAATCAGAAATCCCAGAAGATATAACTAAGAAAACCCCAGATAAAAGACATCAAGGCTCACACTGCAGCCCCTACCTCTCCCCGTGACCCGGGACAAAAGGAACAACAACGCTGCCCTTTCAGGTCAAGCCCGAGTCTTGGGAATTACTCCGATATGGCCAGGTCTTGATCTAACCTCGGGCCGACAGCTTAATCGGACCGGATTTGTTTCTCGTTCCGATACCTTCCGAATCCTCATTGAAATTGCCATATGCTCGGTAGACATTTGAAGGGAGCTACCACGGTTTTCTCGCCGCGTTCCTGTTACGGGCCCGTGTCCGAATATGAAAAGATCCCCGAGCGGCCTATGCGGCCGGCAATTTATGGCTTTAATAAAACCCTCAGTGTGATCTACCTATATCTCTCTCGCATAATTAGTATTGCTCTTTTAGGCCGTGGGGCCCCTAATTTCGGCAATTAATCAAGGGTATTCCCTCGTATGGGGGATGTAAATGACGTCGTGACCTTCATGGCGCGATGGGATTCGGTCCCGACACGAACCACACAATCATCTGACGAAGTCAGATCGAGCGCACCATGGGCTCTTCGGAGCCCGAATAAATTGTCACTTTGTGACTGGCACGCCCACACACTTAATAGACGAACCGCACGACTCAAGCGAATTTTTTTTTTACTGCGTCCACAACTCTGGCACGCCCGGTGGGACCTATCCACCCTTCATCTCTTTGCCGAAATTAGGGGCCCCGCGGCCCCCTTCCTGTTACACTAATTGTGCCACTTTCTTAAATGCAGAAAATTAAGCAGAGAAGAGAAAGCAACATCATGGAGCCGACAATGGCTGTTGTCTGCAGCCCTGAGGTTGTGGAGAATCATGTGCGAGGCGGCTACCTGGCGGTGCCCCTCACTTTCGGGAGCTTCCCTCCCACCGTGGGCTTCCCCAACTTCTTGGGGGTGGCCTTCGTTGACATCCTCGATGCACGAGCGCCCGAGCGCCCGAGGAGCCTCAAACCAACGCTCCCGCTCCGGGAGCCGTCGAAGCTGCCGCCGGCCGAGCTGTGGCCGAAGACAACAATAGCGTCCCCACAACGACGCTCAGCTGCAATGTGCACCACGTGCACCACACCACTGGCCCATCCCACCAGGGGTCGACATCCCACCGGAGAAGGCTCCGGAGAAACAACACTAGCATCGGCTCAGGGCGTCGCGCCTCCAACTCCGGGAAGTCAATGACCGTCGGGGCCCTCCGAGTCCGCCTAGACGGACAGAGGTCCCAACCGGCGCCGGACCGCACCACCCCTACCATCCCAGTCCGCAACTCCTTCCACGGACTGGAGAAGCTGAAAGAGAGGGCAGTGCCAGCGACCCCAGCCGTGACACAAAAAAGGACGCCGGTTCACAGGCCGGCTAAACTGAAGCAAGTCTGGGTACCTAGGGAGGCCCAGCCCACTGTACTCGCCCAGGCAGGGCCCAGCACTTTCCGCCCCAGGAGGGCCCGACGCGATGACAGGGTCGAGGCAGTGACCCCCACTCTCCGACCGGCACCCGTCATTCCGGTGCCGTCCGAGAATGCTCATCGCCGTCGCCGAGGGCGTCGGCACAATGCCGCCCGCCCTGCTCTCACGGCCTACTCCCCTCCTACCGCTATCATCGACGCGCAACCCCAGGCCGCTCTCCCAGACCAGGAGTGGGAAGGGATCGAGCAGGCCATGAGGAACTACCTCCGAGGCCCGGGTAGCACCCCCGCTGGCCGCCAGAGACTACTGGGGGCAATGGCCTCCGCCTTCCAGGAAGAAAGGGGGGGACCTGCACCTAGTATGGAGTCGAGGACCAGCCCGGAGGAGCCGCGCCAGTCCCCTGTACGGGAGGAAGCGCCGCCCCGACGGTCGGTCTTCGACAGGCTGACATTCCCAGGAGGACCGTCCCGGAGGGCGTCGAGAAGAAATAAGAATAAGAAATGACAGACATTCACCTGCAATATGGCGGGAGTTCATGGTCGGTATGGGGCCTTACCCACCGACCCGGAAGAATTGGCCAGAATAGCCGCCAGGCCGGGACCCCTTACCAGAAGAAGAAGAGCGGCAGGCAGCGCGACACCCACAGGAGTCGAAGGGGCCCCACCTGAGGAACCCCTCACGGCCCTCACGGCCAATGTAGTCACCACCGGCGACACGAGTGGCGGACCCTCGACATCATCCGAGGACGCCCCGGTCGAAGAGACGGGGGGCATGCCCAGTCTCCCTACAGCTGACCCAGCAATGCTGCTCATGATGCAACGATTCCAGCAGGAAATCGAATCACTTAAAAAGCAGTTGAATGAGCGAAACACACCACTCCCAATGTCCTGGCAGACCGAGGTCACACCCGAGGTACCCAGGGACAGGGGGCAGTCTTCCGAGGCAGCTCTTCCGTCAACCCTCGATCCCCTCGGGGGCACTCCCCCGCAGCAGGCACATTGCACAGCGGTGACCCCGCCACAGGCTCCGCTTTCACAAGGGTCTCCCATGGCCCCCCGAGCGACCGTGGTAGCCACCCCGAGCGCACAGCCCGCTCATTTCTACCCGAGCCCAGTCGACCCGGCGGCAGTCAGCCGGTTGATGCTCGAGCAGATGATAGACATGAAATTGGCCGAGAGGGGCGATGGGGATCGGACGCCTTTTGACGTCTACCGGGTACCCTACCCGGCTCATTATGCTGCCAGGAAGTTGCCGGCTGGTGTCACCAAGCCGCCGAAATTTGAAAAGTTCAACGGGCAAGGATCTCCCAGGGAACACATTGCCTACTATGTGAACGTCATGGGAGACCTGGCTGCTGATGAGGCCTACCTCCTGAAGTTCTTCGGCTCAACACTCACCGGACTTGCCTTTGAATGGTACTCCGGCTTGTCACCCGGGTCGGTGGCCGATTGGCCCGACATGCAGAAGAAGTTCAAGGAAAGATTCTACGTGGCCGAGAGAGAAGTTACCATGGCTGAACTCTACGCCACAAGGCAGAAGAATGATGAGTCGGCCCTCGACTACATCAAAAGATGGAGGAACCTTAGTATGAGGTGCAAACGCCCCCCGCATCAGGAGGACGCAGTTCAGATCTGCAAGCAAAACTTAAAGAAAGAAATCCTAGAAAGGATGATCGGCACTGAGGTCAAGACATTTGACCGTCTAAACAATGTGGTAGCGGAGATCGAGGCATTCTTGGCCCGATACTCCTCCACCCCAGCCATGTCAAGCCAGAGGGCCAGGCAGGCGGAAAAGAAGCCGGCTCCCCCGGAGGTGCATGCACTAGACTTCCAGGCTTTTGAAAAGCAGAAGGAGAAAGCCAAGGGAGCGGCCAACCCTCCGCCGCCTAGAACCACAGAGCGGCGGGAAGGCCCCTCGCTAAGGGAGAAGATGAGAAACAAGTTATATTCCTTCTCCCGGGACAAGTCCAAGCTCCTGTTTGAATGGGCAACTAGCTACAATAAAATCACACTACCCGAGCCGAAAAGGCCTGGCAACCTGAAGAAGAAGGATGACCCGCGCTTCTGCATGTACCATCGGGTGCTCGGGCATACCATTGAAGACTGCTACGTCTTCAAGGACGTTATTGAGTCCTTAATCAGGGACGGGGAGCTGGACATGGGGGAGCATAAAGTAGACCCCCCGCAGCCACACGAGCTGCCCAGCATAGCCTCCTCCGTCAACATGACCTCACTACATCAGGAGTTGCCAGAAGAATGGGCGGAAGCCTGTGCCCGTGCCACTTATGAGACCTTCATCAGGGCCCCAGCTCAAGACCAAGAAGGGTGGCAGGCTATACCCAGAAAAATTAGAAAGGCGCGCGCCTCTCGACCTACCCCAGGAATTCACTCGAGGGTAGCAGTGCCCCTGCCTGCACCGCCCCTGGTAAACCCGGTTTGTCATGATACGGCCCCCCGGCTAGTCATCAGGCGGCCCACCCACAATAAAAAGAGCTCCGTCCCGATGCGGATGTATCAGAAGGCCAGCCCGGCTGTTGAAAGACTCCAGGCTATTATTGACGGGCTTGAAGATTATGAACAGCCCAAAATCCAGCCTGTGGAGTTGAAGGAGTATGTCCCCTGGAAGGAGTTCGAATTACTCGAGCTGGCTCCGGGAACAGAAGCTGAAGCAGCCAAAGAACCTCCTCTGTGGGGTGAGCTTCCTCAAGAGTGGCCATTGGCCACGGTAGGGAAGAAGAAGAAGAAGAGAAGACCCAGGGGCAAGAAGAAGAAGGAGGTCGTCCTCGCCTGCAACACCCTCTCGGCGCTGTTCGACACCGCTCTCTCCCTGGAAGAAAAAGAAGAAGCCCACCCCATGAGCCAGCAGAGGTGAGTCAAGCTGAAGCATCCACCTCCCAGCACGCCACCAGGTCAGGGAGGAAGTGGGGGCACCCTCCTCAGGGTAGCCTCAACATCATGCTCAGGGGGGAACAACCATACCAGGTTCCCGAGCCCGAGGTCCGAGGCACCGAGATCCCTCCCCCATCAGGTCTCTACCCCAGAGGCACCAAGAGTCAAGGCGCCCCGTCATTCACCGAGTTCCTGTCAGCTCGAGTAGGAAGGCGGGCGCACCCCCAGGGGTCCTCTGCGACTAGTAAAGCAAACATTCCCCAAGCTCTACCAGCTGCAACTCCTGCCCAGCCAGAGGAAGAATTCAGCGACACCCCAAACCTCGCCGAATTCATGCGAGCAGCGGAGAAGGCCCAACAGGCCCCGCCTGCTCAACGGGCTACAACAGATCCCCCAAAGGAGGCGTCCCCTGATCAGACACCCCAGCCTCAGGAGGGGAGCAGGCGCGGCAAGCCCGAAGAAATGAAGTTGCTCAAGGTGCGGGCTGCCGAGCGGATAGTCAGACACCTCAAGAAGATCCCGACCCGGTTCACTGTGTGGGAGATGCTGTCTTTAGATGAAGAAACATGGCAAGCCATCATCGCCGCACTCCAGACGCCAGCCCACCTTGAAGCCAGTTTGGCAGAAATAGCACCCGAAGTAGCTGTGACTTTTACAGAAGAGGACATGCTCCTGCCGACCTGTAGTCACAACAGACCCCTCTACATGAAAGGGAAGTTGAATGGCCAGCCTATTAATAGGGTCTTGATCGACCCAGGGGCGGCGGTGAATATACTCCCTTACCGGGTGTACCAGAAGCACTACTTTGATGTACACTTGGTTGAGGTCAAAAATGTCAAGATTGCTGGCTTTAACCAGAAATGTGAAGTGCCCATGGGGGTTGCAGAGTTTAACTTGACCTTTGATGACTTCACCACCAAGGTCCAGTTTCACGTCATCAACTCCAACACTTCCTACAAGGCGTTGCTTGGCCGGCCTTGGCTACACCAGAACAGAGTGGTGCCCTCCACCCTGCATCAATGCATCAAATACCCCTGTGAGGGGAAGGAAGTCAGGATCTTTGCCGACCTCCACCCATTCGAGGTGTTCGAGTGTCACCTGTTAGATGCCAACTTATACTTAGAGAAGGCGAAGCAAGCTCCTCAAGTCATCCAAGACAAGGGAAAGAAGAAAATGGAATCAGGAGGCTAGTTTCCTCCGCCGCCCCCAGGTTATGTGGCTCCCCCACATGTACCATTTATTGCACAAGAAGAAGGGGTATTTAGGGCAGCCCCTCTCGCCATCTACCCCACACCGGGGGCACCCTGTCTCGAAGACCTACTAGAAGATGTCAGGGTCCCGCCAGGGATCGTCAAGCCGATAGCGGAAATTGAATGCCAAGCAGGTGAACAACTGAGAACCTTCGAGGTGCCTAACCCTGAGGGGCCGCCCACTATCTTCTATGTCGCTGGGGAGAAGCCAGTCAGGGAAGACGATGACTGCCGGTTCCCTGACGAGTTGCATGACCCGCACGTCCCCATTATGGGACTCCCCCACATGACTGACCAGGCAGCCAGAATGGTCAGAAAGCAGAAGATTCCTCCCTACCAGCCCTCCAGCCGGAAGGAAATGTTTGAAAGAATGTGGAACCCACCAAACCTGGATCGACGGTTGCTGAAAATCACCAAGCACCCCGGTCTGGGCTTTCCACTAGAAGATTACTACGAGACTGATGTCATATCGGTCTCAACATGGCCCGGCGACGACCCCGCAGAAGCTGCAGATTCGCGGGAAACCCACCAAGACACATGTCCCGGGGCCCCGGCCGAGGAGGCACAAGACGAAGAAGTATTCCTGTGGAAGCCTCCCAGCCGCCGCTGCATGGAGAAGACCCCCTCCTTCTCCGAAGTGTCGACCTCGAGAGGGCACGCCAGCGAGGCACCTCCACCCCGGCCGGCCGGCGAAACAAGGAGCAGAAGCATGGGCCAGGCTCCGAGATCCCCTCGATACGACCCCGTCATGTACGCCTTGTACCATAGGCAGCAACGGGAGATCGAGACGCTAAAAGTACGACTGGCTGAGCTGACCTCACTAGTCGCCGACCTGATCTAGGGATCTCTCCCCCCATGGGGTGGCCGGATGCCTCGGCCCCGAGGCACCAGTCCCAGCACCCCCGCTTTGTCGAGGCGGGAAATGAGAGACATGGCAAGCTCGCTGACCGACCGGCCGACCAGGCAAGGGCTGACACTCCAAGAGAAGCTACAGAAGCCTTATTCCTTCCCGAGAGAGAAGACCCAGGGCATCTTCGACTGGGCTTGCCACTACGGCAAAGTCTCCCTTCCACAGTCCAAGAGGCCGCAAGACACCCGAAGAAGCGGGGACCCACTATTTTGCCCTTACCACCAGATGCTGGGTCACGCCATTGAAGACTGCTATGTCTTCAAAGACATTGCTCAAAGCCTCATCGACAGGGATGAGCTCAGAATGGGGGACTACGTGGTAGCCCCGCCATGCCCCCACGTGGCGGACAGCCCCAGGGCAGGAGCCTACACTGTGTCCATCCAATGCTAGGCGCTTGAAGATGCGGCTACCCCAGCCCCTGCGGGAGCAGTCTATGATGAATACACAGAAGAGCCCGGGATGGACCTGTGCCCCTCCGAGCCAGCGGGTCTCACGTACCCGGCGGCTACGACCCAGGAGGAGCGCGAGGTGAATGCAGCCTCCATGCCCAGTCATGATGAACAAGAAGAGGGAGATGGCGTCCTTGAGCCCGAGGACAATGAAGACCAGGACTTCGTCGATTTGTCGCCAGCCCCGCCGGAAATTGAAAGTGGCGGCCAGGTCACGGTCGACGAATTGATTGAGGTCAACCTTGGTACAGAAGACGACCCCAGGCCAACTTTCCTTAGTGCTCTTATGCCCCTGCAGGAGCGAGAACAGTACACAAAATTGCTGAAAGAATTCCGGGATTGCTTTGCCTGGAATTACAAAGAAATGCCTGGGCTCAGCGCCGAAGTGACCCAGCACATACTCTCCATCGATCCCAAGGTGGAACCAGTGAAGCAACCCCCCCGGCGCATGAGGCCGGAGCTAACCAGCCAGATCTGCAAAGAGGTCGACAAGCTCCTAAATGTCGGCTTCGTGGCGGAAAATCAATACACCACATGGCTGGCCAATATTGTACCGGTGAAAAAGAAGAATGGACAGATCAGGATTTGCGTGGACTTCCGCGACCTGAATAAAGCCTGCCCGAAAGATGACTTCCCGGTGCCTATCACCGAAGTGATGATTGATGCAACCACTGGCCACGAGGCCCTGTCCTTCATGGATGGGTCGTCCGGCTATAACCAAATTTGGATAGCCGACCACGACCGGGTCCACACAGCTTTCCGGTCAGCCAAAGGGATATTTCACTACAAGAGGATGCCCTTCGGCCTCAAGAATGCCGGTGCCACATACCAGCGGGCGATGACCAAGATCTTCGACGAGCTGCTGTACGGCAAGGTCGAGTGCTACATTGATGATCTGGTCGTCAAGACGAAGAAAAGAGACGAGCACCTGAGTGACCTCAGGGTCGTCTTCAAAGGCTCCGGCAGTATGGGCTGAAGATGAATCCCATGAAGTGCGCCTTTGGCGTGTCCAGCGGGAAATTCCTCGGCTTTATTGTCCGGCACAGAGGGATCGAGATCGACCCCCTGAAGATAAAGGCCATCCAGGAGCTGCCTCCTCCGAAGAGTCTGGGAGAGCTGAGGTCCCTGCAGGGGCGTTTAGCTTACATCCGCAGGTTCATCTCCAACCTGTCAGGGCGCTGCCAACCCTTCCACAGACTGATGATGAAGAATGCACCCTTCAACTGGGGTCATGAATGCCAACACGCGTTTGACGAGTTAAAGGAGTATCTGAAGACCCCGCCTGTCCTGGGGGCACCTGTCAAAGGTAGACCGCTTATTCTCTACATAGCAGCTACTGAATATTCACTGGGGGCAATGCTCGCCCAGAACAACGATGAAGGGAAAGAGCATGCTCTCTACTACCTTAGCCGGAGATTGGTAGGGGCGGAGGCCAAGTACACTCCAATAGAGAAAGTCTGCCTTGCTTTGGTCTTCGCGGTCAAGAAAATGAGGCACTACATGCTGTCCCATGAAGTCAGCTTAATATCCAGGGCCGACCCCATTAAGCACATCCTCGTCCAGCCAGTCCCAAAGGGGCGCCTTGGCAAGTGGGCCGTGCTACTCATGGAGTTTGACATCACCTACGTGCCCCAGAAGGCCGTTAAGGGACAAGCCGTCGCGGACTTCTTCGCAGCACACCCCGTGCCCGAAGACTCCCCGTTGGCCACCGAGTTGCCCGAGGATGAAACACTGGAGGTGGATCAGGTACAACAAGCCATTTGGCAGCTGTACTTTGACGGAGCCTCAAGAACAGAAGCGACCCCGTCCGGACGTGCCAAGGTGCGGGCCGGAGCGGGCATCGTCCTCAAATCTCCAGATGGAGAGGTGCTACACACTTCTTGCTGCATCAGCAAGCCCTGTACAAATAATGAGGCGGAGTATGAAGCTCTGATTATCGGCCTCCAGGTGGCCCTCCGCATGGAGATCAAAATGCTCCAGGTATTCGGCGACTCGCTGCTAGTCGTCAAGCAGGTACAGGGGCAGTTTGATGTCCGGAAACCCGAGCTGCTCCCTTACCACGCTAAGGCAAAGGGGCTCATGGAGCGGTTCTACCTCCTCGAAATAGGCCATGTCGCCCGAGGGGAGAACGCCCAGGCCGACGCCTTGGCAAAATTGGCAAGCTCACTGGCAGTGCCTCCAGATGGATCTCTCAGCATCCAAGTAATAAACCAACGCCAGATGCCCAGCATGATAGAAGAGGAATCAGAAGAAGAAGACCTAGAGGTCACTACAGTGGAAGCCGTCAGCCTGCCCGACTGGAGAGACCCCTTGATGCAGTGGTTCAAACACCAGCGGTTGCCTGACCGAAGAGAAGAAAAGATCAAGCTAGTCAGAACCAAGGACTCTTATGAGCTCCGAAGCGGAATATTATTCCGAATTGTGGCAGATGCCAGACGAAAGCTGCTCCTCCGATGTTTGTCCACTAAAGAAGCTTGGAGGGTCATGAAGGAGGTCCATGCTGGGACGGCGGGTGCACACCAGGCGGGACCGAAAATGAAGATTGAAATCAAGAAACTTGGCTACTATTGGCCTGCAATGTTCGACGACTGCTGCAAATATGCTAAGTCATGTCAGAAATGTCAGGAGCATGCCGTCATACCCAGAAGGCCTCCCGTGCAATTGCACCCAACGGCGCCCAGCTGGCCGTTTGCCCAATGGGGAACAGACGTCGTGGGTCCCTTACCCGCGTCTTCCACAGGATGCAAGTACATTTTGGCGGCAACCGACTACTTCTCCCGTTGGGCAGAGGCTGTAGCCTTGCGGGAGGTCACCGGAGAGATCGTAGTCAGGTTTATCCGCCGCAATATTATATTCCGGTTTGGCGTGCCCGACCGGATTGTATCGGATAACGGCAGCCACTTCCGCAATCAGAAGGCCTACCGGCTGGCAGAGAAATACAAGATTGATTGGAGGACATCGACTCCTTACAATCCGCAGGCTAATGGGCTGGCCGAAGCTTTTAACAAGACACTCTGCACCCTCTTGGCCAAGACTGTCAGCTCTAACAAGAAGGACTGGGAAGAGAGGATGTACGAGGCGCTATGGGCATACCGAACTGTATACAAGACTCCAACGGGTTGCTCGCCCTTTTCTCTCGTATACGGTTCGGAGGCAATCGTCCCCGTCGAACTGGAGATACCTTCCCTCCGGGTCGCCATTCAGCATGGGCTTGTCCTTGAAGGGCAGACCAATGCCGAGCGAAGACTCGACGAACTCTCCAGCCTGGAAGGAAAGCGGCTTCAAGCCCAACAGAATATTCAGGTCTACCAGGCCCGGATTGCACGCGCCTTTGACAAGCTTGTCAAGGAGCGCGAATTCAAGAGGGCTGACCTTGTTATGGTCAAGAGAAGAGACCTCATGGCTGCCAATCCTAAGGGCAAATTGAATGAGAACTGGCTCGGACCTTACGTAGTCCAAAAAGTCTACGAAGGTGGTGCCTATGTAATTGTCAACCATCGCGGGGAAGTTCAGTTCCCGCCTCTTAATGGAAGGCACTTGCGACTGTACCACGCTCCGGCGCCCCCATTCAGGTAATAATATTACTCTTCGCCCCATCTTGGGTCGGATGTGCGTAATTAATGTCCAAATGATTTGACCACCAGTCAGGTTTCAAGAAAATATAAAAGAATAATAGGAAGAGAAGAAAGAAAAGAAGAAGCAAAAAAAAGAGAGACAAAAGAGAGAGCAAAAAAAAGAAGAATAAAAGGAAAAAGAAGGAAGAAGCAAAAAAAGAAAAAAAGAGAGAAAAAAAAAGGAAGAGAAGAAGAAAAAAAAGAGAAGAGAAGGGAAAAAAAGGGAAGAAAGAAGAAGCCCGAAAAGGGGAACGCCCCCCCCCCCCCCCATTTCCAGTCACCGCCCCGCATCAGCGGGGGTACCAAAAATTGATGTAAAAAAAAAAGGAGAGAAACAAACTCTTCTCTCCGTCCTCCCCGGGCGGTGAGTACCCCTTTGGCTCGGACCTCACGTCCGGGTCATTGACTAAACAAACTCTTCTCTCCGTCCTCCCCGGGCGGTGAGTACCCCTTTGGCTCGGACCTCACGTCCGGGTCATTGACTAAACAAACTCTTCTCTCCGTCCTCCCGGGCGGTGAGTACCCCTTTGGCTCGGACCTCACGTCCGGGACTAAACAAACTCTTCTCTCCGTCCTCCCGGGCGGTGAGTACCCCTTTGGCTCGGACCTCACGTCCGGGTCATTGACTAAACAAACTCTTCTCTCCGTCCTCCCCGGGCGGTCATTGACTAAACAAACTCTTCTCTCCGTCCTCCCCGGGCGGTGAGTACCCCTTTGGATCGGACCTCCCATCTCAGTCACTGACTGAATAGACCTCGCTGTCGGCCACCTCTGAACGGCGAAAGGGGTCTCTGGCCAAGTACCCCTCACTCGAGACCGGCACGCGCTTCCAATATTGCGGTAAAACCAGGGAGTTGCCCGTTCGGTATGGTGGAGTGGTCCCCTCGTCCTCCCCCTGGGAAGGCGAGCACTCTCCTGTACCCTGACATGGGTTCCTACCTGGTCCTCCCAAAGTGAATCCCTGCAAGGACTCATACCTTGCCAATGGGTCTCTACACAAAAAGGGGGGAAAGATACAAGAGCAAGGGAAGAGGAAGAAGAAAACAATATGCAAGGAAGAGAAAGAAGGGTAGGAAAGACAAATGCATATACAAAGAACGCGTGAAATCATAACTGCTTCGCTCTATTCAAAAAAGGATCAAACTACATGTGCTGTGGGGCATACCCCTGTGTTACATTCAAAAAAAGGAGAAAGGAATTAAGGGATGCAACGCTTAGTCGATGTCCCTGAAGATGTCCTCGAGAGGGAGGATCCCAACGTAAGGGAAGTTCGTCATATCGCGCAGTCGGCCCCTCAATTCCTCAAGACGGGCGAGCTCCGCTTCGACGGACACCATTTCGACGTCGGCGACGGCAAGAGCTTCCCTCTCCTCCGCCACCCTCCTTTCCGCCTCGGCAAGGCCAAGTTTAGCCGCAGCGAGGTAGCCCTCCAGCTTCTCGATCCGGTTCTTGAAGGAACGGACGCTGCCTTCGCCCTCCTCCAAGGCCTTTCCGTGGCGTTCTCTATTATGGCGTCGGGCCTCCAAGGTCTGCAGGTACTCGTCTGCCTGAGCGTCAAGGGCGGTACGTTCGTCGGGAGCCTGGCTCTCCAGGAACTCGCGGCGCCTGACATACTTCAGCAACAGCAGAACCCGCCGCGACCATTCCTCCAGTGGGCAGCTGAGCACTTGCAACGCCCCAGTCAACTGCGTCACTATGGTATGCACCTCCCGATACGACAGAGGAGGGTCGGCGAGGAGCATGGTCCGCAGAGTGATCAGCATTTGACGGACTGGTGCTTCTGATGACATATGGCTGACTGAGGGCACGACCGGGGGAGTGAATTCCACGGTGCTGTCCACTTCTGCCCACAGGTCAGCGTCCACAGCCGCTGAAGAGGAAGGAAGGGCAAGGGTCAGACCGCCTGGGCGGTGTAGCTCAAACAGAGACCCTTGACCAGCCACTGCCTGGGGAGTGGACGAGACCATTGCCGAAGCCTCCGGTACTCCCGTTATTTGGAGCTCCCCTGCCTCCTCTGCCTCCGCCTGACTCGCTGCTGCCACTCCAAGGGGCAGGGGTGTGGCTGTCGCTGCTCCGGCTAGAGGAGGGGCTTCAAGTAAGGCTGGGCCCGAAGTAGTCACCCATGAACTTCTCCTTCGCGGCTGGAACCCCTCCAGATGTGCACGGAGCCCCGCGAATATTTGTCTCAGGAACGGGTCCTCCATCTGGGCCGGCAGCTTCGGAAGAGGTGGAAGGGGGACTAATAGATGGGGAACGCTTCCTGCCTGCACGAGCGCGGCAAGGGTCTTCACCTCCGGAATAGATGCCGAAATCGGTCCCCCCGCTCGTGGCTGACTGGTAATCGGCCTCCGCTTGGCGATTGCCTTGCGGGAGCGGCTGGGCATCTTCCCGGTCGTCGGCACCACCTGCCCACGTGAAATACGGTTAGCCGCCCGTCGCCGGGAATAATTTACGCAAGGGCGAGGAGTGGGAAGAACCATGAAACCCTGCTTACCTCAGCCCCCGTAAGGACGCGGTCTGCGGGCGCAATCTCTCCTTCCTCCAGAGGCTCGGCCGCCGCTTCGGAAATATTTGAAGCCCCTGCGGCCGACTCTTGCTCAAGAGCCTCGAATAGAAGGGCTAGTTTGCCCGAGCCCACATCGATCCCTACCTGATGGTCGATCGACGCAATTGGGGCACCCTCCTCCACAGCCTCCGGCAAGTCAAGCCCCTGAAACCCGGAATTGACAAGAAAAGGTCATTAGGTAACCAAGAAAGAGAGGAAGGAGCCGGCCCAAGCAAGCCCACACTTACGGCAGTCTTCCCCACAAAGCTCGGGGAACCAGCAAGTAAGGGGGCCCCGAAGACCGGCTCGGGCGGCCCCGATGCCCCGGACACGCCCTCGTCAGGAGCCGCTTCATCGGACGAATAATTGTAGTCTACCTCTTCGCCCGACGATGACCCGACTGCCGCAGGCTCTGTCGACAAAGGGGCCTCCACTTCGAGGCCGATGGCTGGCGTGCCCTCCCTCGGGCTAGACGAGGCCGGTACGCCGGACTTCAGCTTCCTCCTCACATATAGAAGCGTCGTCGGGGGTTGCACGCGGGGTCCGAATACTCCAGCGACGGCCTCTGCTGTGCCTGTCACAAAAAAAAGAAAAGAGTGGATTACCTCAAACCCAGTCGGCTCTCCGAAAACAAAGAAGTCGTTTAGGCTGACAAAACAAATACCCTCTTCGGCCCCTACAGCCCTGGATGACCCACGGGCTTCCTCGACGGGCAGAGCCTCCTCGGGAGTTGCAGCCCTGCCCTCGCCCGGGATTGACATAGGCGCCGGCTCCTTTGCGCCGCCCGCGGAGAAGAAACGCATCGTCGCCATACGCGAGTGCGAGGCCAACCCAGGAGGCAAATCGATCACGGACGACGCAGGCGGCCGATGAACCTCACCAGCTCCGTAGCTCGGCCCGGTCCGGGTAGCCTCAAATTCCTCAAAAGACAGGACAGGGGCCACCGGAGGGGCTACCGTCGGAGCCAGGAATTCCTCAGCCCGCCTCCGCTTTGCCGCTTGTGGCCCGGCCACCTTGGCAGCAGCCAACGCCTCCTTAACAGGCGACTTTGCTATGGCCACGGCTTCACCCGTGTCAGGCGCGGGCACAGGAGCAGGCTCCCTCGCGTGAGGAACAGGTGTGGGCACGGGCTCTTCCACAGGAGCTGAGACACAAAAAACATTCAAGTGTTAGGGATCTGCTCCAAGATGGAAAATAAAAAGGGGGGACTTAAAAGACACGGCGATAGTCGAAGGTACTGACCGGCAGGTTGGCTGGGCTCGGGTCGGGCAACCTCGAATTCCTCAAAAGAGGGGACCCGTGGCGCCGAAGGAACGGCGGTCGGGGCCTTGGCCGCCTCTGTTTTTCTCCGCTTCGTGTCCCTCTGCTTGGCCACCTTTGCGGCGTCCACCGCTTTCTTCACGGGAGATTTTGCCCGGGGCCTCTTCGCTGCCTTGGGCAGAGGAGCCGCAGTCGGGGCTAGTGGCGCGGCTTCAAAATATGCAGGCTTCTGCACAAGCCGAAGGAGATTCCGGTACGTGGCCATTTGCGCGCTATCGGGGTGGTCTGTCAGAAAGGAAAAGAGAAAGAACAGACACGCACTCACGATTAGCATCCAACTGTCCGCAAAGGCCGCAATGATAAGAGATGAAGACAAAGGAAGAAAAAAGAGATCAAGTACCGTGAGGGCCAGTATACAGTCGCAGGGTAATCGGCCAGTAGCTCAGGGATGGCTCTTTATCCCGACGCGCTGCCTCTCGAACGAGCCAGCACACATCCTCGATCTTCTGGCACCGATCCGTAAGACTGGCCAAATCCGCGTGTTTCTTCATGGAAAGGTGGCAGAAGAGGCTGAAGTGGTCTATGCCCCACCCGTCAGCGTAATAGTACGGGATGTGCAGGCGTTTGCCCAGGACGGAGGCCCTCTGGTCTTCAATCGTCAGTCCATTCACCCGGAGAAGGACATATAGCCATGTGGTGTCCTTATAGTTCTCGGGCTTCCTCTCCTCCCGCCTCATGAAAGTGCGGTATGGGCAAAGTGTATCTCTCTCCGGACGCCAGCTCTTGGCGGGAGTCCCCTCTTCCTCTATGGGGAATGGATAATTGATGAGGTCCAGACGGTCGCTCCCTACCCGGCACAGATCCCTCAGCGTCTTCTGATAGCTGTCCTTCGCCACTGGAGGCAGCTCCACTTTCGGCGTCGGCCTCCTATCCCGGGCTTCCCGACGAGCTATCATATATGCCGCCACCTCCTTCTCTTGCCTGTTCTTGAGCCGAAGAAGATGATCTGGCTCAATGTCAAGTACTGGCACCGGTTGCCGGCTAAGGAATCTCCTTTCGGCGCCATCCCAACAATCGGTCTTGTGCAACCGATAGAAAGCCGTCCGGGCATTCCACCACTTTATATAGTCTTCGGTCACTCGGGGCACGCGACCCGGGGCTGGCACCCTGAAGGAGGCAGAGTCCGCCCGGTGGAAGAAGTCCCACCAGCTTCTAGCGTGCTCGGCAACCGCACTTCCCCGGACGTTCCGTGAAGGCAAGCCGAATTGCGCATGATAAGCAGGGATATGCTGGTCATACCCGAAGTTGCGGCCAAATCGGAAGGGGTAATACGGCTCCAGCAGTACGTTGTCTCCCTTCCGGAACACCAACACGCTCGGGCGGATAGCCAGCGCCCAATCCCTCAGCTCGGGCTCCAGCAACGGGCGCACCACGTTTGCCTGGCTGATAGGGTGGACATACCTCTCCACCTGGTCATCCTTGCATTCCCTCTTATTATTCACGAGGGGGCTTGAATGTGCGGCCAGCGTCCAGAAATGAATAGTACCGGCTGCATCCCGGGGAACCGTGGTCAACCGGCCCCGAATATCATACATCCGCATGGAGGTAGAAGCCGGCTCTGCACTCGCGAACTCCAGCATCCTCGGCACCAGCCCCCAATCCTGAAGGACTCGCGGGGCGAACTCCGGAAACAGCGAACAAACCCACGCGTTGAAGAAATGCAGTGGGCACACGTACCGGGCCTGCCTCGGGAACTGGTGCGTGCTGATGTCTCCCAGGGCCTTATAAATCAAACAGAGCGCCGCCGGGCACAGAGAAAGTTTAACACCCCACGCCATCTGGCACGCCGGATAGATGGCATCTGGCCGGATCACTGTCTCGTCCCCGTACGGCATGGCAAATGAACACAGCCAGTACGTCAGATAGGCGGCACAGTGAGTCTGTGGGTCGACCCCCATCGGATTGGCCCCGTTCCGACGTCCCCTGGAGGGGATCTTCACATCATGCTTGGGCTTCGCACGTTTCTTGCGAGCAACGGCGGTGCCAACGCAGGGAAAATCTTCATACTGCTTCAGCCCATCATAGAAATATTCCAGCCATACTGCCATACGCACCCGTTTTCTGTCCCCACGGGCGGGCTGCTTCCCTTTGTGCGACAACTGGTACAGCTCCCGGTACGCCTTCATCAGGTACCGGTATGAATACCCCAGAGAATAATAGCCGTCCCCGTTAGTCTCGTCCTTGATCAAGTCCGGGAGGCATACTTCCTCATAAGGCTCCCCGTCAATGGGCAAGCCGCTCAGCTGGCTTAGGCTCCACAAATCAAGTGAAGCCTCCCCCTCAGCCGTGTAGAAGGTATTGGTCTCCGCGCTGAATACCTCTATCATGCCGCAACAGAGACCCTTGGAGATGGGATAACCGTACCGGGAGGCGTACACGCTGTGGTAGATGCCAACCCGGACCAGCAATGGGGCATAGTTGAACAGTACATATTCAGTGAACTCCACCGCCCCTTCTCGGAAGCTGTGGGCGTCTTGAAGCTTCAGCTCCCCGAACCAGCCCAGTGATAGTTCGTACTTGAACCTGATGGCCAAACAGTCCAAGATGAACGGCTCCTCCCTATAACCCCATTTCAGGGGAGCCAAGAATAAACCAAATCGGGGCGACTCGCCATGCACCTTCCCCGCAGACATGTCCCACCTCGCTGGCGTGAATTGAGGGGCTCGCACCAATTTATCTTCAACTGGCAGCACCCCTTCGATCCCCAGGACCGGCTTCCATTCCCGGGCTTCTCCCACCAGATACATCGGAATGCTCCTGGGGACGCTGTACAGCAGACTGTCTCGGGCATGCAGGATCGCCCGCTCGGCCGCCTTTATGACGCGATAATCTCGCCCCTCTCGAGAGCGCAAATGCTTCAGAAATCGAACGAGGTGCCTATCCTTCGGGAAATCCTTCCTGTATTCCTCGGTGGCCCGATCGAATGTGAAGCCGCTTTCAACCCTGACGAGTCTGCGGACGTCCATGCTTTCACGGTCAGACCCCGATGACTCAGCCAAAGCAGCTATCTCCCCATGTTCACGGTCCAGGTCTTCCACGTTGAGCCATGTCACTGCCGGCACTGGACCCCGCGGAATGAGGTCGGCACCGACAGCAGCAGCGGGGGCGGGAGAACCACTTGGAGCAGCCATGTGTCTGCAAAGATATGCAAATAAGAAGATCAGAATAAATCACAAGCAAAAGGATTGCAAAGAAGCTTTACTACAAGTCGAATAAACAAAATATTACCAATTTCTGACGAAATTTCGGCAGAGTTTCCCCTAGGCCAGAGGCGTAAGGGGAAAACACGGGTGCGCGTCCACAAGGAGTGACGGCCCCAACAAAGCATGGTGGGCCCCGAGAGGCAACACCAGAAGTCCGCCGGTCAAAAGAAGTCATTCCCCCTAGCTTAAAGCTTCTTAGCCCCCCTGGTGTGCCCCCCGGCACGCCCCAAACCAAGCTTCGCCGGCACGCCCCCGAGGGCTTCGCCGGTACACCTCTCGGCCAGTTCCCCGGCACACTCGTGCCCCGTGCTCACCGGCACGCCCCGAGCGCTCCCCGGCACACTCCTGCCCCGTGCTCCCCGGCACGCCCCGAGTGCCTTCCCCGGCACGCACCCCAGCTCACGGCCCCACCGGCACACTCGTGCCCCATGCTTTCCCCGGCACAGCCCCTCGAGGCTTCGCCGGCACGGCCCCTCGATGCTCCCCGGCACAGTCCCGTGCTTGGCCTCTTCGGCACGGTCTCTCGGAGCGCTCCCCGGTACACCCGTAGGAGACGCTCCCCGGCACGCTCCGAGGGCCTCTCGCCGGCACTCCCGGCTACGGTTTCACCGGCGCTCGCGCCCCATGCTTTCCCCGGCACGCCCTCACGCCCAGTCACCGGCGGCCGCCCAGGACGCCGGAGACGGAGAAGAAAAGCGGGGGAGACGGAGAGAATGAGAGGGGGGGAGAGATAGAGAGGTAGAGACGGAGGGACCGAGGGCCCCCAACCGCCGCCCACGGTGAGGAAAAGAAGAAGAAGGGAGGAGGTGGAGAGGGAGAAGAAAAGGGAAGAAGAAGAGAAGAAAGGGGAGGGGCCCCCACGGCAGCCGTCTCCTCACCCCGGCAATGGAGAAGCCGACGACGACGACGGTGGCGGAGCGGGCGTCCGGCGCCGGAGAAGAAAGAGAAGAAGAACGAAGGAGGGGGGGAGGCCTTCGTCCGCTCGGTCGCCAAGGAGGGAGAAAGAGAGAAGAGGGGGGGGGATTCAAAACGGGTGACCGTTCGAACTACCCCCGCCCCCTATTTATAAAAAAAAAGAGAGAGAGAGAGAGAAAAGGGAGGAGGAGAAAAGAAAAGAAAAAAAGAAAAGGGGGAAAAAGAAAAAAAAGGAGGGGAAACAAGAAGAGAAGAGGAAAAGAGAGAGGGGGAAAATAAAAGAAATAAAAGGGGGAGAAAATACAAAAAAAAGAGAGAAGAAAGAAGAAGAAGAAGAAGAAGAAGGAATGAAGGAAAAATAGAAGGAGATACAAAGGAGGGAAATAAAAGGAGAAAATAAAAGAAGAAAATAAAGGGAGAGAAAGTAAAAAAAATAAATATATGTAATATCTATTAAATAAATATATATATATGTACGTATATATATATACCCATATATGTATACACATTTACATATCCATCCGCTCACATACGCGGAGGAGTAAGTCGACAGCACACAATAATAAATGCCCCCGGGGAAGACATTCCATCCCCACGATCCCAGTCAGACGAACGTCCACACCAGCAAAGACGACTCTACCCCTGTGGCTCTATCCTTGTCATAGGGTCACTACCCTACCACCAAAACAAGCCCGTCTCTGGCACATCGCCTCGGGCCTCAGCTACCACCCACGCCATACAATATCGCCATCACGGGCCTTACGCCTGGATTGGCAGAATCTCTACCTTTGCGTTGGCATTAGCCCCTTGCCAACGAATAAGTCCCTTTCCGGCGCAAGGCCCCGTGCCCTAGCCACCCACTCCGCACAATATTGCCATTACGGACCTTACGTCCGAATCGGCACAGATTCTCCCGTTGCGCTGGTATTCTATTCTTGCCAACGAGTGAACCTTACCTTCCGGCGCAAGGCTTCGTGCCCTAGCCGACACTTGCATATCACTCACTCAAAAAAAAAAGAAAATAAAATAAAATGGGGTTAAAAATAGAGATACCCCGCCGGACTTTCCCCTATGTGGGGACAAGGGTAAAAATGGCAATAACCCGGCTGTGGCGAAAACCCGAAAGGGCGCTACGGGCAAAATTGGGTACCCCGCCACGTGAAAACCCGAAAGGGCACGTGGGCAAAAGCAAGAGGGGGCCGGTACCGGCGAAAATCCGAAAGGGCGCTTGTATCGGTAATATGGTACAAAAAGAAAGAAGAACAAGAAAAGACGAAGATATCAACAAAGCATGTCAGTTCCCGGCATCTCGTCGGCACTGGCAAAGAGACAAAGAGACCAACAAGGCATGTCAGTTCCCGGCATCCTGTCGGCACTGGCGAAGAGACTAAGAGACCAACAAAGCTTCAGTCCCCGACACCTCGTCGGCACTGATGAAGAGACTAAGAGACAACAAACCAGGTCAGCTCCCAGCATCTTGTCGGCACTGGCAAAGAGACCAAAAGACCAACAAAACATGCCAGTTCCCGGCATCTCGTCGGCACTGGCGAAGAGACCAAGAGATCAACAAAACATGCCAGTTCCCGGCATCTCGTCGGCTCTGGCGAAGAGACCAAGAGATCAACAAAGCATGTCAGTTCCCGGCATCCTATCTGCACTGATGAATAGACTAAGAGACAACAAACCAGGTCAGTTCCCGGCACCCTGTTGGCACTGATGAAGAGACAAATAGACAACAAACTGCTTCGGTTCCCGGCACACTGTCGGCACTGATGAAGAGACCAAGAGACCAACATACTACTTTAGTTCCCGACGCTCCGTCGGCACTAACAAAGAGACCAACAAATAACAAACCAGGTCAGCTCTCGATGCATCGTCGGCAACGACAAAGAGAGAGGAGACGAAGACACCCACGGGCACCGCCCGGCTCATCCTTCGCCTGCGCTACCCGTGGGTGGGGGGCATTTGTGGACACCGAAAATTGCACATCCAAAATGTCATGCTCAGCCCAGCATCAACAACGGCGCCGAGTGAAGAAACCCCCGGGGAAATCAAGCACAAAAGGCCCCACAGCCCGTGGGCCTCGAAGAAAATCAAATGGGCCACAACTCATGCTCACAATGGGCTCAAAATCGCTCATTTAGCCCTTCAGCGGCACGCCCAGTTGAGGCCTCAGCGGCACGCCCTGGCAGAACCCTCCAGCGGCACGCTCCCTTCAGCGGCACACCCTGCCGCGGCCCTCGCCGGCACACCCCTATGGGGGTTCACCGGCACACCCCCAAGGGGGTTCACCGGCACACCCCCAAGGGGGTTTCAACGGCACACCCCCATGGGGGGGTCTTCAACGGCACACCCCCCATGGGGGGGTCTTCACCGGCACACCCATTGGGGCCTCAGCAGGCTTCAGCGGCACGGCCCCTTGGGGCCTCAGCGGCACGCCCTCAGCAGGCCTCAGCGGCACGCCCTTCAGGCCGTTCAGCGGCACGCCCATCCGGGGCTCCAGCGGTACGCCCTTTTGGCACTACAGCGGCACGCTTGCTCAGCCCTTCAACGGCACAGCGTGAGTCACTTTCAACGGCCGACGTGAAGCCCATGCCCTACGCCTCCTTGGCGCGCAGTGGAGCCGTCCGAAGTGGCAGCTGGTCGTTGGGCCACGTAGCCTACCCCACTGACAGTCAGGACGGGCGAGGTCAAACCCCATCATCACAAGGTCACTTCCCGCCTCCGGTTGCTCGGACTATAAAGAGGCCTCCTCCTTCGACACGGAAGAGGGAGGACAGAGGAAAAAAACAGAGAAGAGAAGAGAGGCAGACGGACGCACACACGCAGAAGAAAAGAGAAGAAGAGAGAAGAAGAAGAAGAAGAAGAGGCTCCCTCCCTGCCGGGAGCTTCCTCCGACGACGACCACCACCACGGGAAGGGAGCAAGAGTAAGGGAGAGAGGGTTCGATGTAACGGGGAAAGAGTTAGGGGCGGCTGGCCTCCATCCTGCCCTCCGTTCCTCCTCTTCCGTTTATGTCTTCTTTTCTTTTGTGGGGCCTTTTCCCTTTTCTTGGCCATGGCATCATCTTTGGCACTCTTTTTTGCTATGATATGTATGTAGGGCCATGCCCTCTTGATTCGCATGAATGAAAACCACCCTCTCCGGGCTCCTCCATGATTTTTTGTTGGTAATTTGTGCTAGTCTTCACGGCCTTTGATGGGCTGTTCGTTTTCCCTCCGTCTCCACATTTCTTCAGCGTTTTTGGGGTCTCCCTGTGGGTATGATCTCTTGCCCACGACCCTTGGCCTCATAGGCTTTCCACCCTCTGCCAGGGCCATCCCTGAGTGCCCACCCGCTTGAGGAGGAAGAGGGACCCTTGCTCTCTCTCCGATCGACCAGCTGCCAATAGGCCACCCTCCCCCCATGCCTTGAAGCCCTCTCCTCTTCCTTCCTTGGAACAACCTGTAAGACCCTCTCCAGCCTACACACTTAGCAGTTTAAATCCCCAGCGATGCCTCTTCCTGGCCCTTCGCCGGCACACCCGTTTGGTCCCTCAGCGGCACACCCCACCAGCCTTCAGCGGTACACCTGCTGGCCAAGCCCGAGCCCGTTGTTTTTCCTTCGTGCTTTCCGAGGTTCTCTAAAGGTGTTGCTCCCCCGGGGGCCCACCTCCAGTTGTCGGGTTCCGCCACATCATGTGGGCGCGTTCCCTGTATCTCCCTTACGCCCCGGGTCAAGGGGAGATGCTGCCGAATTTTCGTGAGAAACTAATAAACAATTAAAGAGGCAAAAGGAAGCAATAAGCGAATAAGAACGATCAACAATGAAGCCTTCCAACTTATCAAATCACTGCCGGCATCACGATGAGAACTGGACCGAGCTAACTAACCACCCGGCAGCCCGAGCATCCGACCCACAAGGAAAGAGATCGAACCGAACAAAGAGAACAAAACAAGGGGGAAGTTTGTATAAAACTGCCTACAAATTGAAACAAGAGGAAAAGAAAAGCCTTAAGACCAGTAATTAAAAACTGGATTAACCTCCATCACTCCCTGCCCAACCCCCCAGCGGCACACACACGCCCAGCCTTCAGCGGTACACTCTCTTGAGCCTTCAGCGGTACGCCCCTGCAGCCCTCAGCGGTACGCCCTTTTGCAGCCTTCAGCGGTACACTCTCTTAAAACCCCAGCGGTACACTCTCTTAAAACCCCAGCGGTACACTCCCTTGAGCCTTCAGCGGTACGCCCCTGCAGCCCTCAGCGGTACGCTCCTGCGGCCCTCAGCGGTACGCCCTTTTGCAGCCCTTAGCGGTACACCTTGTTTCCCCTTCGCCGGCACACTACATACTTACATATATACATCACGATAAGGGCATTAATAATGGCAAATAAATTAATAAAAATTACGCTAACTAAAGGACTCCGAATGCGTAATATCAATCACAATAAAAGAGGTGGGAGGGGTAATAAAAAAAATGATAAATAACAAACAAATGATAATGATAAGAATAATCATGAATAAAAGAAGAGAAATCACCCCGGACAAAGGCATGGATGAACAATAAGCATCAAATCAGAAATCCCAGAAGATATAACTAAGAAAACCCCAGATAAAAGACATCAAGGCTCACACTGCAGCCCCTACCTCTCCCCGTGACCCGGGACAAAAGGAACAACAACGCCGCCCTTTCAGGTCAAGCCCGAGTCTTGGGAATTACTCCGATATGGCCAGGTCTTGATCTAACCTCGGGCCGACAGCTTAATCGGACCGGATTTGTTTCTCGTTCCGGATACCTTCCGAATCCTCATTGAAATTGCCATATGCTCGGCAGACATTCGAAGGGAGCTACCACGGTTTTCTCGCCGCGTTCCTGTTACGGGCCCGTGTCCGAATATGAAAAGATCCCCGAGCGGCCTATGCGGCCGGCAATTTATGGCTTTAATAAAACCCTCAGTGTGATCTACCTATATCTCTCTCGCATAATTAGTATTACTCTTTTAGGCCGTGGGGCCCCTAATTTCGGCAATTAATCAAGGGTATTCCCTCGTATGGGGGATGTAAATGACGTCGTGACCTTCATGGCGCGACGGGATTCGGTCCCGACACGAACCACACAATCATCTGACGAAGTCAGATCGCGCGCACCATGGGCTCTTCGGAGCCCGAATAAATTGTCACTTTGTGACTGGCACGCCCACGCACTTAATAGACGAACCGCACGACTCAAGCGAATTTTTTTTTACTGCGTCCACACACGGCTTCCACAGACAACCACCCTGCCAAGACAAGGAGCACGTCTCGCACAGACTTCATGGCACAAAAGGCCAACCAATCCGAACACACAGTGCAAGATGACGATCCTTAGCCGAACGCAATCTCTCCAACCAAAGGAGAAACCAGCGCACTTCTGACCAACGGAAGAACTCCACGCTCGACCTGACCACGCCGCAGATTCCTCGAACGCAGCACCGCGAACTCACGCCTGCCAGCAACCTCTGCCCAATGCAGCACAACCAGGGCCACCACCGATGAGGGAGAAGACTCTCAACCTCGATCCTTAGACCCCATGCTGGCACGAAAGCCGCGGACAGCAACCACCTTCACAGCGCCGCACAGCGCACTCAAGCTCTCAAGCGAGAAACAAGGCGGAAAACAAGCACAAAACCCTAAGCCAGCTGCCGACTGTACTGGACCTTATGGACTCTGATCACTGCAATATTTCAAATTCCTATGTACGTCCACAACCACCGCTCTGATACCAGCTGTAACGACCCGAGAATCCGATTACCGAGAAGACCCGATAACCCGAGACTCGCACCGCCGCCCACGAGCCGGGAGGGCTCGGAAGGGCTAAAAGGAGTGTGGAGGCACAAAGAAATAGGAAATAAAGCAGGACAACCAACAACAACAAGCTGAAAGAAAGAACAACTACAGCTACAACAGAGTCCAGTCCAACAGAAAGTACAGTCTAAAGCAGTAAAACGTACCACATGCCAAGTGAACACTCGGCCCGGCAAGCTGGCAACTGAGAACCTCCGCTCCGCACCCTCGAACCTCGAGGAAGAACCGCCACACCTGAAAAGCAGGGAATGAGTCTCCAAAACAGAGACTCAGCAGGGATCCCGCGGAACCCCAACCGGAAACAACGGCGGTAGCGGAAAGGAGAGCTACGACTACAGCAGGAACAGCGAACCGGTGGCCGGTCAAAACTCGGCACTACAGCTACTCCTACTGCCAGAAGGCAGACCTCGACCACGCAGTCGAAGCTACCGAACCACGCTAGTACCACCTACCGAAGTAAGAACACACGGTAACCACGCCGCAGAGGCCTGTCCCCCGGACAGCCAACCTGGACACGCTGTCCAAGGTGAAACAACCGAACTCACCGGTCAACACGACCGAAAACCCGAAGGTCAAAGACACAGAAACTGACAGTCTGTCACTCCGTACTCGACAGGAGTACCACCCACTAGAAGCACAGCCGGTAGCGTCCCCTGACGTCTTACACCGCGCCGCAGGTGAACCGCCTGACGTGGTAGGTCCTACCCGAGGCGCGAACACCGTACAAGTAACCACAACAAGTGACTAGCTGGGGTCACGCCCGTCGACGTGCGTCCACAGTCCCCAACCACGTGTGCACACACAGACCACGCGTCCTAGGTCTGGCCCTCTGACTGGTTTTCCCCCGCAGCCGGACTCTGGCTAAGACGAGGGGCCCGACGGAAACCAGTCTAACCATCCTCAGGATAAGCCCGTACACCACTCCCTGGTGCGACCAGCACACGCGTACTGGTAGGTTACGACTAGTGGAGGGTCACTGAAGGAGTAGACTCTCAACTCAACGGAAAACAACGTCCGAATCCGACGACGTACGGGGACCACCCCACGTACCGGCCCCGTCTCACGGTGACCACAGTCGGAGAAGAAACGGGACTCACAGTCCACGGCCACGCACGCACCGTGCGCTAGAGTCGAGAAAACTCAAGTGGCACTAAGCCACTAGACTCTGGACAGTCCTCTAAACGCACTACAGTCAACGGTCCTTGAGTCACAAGACACGGGGTCAAGACCGTTGTACGCAACAGCACAAGGCCGTCAATCTAGTCCAATCTCTAGGTCTAAAATCACGGTAGCACGAGTACCGAGACAACACACGAGTCGCCAAGACCACTCCCTCGGGAAGGGAACGCAAGGGACTAAGGCCACTCACACGGGCCACACGAAAAAACACAGAAGCACGATTCCCAAGGCAGCACGCAAGCCGCCACGATGATTTCCCATCTTGAAACAAGCGGGGAACCTCCAGCCCCAGGCCGGACAACTGGACTCACTGTCCAAGGCCAAACACATGGCCCACACGGGAATCGCCTTCCAAAGGAACCCACGATATGCGGGGGAGACCCCACCGCACACACACCGACACACGGTGACTCGATCAAGCGTAACACGAAAGCCTGGAACACGTGGGGTCACCCGGACCCACCACACCTACGGGCACGCTAATCGAGGTAACACGGTCCCTCCTGACACCCTAAAAAACACAGACACAGAACCCATGGGGTGTCCAGGATACTCACAAGGCCGGAGGTCGACCACTGGGTCCCAACCGGGTTGACCGGAGACCAACACAATGCGAACGGACGCTAAAAGGTCACCCGAACCCTTAAGCGCACGGGCACGTAAAACGAGGTAAATGGAACCTCCAGACACCCCAAAACATGGTCACGGAACTCCACTGGGTGTCCAAGGCACACACGGCCCAAGGGGAGCACAAGCAGCCGCAGACCGCCCGCCCCGGGCATCCCGGCTGGTCCCTCCAAGAACGCGCTGTAGGTCCATAGCGCGTTCAAGCAGAACGCGCTATGCACCTATAGCGCGACACGACAGATCGTGCTATATCCCTATAGCGCGACTGCACAGATCGCGCTATATCCCTATAGCGCGACTGCACAGATCGCACTAGGATCACCTAGCGCGACAAGGCAGAACGCGCTAGGACCCCATAGCGCGACAAAAACCGCCTTACTGTTATCTTCTCCGATGAACGCGCCCTATCGGGGCAGCGCGACCTTCAAGAACGCGCTACCCAAGGCTAGCGCGTTCTCAGTCCGTGCCCGAAAACGGTGGAAACTGCGGGAAAAGCCATGCCACGCCCCGTTCACCCCTAGGTGAAGGGGAAACAAAAGGGGAAACCTTCCCCAAGCCCCTAGGCATGCATCTAAACCCCTGGATCGCCTAAAAACACCATAAAACGGGAGATCCGGCTCACACCCCAAAAATATGCATTTTGCCCAAAACGCCCCGTTTAGCCCGCTCGGCTCACCACGGCCTACGAAACTCGCGGGAAAGGAAGTACACGGACTGAGGGTCCATCTCCCTACCTCCACCGAAGATTACGCGCACCGTGGACTCTGATCCACGAAGAAAACGCCGTTGAAGCCTCGCCGTTCCACGAACTCATGGCCGAGCTTCCACGCACCTCCACCGCCTCGATCCTCATCCATCCTCGCCCGTGCCTCGCCCGCGCCGTCCCCGCCTCGCCCATGCTCCGCCCCGTCGGCCGCCGGAGAGAGAGGGAGAGAGGAGAGAGCGTGAGAAGAGAGAGGGAGAGAAATGAGAAATGAGAGGGGGAGAGAGAGAAAAAGCTATTTATAGGAAAATCTGAAAAATCGGAAAAATCAAAAAAAATAGAAAATTACACCCTCGCGATCCTCGGAACGCACCGATCGCAACGGTACCACTCGCGCCCTGGTGAACGGCCCGGTTCACCCGCAACGAGGTTCCGAAGGGAAAGCCGAAACCCACGCCGGGAATCAAAAAACACACGCGGAAAAAGCCGCGGAACGCCTCCGGGCCTCCGAAACGACTCCGGATCGCGCCGATCCGAACACGAAAGACGTCCGAAATGAAATTTCAGACACAACGGAGCTGGACACTCCGAGAAACCAGATCCGGGACCCACGAACGAGGATCCGAAAAATCGGGGCATTACAGTTTTGGCCTATATCTCTGGGGGAAAGCATCACACCATAATCCCTAGATTTGGAGCGTGGACCCTTGGAGCAGACCCCAATAGCCGACTTTGTGACTCTGCGATGATTCACGGATAAGGGTCGACTCTGGATGACGAAGGTATGCATGTGTTTCTGATTCTGCTTTACTGGTACGTGTGTACGTTCTATTTTCGCTGCGAGGTATGGCTTTCAACTCTGAACTTGTTTTGTTATATAGATATTTGTTATATATAACTGTGAGCTTATCCAACAAGTGGTATTAGAGCGGAAGGTTTGTCACTATTTAATATTTTTAATTTATGGTGGATTTGTTAGTGGTCTCATTGTCCTCCCATGCTTGGGTTAACGTGTGCATATATGTATCATGACGTCCACCCCTCAGACTTGTTGTATAAGAGGATGCCATGAGAGAGGTCGTGAGTCATGACGACAACGACAATGGATAATGGCCCTCATTTCTGGGAGAACAGCTCTGTTCTAAACACGTGGGTTGTGGATCCCGCGGGAGACCGTAACTCCACGGTGCCAGATGATAATACGAGTGTACTAAGAGTACCTCGGTGGGGCTCATCTCATGACGATGAGTCATCGACGGTAACCACTGGCAGCACAGGAGCATTCGGAATAGATAGCCCGACTCCTCGTGCCGATGCGGTGTCACGTTTGACCATTGGAATGGCGTGTATGACAAGCGCGAGAAGTCCTGACGCTTTGCCTCCTCCTATAGTGACCAATTTCACCTAGACTATCATGGCATACGTAGTCGCGACAATGGCCAGTCAATGATAGGCGGGTCACACGTAGGCTACCGTAGACCATTTGGCGACACCAAAGGTGCGTTAGACCGATGGCTAGCTGTTGTGATTGTCCTTGTTGTTGCCTAGCCCTTGAGTGGAATTTTGCAGGTTACCTAAGCGTAGACAGGTGGGTTTGCGGCTTAGGTGACACCGTTAATTACCACTGCACAGGGAGCCCTGCCGGTGATAATAGTGGTGACCCTGATAACTTTCAGGCGACCAATGGAATAGCAATACTTATTAAAAGAAGCACGGTTGCCCCCTTCAGTGACAGTAACCACCGCGACGATAAATAGAGTTGTCGAGACGACCTGGCTGACACCCCGTGGACCATACCACGGATGGGTTTCGATAATTAAGCGTGGGTTTTATGCACTATTTTTGAGCAGCAACTCGATGTTCATGGACTTGTGGAGTGAGTCTGTGTGTGTGTTTGCATGTTAGACATTACGGGACTCTAGGAGTCTGGCAACTTACTTGGTGGCCACGATAGAACTCGTAATTCCGTCATGCACCACTTTCGTACATTGTATTAATAACCTCTAAGGTAAGTGAGGTGGTGGTTTAATATTATTTCCAACTTTTATTGCATTTGTGCAATTTAGACCATACATAGGGTGTATATTTAATTTCTTTTTTATTTACGCCTTTGTGAGCATAGCGTCAGATTTAGATTTAAAATTTAACATTCTTGAATGTGTTTCATGAAAAATTATTATTCCTTGTAATTCATGCAATATTCATTTGCTTATTTTCATGCAAATTTGTTTTGTGTACATACATGAAATCATGTGTAGACAAAGATGTTTAAGAAACATAATTTAATTTAGCGCCATGTGGTTGAGTGCTAATGCAATTAGATCGCATAAATGTAGCTTATCGACGAGAGATGTCTATTTCTCTCACGATATTTGTAGGACTAAATTTGTGACAGATGTGTGCTCTTCTCACAAGAAAAAATTTGCTCAAAGTCGCTCTAATTTTGTTAAATAATTTTATATGAGTAAGATATAATTGTATATTGCCTAACTTCTACTTTTGATGTCACTATGTAAGAGAGTTTAATATGATTGGTTTGGATTTCTGGTAGTAAATTTCAGATGATGTGTAAAATGATGTCCAAAACTCTCAATAAAATAATGTAGTGATTTGACGCGATGACCATTGAGAATTTGATTGTTGATCTCATCAAGGGTGACAACTTACATAAATAAAATTAACTAGGACATGTGGCACTATAAAGATCCAACTCAATGAGCATGAATTGCTCAACCATCTCACTATTACCAAGTCACCACTCAAAGAAGGCAATACTGCGTATTAATGTCAGAATCAAGAGGTTTATTGACTCTGGTTCAGTAGAGATCGTAGCATGCACTAGGTGTACTAAGCAGCATGCAAAATGATCTCATAGGCGAATTTGAAAAGTTTGTCTTTCTTAAAAAAATATGAGATCAATTCAAGTTCTCCTTTGGGGGGTATGTCCCTTATTTAGTTAAGGGCTCTTATTTTTAACTTTTGAGACCTATCGAAGGATCTGCGCCACACAATGATTGAACATTTGAGGATGATGTCCAGTATGATTCGTGACTCGAACGTAGTAGGAAATGCTCTCACATGTGTAATAGGTGCAGTCTGTGTGAGTGGGTCTTTACCCGATTTGTTGACTCACGTTTGACAAATGGAACCACAGAAGTAATGAAAGGGGCAAGATAGTGCACCATGTGTTAAAGTAGATTGTCGTGATAATTGATGTCAGACCAGAGACAAAAGCAAGTTGAAGTGTTTCAATTGTGGAAAGTGAGATAATTTCACTCGTGATTACACTGAGCCAAAAATAGTTTCTCGCGTGCCTAGCACTCTATATGCCTATTTACAATTTTTGGTTGCTCGTCCTGGTCATGAGTGGATTGTGGATTTAGGAGCGAGATGGCACACAATAAGAGATTGAGCGGGATTTTTAGATGATTATTTGAATAGTGCAAGTATAATCTAGTTTATAAGCTTTTGTCTGGTGTCTACCAGCAATTATGTATACATTATCTTGGATAATGTGACTTGGACATATGGCATTATTTTGGTATTGATGGTTCTCTTTGTGTTGGATCGATCTTGATGTAGATAGTCTCCCTTCTTTATCTTCTTCTCACTCGACTTATATGTTGAAAAATAAGGACCTAGATTCTGCCATATGACATGCTCACCCAGGTTATATAGGACAAGATAAAATGATCATACTACCCCGAGAAGGTCTATTAGGGGTTACTCACTAGGGTCAACTTGCCTATGTGTGACTCATGATTGACTGGTAAAGCATGTCAGAAGTCTTTTTGGAAAGACTATAAGTCATGGAATCATTACAACTAGTCTCATCCTTCCCTAATAGAGGAATGACAACAAAGTAAATCTAAGATGTCGTCTACCTGTGAAGGGAAATTTTCTAGCCTTGGCAATAGTGCCAAGAGTCTTGATTCCCATAAGTAGTGATGGTAGCCTGATATGCTATCATTTCCAACAAAGGGAGGGAATGTGCTTCCAATCATATGACTAACTATCATGTGCCTACAGAAAATAGTAAAGATGATCAACTTAATGGGAGTGCGCCTATTGGAGAGTGCACACCCAGTGGGAGTGCATTGTTGAAACCGCTAGAAAATTCAAGGCTTTGTATGTCGTGGCGAGCGCGGGTACATCCCTCGTCGCCTTTTTAAAGAAAATTTTGAGACATTGTGCTTATTTGTGACCCTACATATGATAAAGAGCCCGGATTTGTCCAAGAAGCTTTTGCATCATTGTCTAAATAGAAGTGGAAAGTTATAATGTAAAATACGTGAGAATCCATGGCGTAAAATGACATTTGAGAGTTAGTAGATCTCCCATGTATGGGTGAAGAGATTGAAAACTAGTGAATTTTCAAACTTAAGCACAAGGTAGATGGATCGATTGATAAATACAAAGCATGACTTATGGCGAAGGATTATACCCAATGGGAGGGTATAGTTTGTGATAACATCTTCGATGGTGAGATTCTCACCCATTCGCCTAATTTTAGCTATCGTCGCGCATCTGGATCTGGATATATTCAAAATGGGTGCAAAGATTGCATTTCTCTATACAGAACTAGACGATAAAATTATATGGCACTGTCAGATGGCTTTGAGGCCAAAAGGATAAGGGTGCAAAGCTTGTTGTCCCAAGCATAGAGCTTGAAATAATCGTCTAGACAGGGGTGTTTGAAATTCCACGAGATGATCATCTTGTCTAGCTTCGAGATGATCGACAAGGACCACTGTATGCATGTTAAGCGAGTGGGAGAAAATAGTTCCTCATTTTATCGTTGTATGTCAATGGCACTCTGATACATAGAGATAATATGGAGTTGATAAATACCACCAAAGGGTGGTTGTCTTTTCGAAAGACATGGGTGAGACAAGCTATGTGTTTGGAGTAAAAATTATGCAGAATTGTTCATAAAGGTTTCTGTGCTATCACAAGAGACCTGTAGTAGTAAAATCCTAGAGTGATTTAGACTGCACAACTTAACACCCATTTATACTAAATTTGATAGAGTGTGTTTTGTACTGAAGAAGGAAATGAAGAGATGTCAATAGTGTGTTATGCGGCTGCGATTGGAAGCTAGATATATATAATGTTATGTGTTCAATAGTATATTAGCTTCGCAGCAAGTCTAGCTAGTTATCACCCAGGCAATCAGGGTCCTACATCTTTTGTAGATCTACGAGGGACGCCGAGCCATGTCTTGTGTTATGAGATAGATGTACCAAAATTGATTGACTATAGTGATGTAGATTGGGCTAATGATCGAGATAAATGGAAGTTCACCTCAGGATTTGTGTTCTTATTGCTTGGTGGAACTATCTTGTGATATATCAAGAATTAGACACGCATTACTTTGTCCTCAGTAAAGGCACATTATGTGGCCAGCTCCACTACATACTAAAGTAGTGTGGTTGTGAAGTGTCCTGCAATGTTTGGCGAATATACCTTACGGGGACATGAGATAAGAGTGTACAGTTGTATGTAGGATGTATTGGGCATTGGCCTTCACCAAGGACCATAGATAGCATGATAAATTATGTAGATATCCGTTATCACTACATCTAGGATCTCTCAGTTAAAAAGTTAAAGCTGCTCCCACAAATTTGTTCCGGTCATGGTAGCTAATCCATTAGCTATGGTTAATGAGGCTCTAAAATATTTTTCTTAATCTCGAAAGTCAATCCATTAACAAAATAGATCACCAGAGAGAGTTTTGTGACCCATTAAGGGTCCATAGGTCTTTAAATTGCATTCCTTACAATTTTTGGGATATCATTAGTAATATAGTTAGATTATTCTCCAAAGGAGTGTACTTGGACTGAATGATTAATTTTCACATCGTTAGAGTGTCACGAGACTTGAATCGACCTTCTCACAAGGGTGATCTACCTTGACGCTATAGATAGTGTGTAAGATGAGACATCTGATATTGCAGCGCCCTAGAGGTCTAGAAGTGAGTGCAATATCCCAAATAACACACACACATGTGTGTGTGTTATTTGGGATATTGCACTCACTTCTAGACCTATATATATATGTGTGTGTGTGTGTTATTTGGGATATTGCGCTAACTTCTAGACTTTATATATGTGTCGCCTTGACTGAGACTAAGATGAGATCTAATAAAGATCGACTATGAGGATTTGGCTGTAATCCCATGGAGCTTGAAAAATCCAGATATGTGAGTCGCAAGAGGGCATTGAAGGGGGCGATTGGTTTGTGAGACTCTGGTCAGCTAAGAAGGTCGCAAGTAGACTTGTATCCGTGCGATATTGTATAATTTTATAGTGACACGCCCATTTTAATGGAAGAACGCCGCAACATGCGAATCATACCGCATGCATAATATGATCATAGATGAGAATGATGAATAGATCTCTCTTCATCATTGTGTGAGCTCATCCCTTTATACCCCCAGTGACCTGCAGTGCTATGTCATGAAGAGAAAGCTCGATGTCGCTACGTTAGCATGCTTACTTGGGGCGAAGGTTGATACCGTCTAAAGAGGCATGTCTAGGAAAGCGGTCAAGATAAATTGGATTGGCATATATAGCATAGAGAGGACATCTTATTATCCCACCATGCTTAACGACTCATTTCCCCAGGAGGCTTAGTTGCCACGAGCGCTTAGCATTTGGACTCTACACTACATGTTTTGAGAGATTCAGAGTGTTGGGTCAGGTGAGATACTAAGTGTCTGAGATACTGGCGAGATAGTTAAGTGATATGTTAATTAGGTGATGGCTTAAGAGAACATTTCCATATTGTTTGGATAAATCTCACAGAGGTTACATGCTCCATTTCCTATATGACCCAAAACAGTAGACCATGAGGTTGTATGTTTTAAGATGAAGGATATGCATGGCAGGCTCGAAATGGGCGAGTAGGAGAATGTTAATGGGCCTCGGTGCCCATTTGGGCTGAGTGCGGCCCAAGCACCCGCGCACGTGCGCACGCAGGATGCGTGGCGCGCCTACATGGCGCACCAGGGGAGCCGCGCAAACCTTCGCGTGAGCTCCCCCCTCTTCTTCTCCTCCTTGTTGTGCCGCCTCTCCCTCCATTCTCTCTCCCTCCCATTCGCTCCCTCTCTTGTTTCCTCTACCTCTCTCATGCGTTCTCTCACTCCCTCCTCTTCCTTCGCCTCCACTCGCCCTCCCTCTCTTCTTCCTCTCTAAATACCCTTAAGGGGGTTGATTAGGTGAGAGATTTGGCTTGTGTCGGTGGACGGTGTCATATTGGCGAATAGTCAGACAAAGGTCTGAGTACGAGAACGCTAGGAGATGCACAATGTTGGGGGGGGAGTTCATCTTTGTAGGCTAAAGGTATGTTTGTGAGGAGGTGGAGATGCATATAAGAGAGAATGAGTATGTGCACGTGTGTGTAGAGAGAGAGAAGCTCGAGAGCATAGTGCTGTTGATGGCTACGACAACCCTGTCTCTCGACCTCTCTCTACTCATTCTCTCTCCTTGTCCCTTGTCCTCTATGCGTTAGATGGAATGACGAGGATAGTGCATCGGTGAGCCAACTACACGATGATAGTCACAACTTGTACCAGTCCCATGACGGCCGTGATCTGTGTCTCTGGAGGAAAGCATCACCATAGTCTCTGGATTTAGAGTGTGGACCCTTGAAGTCGAATCTAGTAATCGACTTAATGACTCTGCGATGATTTATGGCTAGGGGTCAACTTTAGTAGTCGACCTTGTACTCGGATGACAAAGGTACACATATTTCTACTTCTACTTTCGCTGGTACATGCACGTTTCGTTTCCAATGCGAGATATGTCCTCCAACTATGAACTTATATATATATGTGTGTGTGTGTGTGTGAGAGAGAGAGAGAGAGAGAGAGAGAGAGAGAGAGGTTATCCAACAGTCAATTTACGCTATGGTGCAAATGTTATTGCTTGCGCAACTTTGTGTTGCCTTAGATGTATATATTAGTGTGTTACAATGGTGTGACGAGGGTGCTCAATGTGACAATGCCATGCTAGCATTTCATTTTACATTGATTGCTTCATCTGCACAGTCTAATTCATACTGCATGTAAAAATGGCACGAAGATTTATCTTTCCATTATGGTTTGGGAAATTATAATAATACTCTCGTGGCATGTGATTCTTGCAGGGTGGATGACCTATTCATCTCTATGGATCTCCCATCTACACTAGTTGAAGGTTTTTAATTTTTTTTCCATTTTCAAATAGGATTTACACTCCCAAAACCAAGTTCGTGCCTGCTCTGGCCATGGAGTCCTTCGAGTGGCATTTATTATAATAATGGTCATTAATTTAGGATCTTCTCCCATTTTATTAAACCGAGTAATTCTTATATACATGTTAATTGTAGGAATCAAATCAATACAATCTTACCGACCATGTCAAGGTGTGTCTGCTGACATGCAGAGATGACACTGACACCGTGAAACATTTCATTTCTCCTTTGATATCTCTACTTTTTATTTTCATGATCCACTTACGTGTGAATGCATTCATAATAAAGAAGACTAGGGATGTCAATGGATCGGGTTCGGCTCGGGTAGACCAATACCGTACCTTATCCGTGAAAATTTTACTAATGCCATACTCGGATAGTACCCTATTATTTTCGCGGGTATGGATACGGGTATATCCGTCACTCACGGGTATGGATATACCCGCGGATATCCGTATCCGTCCATAAAGTATGAGTCCACGTTCACATCCAAAGAAATGTGAAATTTATGAGAATTAGAAAAAAAAGAAATTTAGTCAATTCTTTTCTTTCTAAATTAATTTTTATATTTTATAAAAAATGACCTTATAATTTTAGTAAGAAGTACAAACTCACAAACACAACAAGACGGGCAACGGATTGGGTTCATGACAAAATCATAGGTCTAACATGCACATTAAGCTATTAAGAGCGGGTTCGGATCGGGTACGGGTTTGGGTGCACTAAATCCATACCCTATCCGAATACGAAACGGATATTTTAAACATATCCAAAACCGAATCCATATCCGTTTATTCGGGTATTACCTGACCCATCACGGGTCGGGTAATCGGGTTTACGGATATTTTTGACATTCCTAAAGAAGACCAGCATGCTACCTGACAGTTCCCCCCGTCTAATCACTGATTAAGACTACGTTTGAACAAGATTTAGGGGAGATTATTTCATTGGAATCTCCGCCCCCACCTAGTTTTTCAAATGAGTCAATATCTCACGAGATTTTTTTTAAAATAAAAATATAAAAATTAAAGTAATGTTATCGGAACTGAATTGATGTGTGAATCGGATAATGAGTTAATTCGGTTCGAATCGATTGGACCGTTCAATCGAATGATTTGAACCGTGACATCGTCATAATATTGATACATAGTTTGACCCGATTCTATAATCCAAGAAAATAAGAAATAATATATAATGATCAAAATAAAAAAACATATTAGTCATGATTATGTAACTAAATAAGTAAAAAAATAATAATATTATGGTTAAATAAATTGATTTTAAAATTTTATAATATTAGACTGATCTTCACTCCTCACAATTCACGTCTATGTTCCTTTAAACGTTTACACTTCAAATATATTTAAAACAAAATAATAAATAATAATAAAAAGATAATTTTGTTCGAACATAAATATCATTTTGATTATCTAAATATTTTTACGTTTATTTTTTTATTTTAAAGGGTGAATCGGGTCGGATCGATTCGAACCGGTTCACCGATCGAACCACGCTTCGTTCGATTCTTTAACATTAGATCGGACCGGCATTAATCAGACCGGTTCACAGTCGGACCGGTCTGATCAGCCGGTCCGGTCTGATTCTGATAATACTGAATTAGAGAGAGAAAAATAGAAAAAATAAAATTTAAAAATATTTATAATCTCTCTCAACTCAACTTACTCTCTACTAAATCACGAGAATGATCCATAATCTGAATTTTCAAACACACCCTCAATCAAATAACAGGAGAGAGAGAGTTCATATAGACACCCAACCTGAATTCATTATTTTTCTTATCATTTTCCTACAATGGCCCAGAGCGAGGAAAAAGAAAATTGACATGACATGATAGCGTCCTCCAAAATTTATTCATATACAACCACCCGTTACAGCGTAGAGGAGCCCACCCCTTAATCGCAAGTTGCCCCACGAGAACGAAAGCCATAACTCACGAGTGGAGTGCTGCTAAAAACGTAGATCATTGAGATTTGAAAGCAACCCCAGATATTTTTCCTCCCAAGTCCCTATCACGTGGAGAATCCGGTGTAGGCCCGACACTTGTTTCCCGGATCCTCCATAACGGATTTAACTGCTACCCGCTTATTTATGGGCCAGCTATTTCTTTCGATTCCACCCCCCCCCCCCGTTCACAAGATCCGATTTCCTCGACCCGCAAAATCCAAGGAAATGTATTGCAGATATATTTGGATGTAGAGCAAAGATAAGGTTTGAGTTTACATGATTTCAATTTGTAGAATAATCTTTTATTAAATTTGAACAGAATTTTCCGTAAACTCCACCGCATTTGTTATAATTTATCTCATCTTCCGAGCAAATGTAGTTGAACAATACTCGTTGCACCGCATGAAATGCCCAAAAAATAAAAAGTTGACCACCGTCCAATCGCGAAATGCCACCTGCATCTCCCCCCCCCCCCCCCACATGGGGCTGTTGCTGTCCCTAAACGTACTCTAGCACCATTAAATGTGCCTCACGTCCACGTAGACACACCTTACGCACCCATTTTTTTAAAAAAAAATTTGTGCACCCACTTTTTTAGAGAGCATTTTCATGTGTGCAAGAAGAGAGCACACCATCATGCTCGAGAGCATGAGCATTTAAAAATGCTTAAAAATGGTAGGTAACTTATTTTAAAAGTAGGTTCTCCATATACACTGGCGATGCATTTAAAGATGCCATGAAGTCTACGCGTGGCGAGATAGAGGTGGCACTGCGTGATTGGACAATACAGTCAAACTAAATTTTGCCACGTATGCATTGATGCAATGCAACAAGTATTAACGTAGTTTATCATGATCTCAACTCTCAACCATATTTGCCTAGACCCACTAGAGTCTAGACAACTATTTACGACGAAAAAGCTTATAAAGATTAGGTTATGATAATTTCATGTATATATATTTTTTATAATTTGCATCCAAAGAGCCTATACGAAAAAAGGGATCCAAAATCGGAGGAATCGATTCCACTTAGGTTTGGTAATTATTCGTTTAAAATTTAAATCGAATTCGAATTCGTATTCGTTTAATTAAATAATTATTCGAATAAAATATCTGATGAATAGTTTAATTATATATTAAATATTTGACTATTAATCGGATCTGAATTTAGATAATGAGATATCCGTGTTAGATATTATCCGACCGAATATAAACTCTTAGATAAAAATCTAAAGATACGTATATTCTATATATAAGTAACTCAAATCTTAATATATTATTTAATTATTTTTTATCTTTTTCATCTCAAAATATAATTTAAAAATAAGAAATCTACTTACACTCATTTGATAAGTTATTTCTTATTTTTTAAAGATAAAATTTAATCTTTTGATAACATTTTCTAAAATAAAAATAACTTTTACTCTTTATTTTTTTGAGAAAATAACATACGACGTTCTCACGTGGCTCACACGACTCACACGACTCATCTCTAAATAGGTCTAATAATTATTCATTTAAAATTTAAATCAAATTCGAATTCATATTAATCTAATAATTATTCGAATAAAATATTTACCAAATAATTTAATTATTAATTAGATATAAATTTAGATATCACACTATCTGTTCCGTATCCGATTCGTTTATAATTCTAATTCCTGCCAACGCGGAGACGGATGTTTAAAAAATTCCCCCAATCGAAGGAGGCATTAAAGAGTAGGATTGATAAAATGATAAAGTAATAACAAAATAAAAATTAAAGTTGATTCTCCCCGTCAGGTATGACTCGCCCCCATAGGCCCATACTTCTTCACGGTACACACGGTTCGTCCACCCCATTTGTCACCCGGGTCAGAGGGTCAGCCGTCAGCATCGGCGTGCCACCTAGCCCGCATCTACGCTCTCATTCTCTGCACCTCACCCAAATATTCAAGCACTTTGGGATATATATGACCACAAAAGTGCATATGTTATGGAGAAGGTTTAAGGCGTTGTAGTCAGATGAGAGCGACGTGTCAACACCTAATTATGGTCATCAAATGTAGCTCAACTCGTAGGAGTTATTTTGTTTTCTTTCTAAAATGATGAACTTAAACCTTGATTTACTCTACACGTCATTAACTCACGTCAATTTGGCGTCCCTCATTTTTCTTAAATTCAAACTAAAAGTATGCGAGCAAATATGATTTCAAGACAAAATGTTATATATTGTTATTTCTTGGAAGGATAGATAGACTATAGAGACGCGGACACCTTCAAAAAAATTAGAGGGACAGAGAGAGAGAGAGAGAGGAGTCAGGAGCGCAGTACAGCAGCGTTTCCATGGTGCCTGCCCCCTTTTCTCCCACCCCGCGGGTTAAAAAAAATAAAAACCCAATCGCACAGTCCTTTTTGTCAGTTCTTCTCCTTCTCCTTCTCCTTCTTCCTCGCGGTGGCGATCTCGTCAACAAGTTCTGCGGGCGTCGGAATTCCCAACGACCGCTCGGTCTCAGCGCCAGTTTCCTCGCCACAATTCGGGCTCCCATACGGTACGTTCATCTCCTTGCTGCATTGGAAGGGGAGAACCGAAGCACTGTGCCATTTGCTCGCCTCGCTTCGGCCTCCCCCCTGGATCAGTTCTGAATTCTCTCGAATTGGAGGATTTGATCGACTGGCGTGGGTGTAGCTCGTGGGAATTCGGCGATCGGAAGTCCCTTTTTTGATTCCCCCCCCCCTTCGTGAGTGTTTGGTTGGATTCTTAAAAGGAGAGGAGATGGGGAAGAGATTCTGAAGGATTTGTGGGGTGGGGGGGAAGGTCGGGGGGCGCGGAGATGACGAAGGTGGTGTACGAAGGATGGATGGTCCGGCACGGCCGGAGGAAGATCGGCCGTTCGTTCATCCACATGCGCTACTTCGTCCTCGAATCCCGGCTTCTCGCGTACTACAAGAAGAAACCGCAGGACAACGTGGTATGTGTTTGTTCTTTCTCGGAGTGGAGATGCCCGTTTTTCCTCAGTTGATCTTCCTTTTTCTTGTCGTATTCATTTCATTTGGAAAATTGTCTTGAAAATTTTTAGTGAATTTTACTATCGATGATCTTCTATGGGTTCAATCCCATTGATTTCGTGGAAAAAAGGATGGTATATGCATGTGACATTCTGCATGAATTTTCTGGCTGTGCAGAATTTAAGTTGATTTCTATTTGTTCTCAGTTCAGCTAGTCCACGAACTGACTCCCTTATTTGGGTGTGCTTAGGTTCCAATCAAGACTCTTCTCGTAGATGGCAATTGCAGGGTGGAGGACAGAGGACTTAAAACACACCACGGGCATGTAAGCTCATCATTTATTCTTTCAGCTGATAAATATTATTGCTTGGGCATACTCTTTTGTCACTTATCTACTATTTGATATTTGATTGAGGCGGTGGGGAGGATTATTTTAAGATGCTTGTAAGGATTCCTGCTTTTTCTCGTGACTACATTTTTTGGGGTGTAGAGGGGATTTTCCCCTCCCAAATGAAGCCCAATAAGCACTGTCGAGCCCGGCACATCCCGCGTGCCAAATGGGTCCCTCCAAGAGGCGTCAGGCCAGTAGGAAAGCCCTGGGTAAACAATGTGAAGCCTCTAAGCGTTAGCCCAGGCACCCTCGAGTATTAACTCAGCCTCGAGCCTTGGCGCATTCCCAACCCGTGCTCGATACTGTGCTGCAGAAGAGCACCCGTCCAACTGCCCATCTCATTGCCCGACATAGCTTGATCCCGAGCCATCATAGAGAAAAATTATTAACTCGAATCCTGAGAGAAGCCTTAGCCCGGTCATTGAGACAAGGGGGAGTCCCAACTTGATCTGGAACATCATCGAAGCGAGAGAGGACCTTAGCCTCGACAACTCATCGAAGAGCTTTAGCTCGAAACTCGAGTCAGCGGAGAGCCTTCATCACTTGCTCAACCCCATTCCTTTGGGAGACCTCAGCACAATCTCGAGCCAGCGGAGAGCCTTCATCACTTGCTCAGCTCCATTCCTTTGGGAGACCTCAGCACAATCTTGAGCCGTCGGAGAGCCCGAGCTCGATCCCCCGATCCGAGCACTAGGAACTGGCTCAGTCACCAAGATGAAGGGAGCCTTAGCCCGGTCCAAAGCACTGAAGAACCCTAGCTCGGATGCCCCGCTGTCAAGAAGACTTGACTCGATCCCGAGCCAAGGGAAGACTCTAGTTCGGCCTGACCCTCCAGAAGGCTTGCCAGCTTAACTCTCAACACCGTAGCTCCGGCACGAAGGCATTAGTCTGGGCACCAAGTAAATAGCTCAGATCCTGAATGGCGGTAGTGACAGAAGCCCCGAAATGTCAAGTCCCATAGGTCAGAGCAAAGGATCTCGAAGCGTTGCATTAAAAGCACGAGCAAAGTCAGGTGCATATCCCTTGAGAAGCGCAACTGCCGCCCTGCTCACCAACCAAGGCGCATGGAAATGTGGACACAACCCTAAGATCAACCATGTGGCCCTCATCCCATAGAAGCCGGTCCAAGCCGCCGGGTTCCGAGGAGTTAAGGGCGTCATTATGACTTGTCAATGTCAACATATCAACGTATCTTTTCGAGGCCGTGATATGTTGCGCCACTCTGGAAAGTGAGCCCCTCCATGCAGAACTTTCATATCTGTCGACTTCCTTGTCACCGGAGCCCTAGAAGTCTATATAAGGAGGTCTCCGCGGCCTCCTCCAGGTATGAACTCTGAGGCTAGCAAAACCCTACACAAATGCCACGCAATACACAACGCAAGAGGTCACTAAAATTCCACCCCACCGTGAGGCCACCAGAGAGCAACGCCATTCCGGTGGAAGCTCCTATTTTTCTTCCCTGCTCCGTCAGGCTGCTCTGGCAAACCTAAGACACCCCCTTCTCTTGAGAACCCCTTTTTCTTCCACCAAAATGCCTACTGACTTGAGTGTCAAAGGATCTTCTGGGGTACATCTATCCTGGTGAGAACTTCTCTTGTAGGAAAGAGTTCTACAAGATTCTCTCACGACGATGGGCGCCTTGGACCGCCAAGTTTAGAAACTCGACGAGGTTCTCTCAGAACCCCAGTCGGAAGATCTAGCGTGGCCGACCCCCATGCCACTGTCAACACAGTGCCACCAGCCGCTAGTGACTCTAGGGTCCAAGCGCACCCTTGGGTAAGGTCTGTGGCTTGCGCTCGCCGTCGCTTCTGCTGCCTGAGCGGCTTGGAAGCTGGCCCTCCACCTCCACCTAGACAATTGGCGTGGAGACACCGCACACCTTCGACAACGGCTAAACTGCAACCGTAGGTTGCTAAAGCAGAACTGGTGCCAGTCTGCCATCCAGTGTCCTCCCGCCACTGCAATCATCACCCAAGTCTTCCTTCATGGAAGATTTGGAGGACATGTTTGCTGGCCACTTAAGCTTCCAATGACCAGCTCCGGTGAGGCGACCTGGGACGTGAAGAGCCGCGCCCGCAGAAGTCATCCTGTGACGCATGGAGCTCTTCGTTCATGAGACTCCTTAGCCCTACGGAGCCCTGTTCGCTGGCCAACTGTTCCATAGTCCATCCACGCCTCCACCTCCACGAGTGCCTCCCGTCTGGTCCCTCCTCCAAGAAAACCCACGCATCATCAAGCTATCAAGCTTTTGCCGACACTCCACGATACCCATGAAGCTACACCGATGGTCCTCTGGAGATCATAGTGGCAAATCTCCTACTCAGGACCTTCATATGGACTAAGGAGCTCTGGGCCTCTGGCTGACCAATACCCAAGCCGTCACGCCACCTCGCCGCCCACCACTCAAGCTCCCGCACGACTAGGCACGGGCTCTCAAGTCTTTTTGGAGACCCGCCAGTCAATTGCCCCTACTTCAGCTGTCGGAGCTTCCAAGTACCACCGTCTCGCCCGCACCAAGCGATCGGATTACGGAGCTCAACAAGCAGTTGGCAGCAGCGTTCTCCGGTTCTGTAGGAGAACCTCCTCCTTCCTTTCTCAGGCTCTGTACACGAGTCTTTCTTCCCTTTCTCATGCTATGTACTTTGGTCATCCAGGCCATGTAAGTTAGAAACAAAAATTGAGAGTACCCAGCAGTTGTAGCTTGCGCATCCTCCCCCTCTCTTTCTACCCCTAGTGTTCGGCTGTCTGAGCCAAGAGGGCACGATCTTTCCCTGTTGACAAAATCTCCAGGCCATCTAACGGTCCGGAGAATCTGCGAGATCTGTACGTCTACATGAGGCTTTCTCTCCAAATCATGTTCTTATTATATTTGATATCCTTATTTGTTAATGGCATTTGAAACATAATTAAGTAGTGTTTTTCTTCTTTTTCATGTTTCTCGCCTTGGACTTCTAGTTTAAATATTCAAATGGTGAGCACTGAGCTTCTTCATGAGTCACATGCAAGGACAAGCAGTTTCTGCCCCTTCAATCTGAAATATAACACAGAAATGTATATACCATGTAACTCGTGGTAGTGATCTTATAAAGCATCAACGATTTTCTGGGACTCCTATGACGTTACAAATGCTTGATCTTTCTGGAACAGCAGCATATTATAGAAAATTTCAGAGAGATTTTGCCTGATGGAAAATTTCACTGCTATTTCCAACCCAATGTCCTGTTGTTTCAAAACCTTTCACACCGACTGTGTTTGGGAATATCTTTTCTTCGGGAGACATGATCTCCTAACCTCGTATGGCACTTTTCCCCAGCAATCCTGCCTTCACACACATGAACAAAACTGTCACCGAGAGGAAGCACTACCATATTATTGGGACTAGTGTTTTATTCACTTCAGGCCTTAGTCTTTAATCCTCTTGGGTTGAAGTTGTGCACACTTCAGTCAATCTCATTAATATTACTCCATCCATTCTTTCAGGCTGTTCATTATATGAGAGCCACTATCTCTTCCCTCCTGCCTATAGCATCCTTAGTTCTTGGTTTATTGAGTTCAGTACTTCGCTTGCTAACCCTCCTATCATGCAAGTCTATACCATGGTTTAAAAAACCAGCCAGTTTGGACTGGAACTGGCCAGGACTAGTCCAGTTCTGCTTGCTGATCATTTTTGGCCAGAACAAGGTTGGCAAAACCTGAACCTGTTCCAGTCCACAGCTCGTGTTTACATTTGAAATTAGTAATGCTAGTCTAGATGTTTGGTGCATCCTAGACTTGATCCTTTTGCAATTTGGATTCCGTGCTATTTATATATATAATATCTCGCTGTCCTCAATCGCATATTTTCTTGTCATATGCATTTATCAATGAAAATAAGCTGTGTGGTAAAGAGAAAATGACACGTTTTAGCCTGTGCTCAGGCACTGTGAATATGTCTACCAAGTAAAAGGTTGGTTTAGAAGTCATATTTCTTGTGTATATGTATATGTATGTCTATTTATCTATCTATACATTAGTGAGAGAATGTCAGCCAGAAAAAAAAGGAAGTGTTTGTCACATCTTCAGTGAGCTGTCTAAAATTTCACTTTTTTATTATTGCTTATTGACAAGCAAAAGAGGGTTTTAAAGGTTAAATTTTGAGTTTTTATATCTAAATTCATGTTTCCTTACCATTGTTTATTTACAATTTTCATAAACTATATGTATATGATTCTTTGGTTTTCCAATGTTGAATATTCTGTTAACTGAAGTTTCTATTACCTTCACTTTTGACAGATGGTCTATGTATTATGTGTATACAACAAAAAGGAGAAGCACCATCGAATGACGGTGTGTATTTTCTTTTTTAAAGAAGGTTTTACCCCTTGTCTTCCTCTGGAAAGAGGAGATAATTTAGATCAATATATTTCAGTTGATTGTGATATTATTGGCATATAATAGAGCTTATAAACGATGTGTAATATCCAATGAATATGTATTCAGTGATGGTGCCTGAGTTTTTCCTTCTGTTTTAACTGGCTGTCAAAATGGTGACAACATTAACAAAGCAGAGAAAAACAAGTCTGTACCTGGTTACAAAGTATTTGAGCAAGCAGACCATCAAGCACATCTCTTTTACAATACAGTAAGAGATTGTCGCAGCAACATTTTGTTAGACCATTCACATGTTTATGTATCTTTGTGAGACTTTCTGATTCTTCAACATAAGAACAAGGATTTGGACTGCTGCAGCCTATTCTCTGATTACCTAATCCCCAATCTGTTAATGGCCTTATGATGACTACGACTACCAGAATTCTTGAAATCGGATATCATTTCTGAATCTGTTATTGCTTTCTCTTTTCATTTATCTGATTAGATTTCAGGCAAGATTTAGACCAGCACATTGTCCCACTGCTGTGTGGAAGTAATTTTATCAATCCCCACCGAGAGTGAGCAGACCTCTGAGTCACATGATTTCATTTGATGCGATGTGTATGAGGTCCTTCAGAGTTCAGACTAAATCCAACATCTAACCTGATCTTTGGTGGGATTAACTTTTTTCATGCTATTCTCCAACATCTAACCTGCTTAAGAACTATTTTATGTAATACTGCAAGATATTTCCCTTTAATTCTTTTTTTCTACTTTCTGATGGGGAACTTAAAGAACTTCATTTCAATAATTGTTTACCGCCTTTGATAGTGGTTCTTTGTTTTTTTTCCTCCCCCACTTTTTATTTGTCATACATATTCTGCTTGTGAATCAAACGTGATGAGTATATTTTTCAGTTTTTTAGGCTAACATTTATGTTTCTGTTGAAACAGATGGCAGCATTTAACATTCAAGAGGCTCTGATCTGGAAGGAAAAGATTGAGCTTGTTATTGATCAGGTGCAGATATCTTGTGGTGGAAGATTGACATTATTTACATCTATAATTAAATGACACAGTTGTATCTTTTTCTTCTTCAAGTCTTTGACTCTGTCACACATCATTATAAGTGTTGTATAACATCTAGAAATAGTTTAAAATCTTGTGTTGCTTTACATCTTCCTTCTTGGTTTGCACAAGTAGCTTGGAGTGCTGATGCTTTCTCCCAGTAGTTCTTTCTTCTTTGTCAACCCTTTGACAAAGAGTAACTCCTTGTTTCTTGAATGATATATTAAATATCAATTTGTGTTTGCTACAGCATCAGGATTCCTTGGCTAATGGCAATAAAGCATATGCTTCATTTGATTACAAAGCGCACATAGATAATGGAAGGACAGTTTCCTCTTCAGATTATGAAAGTCAGTAAGTAACAACAACATATCTCAATTCTCTGCAGTGTTAATGCCTTTGAACATGGCAGATGAACCTCATGTAGTTACTTTTATTGAGGATAAATTTGCCAGCAACGCAATTTGGATTTCTTGTTGGCAATTTGTTGCGGATTGATTTTGTTCCCTGCACAGTTTAGTGGCAATGCATGATTTCCTTTGGGCTTTAGGGAAGGGGGCAGGAAGTGCACTCTTCGGACTTTGGAGACACGAGTAGGATTGCCTAGTGTTCAGTCCAAAAATAATTGCAGAATTTTTATTATCACGTTGAAAATACTGGTATCATCAGAGTTGGTCCAGAAGCTTGATTTGGATTTAAAAGCTACTTAGGGATATGTATTTAAATCACGTGTGATCTTCAGTTCAGGTTTTGTAATGAAAATCAGGCACTCTATCATTGTAATGCTTATAGCCATCTGATTGTCTGTGAGATAGTTCTTTTTTCCCTGAAAGAGGTTGTGGACTGCACCACCAATTTTATTGAATAAATAGAGGTAGTACAATAAAACAAGAGAGGAGATATTCCTCATCAGCTCAGTTACAACCCCCCTACACTACAGCAGAAGATTCAATTAGTAGATCTTTGCATTAATCTACACCTCTCTAAATGAAGGTACAAATACATTAACCTCCCTTAAGAAATCAACAAAATTTAATGAAACTTTAAACTCTTTCAAATTCGCAATAATCCCCTTTCAACTCACTTAAAAATAAATTGTTCATAAGGCAGTTATGTTTGTTTTACCATTTTCTCGAGGCAAGAGAGTGTTGCAGTTTCTATTATGTCAACCTTTTCTGATGCTGTCTGGTAACTTTTGCACTTATGCACTCTCTGCCAAATCATCCTATGCCAATAGAACATACATATTTCCCTGGTTAATTGGCTGACAGGATGTAATGTATAGACTAGACGTGATAAATTCTGTGCATTGTTTACTATCATATCAGTCGTACATTGCTTAACATAGTAGGACATTTCAGTCAATCCTATTTTTGCGAATTAGGATGACAGAAAGATGTTTTCACTCAATATCTCATTGTGGAGGACATGGCTTCACCAATGTTACTCTTAAACTGTTTTTTTAAATGAACTCTTAAACTGTTATTCTATTTATTTATGATTTTAAGTTGACAGCTTGCATTGACGGCCTTGTGGCTAGCGTGTAGGAGTAAGTGTTGGTTTATGGAAAGAGGAGGAGCATGTGGTGGTAATGAAGATTGGCAGATGATGTAGCTTGGTCAAGCTATTCAGTACAGAGAAGTGAACTTCACCGAGAATAGGACTATGGAATATAGGAGGATATGTAAGATATAATGACAGAGAAAATAGGTTGTTTACAAAAGGGCGAGGAATGAAGTGCAGTTCTTTGTTCAAGTATTACATGGCATCAAGGAGGAATTGTATAATAGAACGGTGAAGAAGGTGATATTAATCATAGTGGAAGCGGAAAGGGAACACATGAATGCATTTTTTAGATACAAGCATCATATTGTCTGCAGTATGGAGTCAGCGTGTTCAATGTCTTCATGGCAATTTTATGGAACTGATATGGTTAACAGAGAGAAAAGAGGTGAAGCTGTCGGCTAGAATCGAACTTATGAGAGAAAGGGTTTGAGGGTTTTTCCAACCCCGCACAATCACAGATTTGCAGACAGAGTCATAGAGAGGTTGACTAAGCGTGAATGGTCCCTCTGGGGATCATTTGTAATTTTGCAACCCCCCCTCCCACCAGGGAATATAGGATTGAATCGGGCACCCAGATTGTGTATGTTCGATCCTGATCTAGATCACATTGGATCGACTAATATAATGGAAGCAATCTGATTGAGTGACAGATTGTGTATGTTCGATCCTGATCTAGATCACATTGGATCGACTAATATAATGGAAGCAATCTGATTGAGTGAAAATATTTTTTAAAAGTTATTTATAAGTACACTATCAAAAAACAGTATTTTAAAAGTAAAAAATATATTTCTACAAACAAAAACATATATTATAAATTGAAAAATAATTATTGAAAAGATTAAAAAACACCGGGTGTTTAAAATGTGGAACTTTTACTCAAAAGCAATCAGTCAGGATTGGCCAATTCATAAGGGCCTATGCACAGGTGATTCAGCCAACTTCAGTCTGATCTGGCCTGATGCAACCTGAAAAAGGCCATTAATTGATTTTTCTTTTTCTCATTTTTTTCATTCGGATTAGTTTTATGGGTAAAATCCGATTGGCCATTGCTGATCCCCGAATCCCCATTCCGAACCAGTTGATTTGGATCATGATTGACCGATCTCATCTAAGGAGCCGGTGGGGGTTGGGACTGGTGAGAACTGGACATCCTACCAGCTGCTTTTGTTCCGCCTCACCTTTCTCTCTCTCTCTCTCTCTCTTGTCGCTGGCACACAGCAAATGTGCCAGTAGGGGGGATAGACTCTCTTACCAGCTGCTTTTTCTCAGCTGAGCTCCTTCACTCACTCTTTTTCTTCTACTCTAATTTTTTCCCCTGTATTCTTTTCTTTGATTCAACAGTAACCGCAAGTGAACTTTGTGTTTTCCTTTTATTACTTTTCAATTCTTCATGTCTCTAATAGTCAAATGGATGAGTGGGTTCATCATTTGTCATTTATACCATACTACGTTTCTTCCTCATCCAAAAATACTTGGCTGCTTCTCAGATTTTCTTATTAGTGCAATATTATCCGTTTTGCCTTCCTTTTTTTTTCTTTTGCCATCTGGTGGCTATTTTCTTTCCTTTATGTAAACACATTAGCCTCAGTTTATCCTTTTCACCTCCTTCTACATGCATTGCATTAATTTACTAGCTTTTATTGCTTGATAAATTCTCATGTAGACATTCGACTCACTAGCTTTTATTTTTTGATAAATTCTTATGTAGGTGTAGTCCAGAGGATGAGGAAGAGAGCCACCCTACACTGCTACGTAGAACAACCATAGGGAACGGTATAAGGAAATTCAACCTAGCACTTGCTTGAATTTTGGTTCTGTTGGCATCCAGGGTTTTCTGCCATATAGTGTGCATATACTGATTTATAGCTGCACAACTGGCAGGTCCCCCTGAGTCAGTGCTTGATTGGACTAGGGAAGTGGATTCTGGATTGTCAAATCAAAATAATAGTGATCAAGTTTTCTCTAGAAAGCATTGGCGCTTGGTCCGATGCCAGAATGGTAAGTAGATCTCTGACCTTTCTCTCTTATTATAAATAAAATGGCCGCTTATTGATGATTATTTGGAATATCAAATTTCAGGACTCCGAATTTTTGAGGAACTTCTAGAAGTTGATTACCTTGTATGTCATTGACATCTTATTTTTAACTGTACATTTTACTGAAGATAAGTGTTATACTTGCTAGAAGTTTTAACATTCTTAAATTAGATATGTTTTTGTTCAGCCTAGGAGCTATAGTAGAGCAATGAAGGCTGTTGGTGTGGTGGAGGCCCCGTGTGATGCTGTATTTGCTCATGTGATGAGCATGGATGGAACACGATTTGAGTAAGATATTTAACTTGCTAGACACTTTGAATTCTAGGGATTGTTCTAATGCTTTTGCTTTTCATTTTCTATGCTGTAGGTGGGACTGTAGCTTTCAATATGGCAGCTTGGTTGAAGAAGTAGATGGGCACACTGCAATACTTTACCAAAGGCTGCAACTTGACTGGTTTCCGATGTAATAAACTATCTGTTAGGAAGAAACAAATAGTACTTCAAAATAATATTTCCCTGATCATGTCCAGTTTTCCTAATGTAGTTGTGTGATAATACTGTGGTTTCTTATTCTTAATATGATATGCAAGGCAGATGTGTCACAGCTGCATTATAAAAAGATGAAAATAATGTCTATACGGTAGAAGTTATTGAATTGGGCCATCCAACTCAAAGTCTTAGGGTGTTGAGTGGAGAGGGACTCCATATCATATTTTTATTTTATTTTTGTCACCCCACAATGTGGGACTATTTTTACATGCCCCCTCACCTGCAGGCCGATTTAGGCTCTATCTCGTGGACTATGACTAACATGGGTGCACAGCCCAGAACAGAACCATGGGCTTGATACCATGGTCCATGTACAAGTTATGTGTATTAAATAGATCCATCCTGTTTGGTTATTCAGAAATGAACCTCTATCTTTATTTTCAATTTGCACTTCATCATTATTAATTTCCCTGTTACGAGGTTGCTTCTGCATGTTTGGTGATGTTCAGTTCAAATCTATTGTAAAATCGAGCTTGGTTGAAGCATTTTGTTTAGACTTAGAGGAAGATGTTCATATGGCCTTCTTGGCAAGCTGTTAATTTCATGTCATTAAGAGTTTTCTATAGTATTGGTTTTAAATGACTGCATTACAATGTTCATGCCTCCTCTATGCCTGCTATCTTAGGTTTGTATGGCCACGGGATCTTTGCTATGTGCGTTATTGGCGCCGTAATGATGATGGGAGTTATGGTGAGAGTTTCACTTTATAACTTGCCTTTTTTGTTTGGCAATATGTAGTTCTTTTACTAAGGAATGTTTGCTATTGTGCAGTTGTGTTATTTCGGTCTAGAGAGCATGCTAACTGTGGGCCTCAACCAGGATTTGTGAGAGCTCATATTGAGAGTACATTTCATTAGTTTCCCTGTGTTTTGTGCTCTCTTTATTTTCCCATATGATGACATGAATAAAATTTATATATGTTTTTGTTATTATTTCACATCACATAGCATTTTCAGGTGGTGGATTCAACATCTCTCCCCTGAAGTCTCGTAATGGGAGAACTCGAACACAAGTGCAGCATCTGATGCAAATTGATTTGAAAGGGTGGGGGGTGGGATATCTTCCATCATTTCAGCAGCACTGTCTGCTACATATGTTGAATAGTGTTGCTGGTACTCTTCTTCATTCCCTAGGGTTAACTTCCTATTTCAGTGCTTCATAAAATACTTATTTTTCCTGGATAAGACATGGTTGATGAGATTCCATCCCTATAAGAATTTGTTCAGTGACTCTGTATGTCTACACAAAAATGGAGATAGCTCCTTACATGGCTAATGGTGTCAAATGTGAACTTTTGTGAAGTAGTGCATTTTCTTTATATGTAGTCATAACAAATCCTTGGATGATCATTTTGATATGTTTCAGATTTTTGATATTTTTAATTATGTTTTCTTGCTGTAGTGATGTCAAAACGTTCTTCTTGACCCCTTCTAGTTAGATGAGCTTGCACTGTTGATTTCTTACTTGACCTTGAACTGCATAAACTATGTAGTAACTTCTGTTTGCTATGTCTATTGTCAGACCTGTCTTGTACCAAGGATATTCTTGTAAGGTTTTTAATGTCACATAGAATTGCGGTTTGGTGGAGAATTAGACTTCAACATGAATTCTCCTAAAAAATTGATTCATAAATGTACTTTAGGTAATGTTACAAGGTTTTCTAGTAGTAGTTATCCCTGAAACATTAAGTGGAAGACATAACTATGGCACATGGTCTGTGAGGATTATCCATATATGGGTAGGATCTGTTTGCTTTTGGGTGCCTAAAGGCCAGTTGAACTAGACTGATTGATGTACCAAACTGGGTTTGAATGACAAGAGTCTAAGGCAGTTAAGACTTCTTCAGTCAGTTTTGGCCAACTCTAGGCAGGATCAGACTGAGATCAGCCTGACCCAATCTCAATATGTGTTTTAAGTCCATCATTTCCACTTCATCACTGGCCAATGGTGGCATCAAAACTGCCTACTTGCTCCAACACTTGCAGGATTGGATCAGGCACCTAAAATTTTGTATACCCAATTCTATCCTGGATCAGATTGCAGAGGCCTACTTGGCTGATTGATGGACGCAATCTGATCAGTGTAAAAAAATATAAAAAGGATTTTCATAAATAATAATTTATTTCCATAAATAAAGGATATATTTATAGATAAACGGGTAAACTGTGGCTTTTTACATGTTTTGAATGGCTACAGGTGCCAATATCTTATAATGTCACAAAACAAATTTTCTTTTCCATTGAACAGAGTAAATAGGCTAATATATCTCTTATTTTTTAAAAGGTTTAGGCGGAAGATCTAGGAGAGTCACCAGCCCTATCCCCATGTTGCTTGCTATAGTGGGACACAGCTGACCTTGTTGAGGGAGTGGCTTATGAAAATCCTGTGTATGGATGTATAAACAATGAAGAACATCCCCAAGCATATTCAGCCACACTGCCACAGAGCCATTATGCTAAATCAAATGACAGCCCTTCTGTCTTTATAATTTATAAGGTGAATATGCTTAGAAACAATGAAACATCAAGCAGCTACCACTTTTTCCAGAGTGAGAAGAAATTCTTCCAGTGTATCCACTGTCTCCAGTTGTCCCAGTGTGTTTGGGACATGCCAAATATCTTGTTTGTAAGGTAAGAATGGATATCATGTACCCAGTTTCTCAACAAATACTTCGCTGATGATGGGGCATTGCTGGCCTGGTTAGGTTGAATCCTCACTGCCAAAAATTTATTGGACTTTTCATAACTTCATATGAAAATTGTATCAAGTAATCTTTTAGTTTTTATGTTCCTTTTAGTGGATATTTGTGTGCATTTTTTTAAATGCTGTTGATCGTGTATTGGATACTCTGAATGGTGTCAGGTTTGCGTGAATGGTTTGCTCAGAAAGATGAAACACATACGATACCGAGGATTCCAATGATGGTAAACATGCCTTCTAATTCTGTTTCTTCCAAGATGGGTCAGAAAACACAGGTCTCCATTCAGCCAACTCCATCAGGTGATCACTTGCATTCAGAGAGTAGACATTCTGCAGTGGCAGATGAAGATTCTGATGAAGATGAAGAGTATCAAAATCCTGAAACTGAACAAGAGGTCTGTAGAATGTTCATATTCCATGTGCGCATCATCATATGGGCCATCTCTGTTTGAGTCTGAATTTTTTTTATCTGCAGGACCTGATTAGACCTGGAAATGAAGTTAAACAAACAGGTTGGAGGCATTTCTCCAGATTCTAGTTTTTTGTTCTTTTTCTTGCTTGACATTATAAAAACAGTTTTTAAGTGAGTCTTTATTCTAACATTAATATTCACATGTTGTGAAGTTTTGGAAGAGGAGCCAACAGATCAACTTGATCTGTCCTGCTTTTCTGGTAATTTACGTCGGGATGACCGTGACAATGGTCGTGATTGCTGGAGACTATCTGATGGGAATAACTTCAGAGTCCGTAGCAAACATTTTATGTATGATAAAACTAAGGTAACCTGTTTTCCTTGTTTAGCATTTCTAATGCACCTAGTTCAATGACATATTGCAATATTGAATTCAGTATTTCAATACGAGACTTCTATGTTTTCTTATTGCAATTTCAATTGCAGAGTCCTGCAGGGAAGCATCTCATGGATCTTGTAGCTGTAGATTGGCTGAAGGATGTGAAACGAATGGACCATGTTGCAAGGCGTCAAGGCTGTGCGGTGCAAGTGAGATTCATGAAGCACGCCATCTGTTTTTTTATATACTTATTTCATCCTGTTGGTTACCTATTGGCAATAACTACACATATATTGCAAGGGAAATCAAGCAAAATATTTTGGGGGAAGGGGAGGTGGTGATTGGGCTTATCAGATTGAGTTTCAGTTAAAAATAAAAAGAATAGCTGAGTCAAGATGGATCAGCTTGAACCAAATCATGTTGTTTTGGGCCTGTTTTTTCTCCTTAAAGCTGGAAAGAAGAAGATGAGAAGATGCTATTTTATGAATAAAAAATTTCGTTGTTTACCTCATTTTCTTCTTTTCCCCCTTCCCCCTATTTTTCTTTTTGTAGTTCCTTGATAACAGTTCATTTACCTGCTTGGCGTCAAGCAACCTTTTCATTGGACTTTATGACAATTAACTGAATATTTTCTTTTTTGTTACTACAATGCTTAACAAATATTGAATCTGGAGGGATTTTAGTGCATTTGTTGACACCTAAAGATGATCCCTGCTTGTGCAGGTTGCCTCTGAAAAAGGATTATTCACTCTGGCAATAAATCTGCAAGTAAGTTTTTCAATATTTCCCTTTGTGGCTCATAGTTTCAGTTTGTATATCTGAGGCATGAATGTCACAGATGGTGATATTATTTTTCTCAACAGAAGGATATCGATTGAAAAGTGATATGGAAGTGTCATCCATGAACTTCTTCACAAAATATATATGAGAAAGATGCAAGTAATTTTCAAGCATATTGGTTGTCCATGAACCTGGTTATGCAGTCAAACATTTTTCTACACCTTGGAACATAAGGGTTAATAAGTTAATACAATGTCATCCATTGGCTACAGCAGTTGCACTTGGTAGGAAATTGATACTTCTTTCGGGTTCCTTTGTCTAGGCACCCATATAGCTCATTGTGCATGAAGATCTTACCAGGAACAATGTAGCAAAGAGAAGAAGGTAGAGTTGGGGGAACAGGTCTACCTAGCAATATCCAAGTATGCCCTATGCCACGGGTCTCCCAGTTGCCATTCAAGTTTGACTTGAGAAGTCATATCCAATTTTCAGATTGATGTCTAGAGATGAAGTCAAATGTGTTGTAACTTGTTATCCTAATGAAAATGGTGTGAGGAATGAAGTTAAGAAGTCCTGTAATAGATATAGCAATGTAGGCTGCAGCCTTATATTGGGCATAATGTGTTCAACAAGAAGTCTGAGGCTAAGCTAGCTTAATGATGGGCATTGCATGTTAAAGTCCTCTAGAGTAGAAAACCTAGTAGAAAGCTGTAGTACGATGGGGTCATCATGCAAATTAACTGCAGTATGCATGCAATCATCACAATGGAGTAGAAAGGACACCTATTTCCAGTTGCTAGATTAGCTTACTGGAACACGTGAGGTGAGAAGTCAATGTATAGATCAAACTTCCTGTTAACCGGGTGTGGATACAAAAACCATTGTAGGCCAAAGCTGTGGGTGGAGCTACATGGAATGGTCTTGGTGAGGATTGACGATTAAGGGATACCAACCTTGGTGTATTGAGGGGGTACAGGACTCATGCAATTTGTGCCATACATTTATCTTTGAATCATTTGTCATTGACAATTTTTTATTCAGTTATGGTTTTATGTTTTAAATATGATTGTCGAACACATGGAATTATGTGTGAGTGACTTACAGAAATTCACACACATTTATGGTATCCAAATTCCAACTGACACAGGTCTCCATAGGTTCTTGACTTTACCTCCCATTATGTATAAAACAAAATCAATAACTTTGATGGTTTCTTGTTGAAACAGAAGAATTGGTCTTTTTTGGGAATTACAATAAGCAAATCCTAAGGTTTACAAAGGCATGAAGAAAGGATCATATCATTGATTCCGAGCCATCCATGATTATCAATGCGAGAGAAAAGCAGTCAAAATTATTGAGTCTTCTGTAATTGTTAATTATGCGACTCTAGAGAGTGAGTTACTGGTGGGAGATCAATGTGAATGCTGATGCAAATTGCCAAATACAACTTTTGTGCCTCTATTGTCTTGTGGCATATGGTGCATCTCTATTTAAGAGGTGATGTGCCTTACCAAAGAGACAAGGTCAACATGCTATGGCATTGATGTGATCTCGGACAAGTTCTGCATCCCTATTTTTAGCATTATTATTTTGTCTTTTAGTTTATACACATACAAAAAATTTTGTTTATGTTTGTAACTATACTGTGCATGTGGAAAGTGCATGGAGGTAAAAATTGATGTTTCTTTCAGGTACCTGGTTCAACACATTACAGCATGGTCTTCTATTTTGTGACAAGACAACTAGTACCCGGGTCTCTATTGCAGCGTTTCGTGGATGGTGATGATGAGTTCAGGAACAGTCGGTTAAAGCTCATTCCGTTGGTTCCAAAGGTCTCTCTTTGCATGATGGTTTTGTTTTATAAATACTGATCTCTTCCATGGCACTAACAGGTACGTTTATTCTTCTGTTCAAATTTTGCAGGGATCCTGGATCGTACGGCAAAGTGTAGGAAGCACCCCTTGCTTGTTGGGCAAAGCAGTTGATTGCACATATATTCGTGGACCAAAATATCTGGAAGTAAGGAAATCTCAAGGATATAGGAATTAAACCACTGTTTAACATGCAGGGAAGGTGTAAATTGAGCCTATTCTAACACGCATCAAACTTTTGCAGATAGATGTTGATATTGGATCTTCTACAGTGGCAAACGGAGTTCTTGGTCTTGTTATTGGTGTAATTACAACATTGGTAGTCGACATGGCTTTCCTTGTACAGGTAATCAGGCTTTGAACATTTGGCACTGTGGGACCCGCCGCATCTATATGTTAAGCTGTAAAGTTTAAAACATAGGTCAATATCTTTAATGAACTGGGGAAAATGGGGGTAATATCGAAGTTCCATCATTTTATGTGCTTAGAAAATCTTCGTTTGGGCTGTCGATACTGAGATTACCTTTTAGCTTCTCAGGCAAACACTAACGACGAGCTGCCCGAGCGGCTCATCGGCGCTGTTCGTGTGTCACATGTGGAGCTTAATTCTGCAATTGTACCCGTCCTGGAAGCAAATCCATCATCTGAATCTAACTAGTCTTTGTCTTTTCATTGCATTTTATTTAGAAATTCTTTCAGCCTTTATTGGCCATCATCTCAGTTGGATGCATTCTTGTACCCCCAATGAATTATATATCTATTCTAAAGTAATTTCGCTCCAATGTGGATCTTCATGTGCTGCTAATGTGGAGCACTGTGAAAAGGGAAATCTTTTATTTCTCGGGGAAAGGAAAGAGATCTTGAATTTTACCTCGGGTTGTTCTGTTGAAATCAGATTGGTGCAAGAGATCTTTTTTCTGAATTTTTACGCAGATAACTTTGACAATTTTTTATTTACATATAAATATCTCTAAATCACAATGTCATGACACGAGTGTCCTCCTCCGAAGGAAAATGGTCCTGATTATCCTTTTTGACATCACGCAAGGAGCATAAATGTGAAAGTAAGACTATGCTGTTGCATGGGTGGTGCTCACGACCATGGAAAGAAGCTCACGATCATTTTTAAGGGAGAATGATCATGGTAATATATTTTTGAGATATATTTTTACGTTAAGCCTCCTTCGAAAAGCACGAAAGGTTTAAGCATGACCTTTGTGACATGAGATCGTCTTTGTTGGATACGTGGACTCAAATCCGAAACAGGTGTTGAGTCGAGGGCATTCTCTTTAAAGTTGAGACGGTAGATGTCTGATATGGGATTAAACCATAACAACCTCCCTTGCTCGGAATCAACTAATTTGGGGTACATCATAGATATAGTGTCAAATGTCTATACCCGCTCTAATACATAGTGTCAAATGTCTATGCCCGCTCTAATACAGTAGAAAAGTTCTTTTATGAGATTCTCATAGATATTCGATAGAGGCTAAATCACAATAATCTATAACAATATTGTTACGAAAGTCATACTCTAGGGCCTCATTAGGTTCCCTTCTTAACATTCCTTTTTATTTACTCTTGTTTTAAGAAAAATGTAAAGGATGGGTTGCCAACTAGTACTGTGCAAGTCAGGTCGAATTGTATCATATCACAAAGATCTTGGGACGATTTGAATCGGTCGAGTTGGCCCGAGTTAGTCCAAATCATCAAAGGAGAAGTTGAATGATCTGAACTGAGTTGAGTTGACTCGTATCATATTAAGTCTAACTCAAGTCTGTTCGAATCACTGTGTCAGCAAACCTTGATCTGAAGTCGACTATTGCGGTGATTTTGGCGCAGACAATCTCAACCTTATTTTTGTTGATGAGGCCTGCGTTGAGGATGTTTTTTTTCCCTTGTTGAAATAATTAAATAGTCAGTTATCTATATCGACTCCGGAGAGGAGGAGGTTTGAACTGCAAGGTTGTGCATTTATTTGGGATTTGTTCCACATAGAACATAGATTTTCTTCCTCTTATTAGTCAATTATTTTGCGTTAAAACTCCATCACTGAGTGGAGAATCTCTACGAACCCACACCTCATGCATTTGTAGTGGGACTTGAACTCATGCCCTCTTCGAACCATGAGTTCAAGAGGTACTACTCATGTAGTCGGTACTCTTAGCCTCTCTTTGTTAGAAGGATAAACAAAATGAGAGTTTTATCCTAAATTAGTTCGTCTCAAAATTTAGTCTTACTTACTTTTATAAGCAGTGAATTACTCTTTTAAGACGGATGAGGGTTAAGTATGTTCTACCTCTTCGGGTGGAACAATCTATCTGAGTTAAATGAGAATTTTCCTTCGATCTGACCCGATTAATTTTTTTGACTTATCAAACTTCTAAAAAAATATAAATTGGGGGTATTGAGCTAATAGGGTTTCCAACTCATAAAAAGTGAAAGCTGGAAATTGAGTTAATACAGGGTCAAGATTTTGATCAACTTAAAGTTTGGTTAAAAGGTTTTTTGTTTACTTTGGAGAGTGTACGTATGTGGCATGACCGATTATTGTGAGGTGTTAAATAGCAGAATCGTTGTTTGATGGGGTCGGATAAATTGTTCCTTGTTTGATAATTTTTTTCTTAACTTGAGTCGGATTAGGTTAAATTGGATTAACTCATTTCTAAAAAATAGGTGAAATGAGTTAATCCACCCGAGTTAGGGTTAGGGGTGGGATGGGTTAACCCGGGTAAATCACCCGCCCTTAATCTAACCGGTTACCAAAGTGACCATTATAGAATAATGCAATGATCAATGATCAAAAAAGTTTATAGAATAATGCTAATATTTGTTCAAACATGCAGCAAAGAAGGAATTGTTCGAACACATCTCTATAGCCCTGCTTTGGTAGCGGGTAATCCTTGGATTAACCCTATTTGATAGCCTGAACATGTTAACCAGGGACAAAACTAGGTTAATCTCGGATTAGTAAACCTAGCTCTCGAGCTTCGTTAGCCCATCTCGTTTCTGTCCTCGTATGGTCACCTGTCACATTGCTCTCTCCCCCCCCCCCTCCTCTCTCTCTCTCCCTCTCTCTCCCCTCCTCCTCTCTCTCTCCTTCCCCCTCTGTCAGGTAGTAGCGGGCCTCCTCCCCCGGGTAGCAGTGCCCTCGTCCTCCTCCAACGGGTAGAGCAACGGGAGGAACATGAGTAGCGGGAGCAAGGCCCGACGAAGAAGTTGCCGCTGAGGACGCATACCCCTAACGCCGACGATGCCGTCTCCTCGCCATGGACAACTTCCTCTGCCCCATTTTAATCCAGACGCCCCTTGCTGACAATGTTGCTCCCCTCGCCTCCAACGCCTCCGATGAAGACGCTGCCGACGATCTTGCCCGCCATCGCCGTCGTCGATGCCACTGCCAGCAAACATTGCCTGGCCCTCCCCCTCCCACGCTACCCTCTCTACATCTCTGTGTGTCATGACGGAGAAGGGGGTACTGTAGCACGAATAGTGTTGCGAAAAATACTATTCATATCTTAAAATATTGTTCAAATGAGCAAAAATCGATGGCAAATGTGTAATTTTATTTTTAAAAAAATACGGAGTTAGCCCAAGTGAGTTAACCCCTTTCTATAGGAATAAAAGTAAGATAACCTCGAGATAAATTAATCAGGTTGAGTTAACCTACTTATATCCCAACCCGAACAAATTATTTAGTGTAATTGATTCACCAGCTTCTCCCATTTTAGGGAGGTCCTGAGTTTGAACCTAATTATACTCTCACCGTTATTTTAAAAAAAGTACCTACCGAAAAAAAACACGTCTATCCTAAAATAACTTTCTCTGACATGTTTTTCAATGTCAACAAACACACAAACAATGACCTGTGTGCCTATTTAAAAGGGAAAAGAAGAACAACCCTAACTACTGTGATAAGATGACTTAGTGAAAATTATCTATATATCTATAAAAATATTTAAATTATTGATATACCCCAACTTTTATAGAATTTATCTATAAACTCCTAGAATCTTAAATAGCTCCTCGTTGTGCTCTTACCGTCAATGGACTGTTACCGTGGTTAACTTCAAGTGAGTTAACAGGGGTCAAATAACTAACTTACCCCTAGTTAACTCTTTCTCTTTTTCTCTCTCTCAACCTACCATGGTGGTTCTGTACGGATGGTGCGGGGTAGAGACGGCCCTCTTCGGTGTCGGCGTGAATGTGTGTGTGTGTGTGTGAGAGAGAGAGAGAGAGAGAGAGAGAGAGAGAGAGAGAACTCCATAGGAACCGGTGGCGATGTACTCTTACCTCGCTATAGCTATGGCAAGACAAGTGACATATCGAGTAGATGGCGGCGACTGATGCAAGGCCGGAGGGTGTCGACGACGGATGAGGCTGGCGGTGGATGTGGGAGGCCGATGGCTGTTGGATACTGGCCGGGGTGAGGTGGAGTTAGAGTAGCGAAGGGGACCAGGTGGCTGCGGGGTTGGAGGTGAGGACCAGGGCGGGATATGCTGCAAACGGCTGTCGGTGACGGACTGGGGTCGCCAGCGAGACTGCACGAAAGGGGGGTGCATGATAGGCAGTGTCAAGTGTTGGACGAGCAACGGTTGTGACGCGGCGGCGACGTGGAAATGGATCGATCATAACTCCTAACGGCACGGACGGGAACAGATAAGTTGCTATCTCGCGCAGCTCGGCCTCGCGCCGGACGATCTCACACCGGACGACACACTCACACTTACAAAGAGAATGAGGGAAGGGAAGCACAAGAAGGGGCAAAATGCACCAACATGATGTTCTTTCATATAAACTTTCATATGCTACGTAACACACCCTTGGCTTCCTTATATAGGAAAAAGTCATGACATCAAAACCTTTAGACTCTCCCTATTTGTATACATGCCCAAGCCTAATAAAATAAAACCCACCCACTCCCTTTTGACTGTGTGGGTTTAAAATATAATAGTTTGACTCAATAAAAATAAAATACTTGGTGGTTAAAATACAAATATCACCATAGTAAAATACACACAATACATACACACATACGTACGGATACGTACTCAGGACGCCGAGTCTTCAAGCGAGTCTCCGAGCTATAAGCTCGGTGCAGTCGGGGCGGTGCGGCATCGACTCCGAGTAGTGGGCCCGGTGTCCCCACCAACCCTCTCGGGGCGGCTGGAACTCGACTCCGTCGAGTAAGGGGGGACACTGCTCGGGTAGTGCTCCAGCAGATCTGGATCGAGGCGCTGGAGATCTTCCCGACTGATCCAGGAATCATCGGAAGGTGGACGGTCTCGCCAGCGGACAATGTAGCGCTGGTACACCCTGCTCCGTGTAGTGGTCACCTGCTCATCCAGTATCCTCTCAATGTGCTCGCGCGGTGCTCTCAAGACTGTGGGACGCACAGGGGTGGGCTCACTCTCAATGAGAGGAGAAGGCTCGAAAGGGTCACTAGGAATCGCTGTGGGTTCCTTGTAGGCCACTAGGTCTGTCACATTAAAAGTCGAGCTAATCCCATATTCGGGAGGTAAGTCCACAACATAAGCATTGGAGCCAATCTTCCACAGGATGGGGAACGGACCATCACTACGGGCTTGTAACTTTTTAACGGCTCATGAAGGGAGTCGTTCGGGCCGGACCTGTACCATAACCAAGTCACCTTTTTGAATTTCATGGTGACGCCTATGCGAATCAGCCAATTTTTTATAAGTCTCATTACTAAGGTTGATTTGCTTGCTAATCGACTCATGCAGACTCTTGACATGCTGTGCAAACTCCTCAGCTGACTTAGACATTCTAGACTCAAGGGGAAGGGGAATGAGATCCACGGGTTTCGTAGGTTTGTAGTCATGCACGACCTCAAATGGACTCATACCTATGGACCGATGGACAGAGATGTTGTATGTAAATTTGGCTCTGGGCAAAAGAAGGTCCCAAGTGCCGGGGTGATCCCCTACAAGACACCTCAATAGATTCCCTAAACTTTTATTGACGACCTCGGTTTGCCCATCAGTTTGGGGGTGATAGGCAGTGAAAAATTTTATTTTGGTGCCAACTAGGTGCCAAAGTGTCTTCCAAAAATAGCTAGTGAACCGGACATCTCGGTCAGACACTATGGTTTGGGAGAGACCATGCAGATGCACGACTTCATCAAAGAATAAGTGGGCTACTCTAGATACATTAGAAGTTTTGGAACATGCAATGAAGTGGGCCATCTTAGAGAGCCTATCAACGACAACAAAGATGGAATCATATTTGTGAGCAATGCGAGGTAAACCAAGAATAAAATACATGGTCACATCAACCCATGGTATATCAGGAATGGGGAGAGGAGTGTAGAGATTAGTGTTTTGTTTGACCTGTTTGGCCATTGTGCATGTCCTATACTGGGTTACAATCTTGGCCACATCTTTCTTCAGGCCAGGCCAATAGAAATGCTCCTCCACAGAATGGACGGTCTTGTTGCGGCCAAAGTGACCAGCAAGACCTCCAGCATGCATTTCCCAAATCAAGAAGTCCCGAACAGAAGTCCTCGGGATACAGAGTTGCTGCCCTCGAAACAGAAAACCATCCTGGAGTAGATAGTCAGAAAATGCTGTCGAGGGTCCAACAGACAAAGCAAAGTAGGCAGGGCCAAAATCAGGACACTCTCCATAGAGTTCCTTCATATAGTCAAATCCAGTGACCTCTACCCGAACTGTAGAAAGAAGGGAGACCCTTCGACTCAAAGCGTCGGCCACCTTATTCTCTTTTTCAGTCTTATGTTTTAGGACAAAGGTGAAAGACTGGAGGAATTCTACCCACCGACCATGCCTAGGGTTTAAGCCCTTCTGAGAGCTAAGGAATTTCAGAGCCTCATGATCCGAATATAAGATAAACTTTTGAGGTAAGAGATAGTGTCTTCAGTGTTTGAGGGCTTGGACCACGGCATAGAACTCCTTATCGTAAGTGGAGTAACAAAACTTTACATCAGAAAGCTTCTCATTGAAATAAGCCACGGGGTGACTTTCCTAGCTGAGCACTCCTCCTATTCCTACGCCAGATGTATCACATGATATCTCGAAGACTTTGGAAAAGTCTGGCAGGCGGAGGACAGGGACTCTGGTCATGAGCTCCTTTATGGCACGAAAAGCTTGGGAGGCGGCTTTGGTCCACTTAAAATTCCCCTTACAGATACAATCCGTAATGGGTGCCATAATGGTGCTAAAACCCTGAATGAAGCGTATGTAGAAAGTTGCTAGCCCGTGGAAACTACGAACGTCATGGACATTCTGGAACTCTGGCCAGTCTACTATGGCTCGGACCTTGGATTGGTCCACAGACACTCCATGACTTGAAACCATAAATCCGAGAAAAGTGACCCGGTCCGTCATGAATTCACATTTAGTAAGGTTGGCAAACATGGTTTCTCTCCTCAAAGTCTCGCAAACTTCTCTCAAAATGGTGGATGTGATCCTGAGGGTTGTGGCTATAGATGAGAATGTCGTCAAAGTAGACGACAACAAAACGACTAATGAGTGGATGAAGGGCTTCTGTCATAAACCCCATGAAAGTGCTGGGGGCGTTGGATAACCCAAACGGCATGACAAGCCACTCATACAAACCTTCTTTTATTTTGAAAGCTGTCTTCCACTCATCCCCTAGTCGAATCCGGACATGGTGGTAGCCGCTTTTCAAGTCAATTTTGAAAAAGATGGTGGCTCCACTCATCATGTCAAGCATGTCATCAAGATGGGGAATGAGAAACTTATATTTGACAGTGATCTTATTTATGGCGCGGCTGTCAACACACATTCGACAGGTGCCATCCTTCTTGGGTGTGAGTAAGGCAGGGACAGCACATGGGCTCTTGCTCACCCTAAGGAAATCCTTTTGGATAAGGTCCTCGACAATCCTTTGGAGCTCAGTATGCTCCTTGGGGTTCAATCTGTAGTGGGGAAGGTTGGGTAGGGTGGACCCAGGGACAAGATTAATGGCGTGTTGTACATCACGCATGGGAGGGAGTTGTGAGGGTAAGTCCTCAGGGAAGATTTCCTGGAAGTCCTGCAGGATTGCCTGGACTTCAGGAGGGACAGAGATTCGGGACTCCTCGAGGGTGATGGTGACAACAACAGTCCAGACAGGGGCACCTTCGGCAACCTCCTTACTCAGCTCACGGACACCTATGAAGTTAAGGCGCCTAACCGGGTCATAACCAAGCTTAGGGGCCTTAGGAACAGGTGTGATAGGTGCAGGAGGAGAGGGAATGAGAAGTCTCCCTTCGGTGGGAGTCCGAGGGCTCTCTTGAACCTTGGGGGTTCCAGTGGGGGTAGAATTCTTTCCCGGGGTCACCTTTGGGGGTGTCGGGTACAACTGTATCTTCTTCCCATTATGTGAGAAGAAATACTGATTGGACCGACCAAATGTAATAAGGTCAACATCATAGATCCACGGTCGTCCTAGAATGATGCTACCAACCTTCATAGGCACTACATCGCACAAAATCTGCCATTGGTAGGACTGGAATTGGATGGGAATGACACATGTAGTGATGGCTGAGATAGACGTGTCGTCAACCCAAGCCACGTTGTATGGCCTCGGATGAGGATGGGTAGGTAGACCTAGACGGGAGACAGTCTGAAGAGACTGCATTGATACAGCTCCCGTTGTCAAAAATCACCTTACAGGGTTGGGATTTCACCATGATATAGGTTTGGAAGATGGAGGTTCGACGCCAGTCGTCCTCCTGGGGGTGTGTTAGGACGCAGCGAACTACACCCAGTCTTCCCTGGTTTGAACTCTCGGCAATATCTCCCACTTGCATGTACTCGACATGCGTTCCATCATACCCCGCATCCATCTCCTCAAATTGGGCGATGAGGTCAGGATCGGCCTCATACCTCTCAATGGCTTCTCCTTCCTGAGGTGAAAACTCCACAGGTTGGGGGTCGGTGATGACTAAGGCTCAGGTGGGGCAGTTGGAGGTAATATGCCCTAGGTTATGGCACCTAAAGCAGCGAACTCCCGAGACAGGGGCTGGTTGGGAGGTGCTAGGGACGACTCCCTTTCCTTTTTCATCTCTCCTCTCAGCTGGTGGAGTATACTCCAGCCTAGGCACAGTAGCAGGTGCAGGTAAGGGGTTCCTCGTGAAAGGAACGGCAGGGACAACGGCCCGAAGAGGGGTAGCGGTAGGGACATAGGAGGTGGAGGGGCCAGGCCTCTCAGAATAGCGGACTATGGGGTTTTGGGACTCGGGTTGGTGGTAGGTGGAGACCCGAGGTGGGACCACCCTTTGAAATCGCTCGACATCCTGAGCAACCTGATAGGCATGCTCGAGAGTGTTAACTTCCTGTAGGAACAACTCCTGCTGTATGCTCTCGTGTAGGCCAGCCCTAAACCGTGAGAGGGTGACAGAGGCATCCTCCATGACTCGATTCCGAAGGAAGAAGTCATAAAATTTGACGATGTACTCGTCCACGGACTTTCCATCTTGGGTGAATTTCTGCCATTGGTCTAAAAGACGCTGATGGTAGGAGGGTGGCAGATACTTCTCCCTCAGTTTCTCATTCATTTCCTCCTACGTGCTTATGGGTTCCTCTCGTCTCCTTAGTAGGAGATTCTCAACGTTACACCAGTAGGTTTTGACTTGACTTAGGAGTTTCATTTTGGCAAACCTTACCCTTGTAGCAGGGGTCGTACGGCGATGCCAATCAAAATATTGGTCCATCCCGGTTTCCCAATCAAGGTATGTAGCGGGGTTGAGGGACCCATCAAAACTCGGAGCGTCAATCTTGACGTTCCGTAGGATGATATCCTCCTCGTCATGGTCTCTCTCTCGAGGCACACTGGCTTCTTGTTCTCTACCTTGGGGGGCCTGATTTTGGCGGGCTTGCTCTCTCTCCTCCCTAGGTTTGACTACAGGATTGACGTGGCCATTCACTCGTCCTTCCTCTCCCTTCAGTCGATCCTCTAAGGCTCAGATCCTTTCATCTAGCTCTGCTCGTAGTTGGCCTATGGATTCTTCAAAATGGGTCATAAGATTATGCTCGAGCTGAGCCAACATAGCACTCATACTTTTTTGATCCATGTGGGGTTGTAGAGTTGAAGGGTGCTCTAGATGGCCGGATTAATTCCTAAACCAACGTGACATGCACGACCTCGGACCTAAATGATGCAGTCATGGGACCGATAATTAGCAAGCTATAGACCCGAATTTTGTTGACTAATAGGTAAAGGGTCAACTTGAAGGGATCGGTCAGGGAGAGTTGCTCGCCCGTAGGTAAAGTAGTTATGGAACTACCTCCTGACAATTAGGGTGCCTTAATGCGGCAGTCTAGGGCCTAAGGATGGGTACAAGCAAGCTCTCGCTTTCCGTACACAGTGATGCACTCAGGAGACTGGCTGCATGGATCGGGCTCTCGCTCACCTCGTCGCGCGGTAAATGATAAGGATACTAAATAAGCAAGTGATTTGGAGCACGTACCTAGCTGACTGAGAAGTCAGGCTCCGACCGGAGACGAAGGCGAGCGGGGACGTGCGTGCCCACACGGCGTCGATGAAGCTTCACGGTTACAATGAATTCACTCCACCCAGGGAGGTTACAATTATTACAAATTGTGTAATTTAGAAATCTTCCCGCGCAGGGGAACAAATTAATCCAACTTCTCCACCCAGGGAAACTCACGGGCACTCACGTTCCGTAAATTACAGATCTTATGCCAACTGTCGGGTGACTCGGACACCGGATGAGACGTCGTTGTGGACTTGAGGTGCCATAATCACTAATTTAATCAAGGGTTATAAATATAGATAGATATAAGTATACATATACATATATATATATATATATATATATATATATATATCTACTATATATTAATCAACTCCCTCTTTTTTTTGACTTTTCTTCTTCTTTTTTTTTTCAAACGTCTCGAATCCCCCTTTTTTTTCAAACATGACTTTGCTCTTTTTTTTCAAAACCCTTCCTGCTGCTCAAATCACGTGGTGGCTGACTGGTCAGTCAATGGGGTGGCAGAACGCGGAGTGGCCACTGTCGGGTTAGACCCCGGGTGCAGGCGGACGCGGGCCAGGGGGTCAGCAGGTGCGGGCGGGCGCGCAGGGGCGCACAGGCGGGCGCACGGCTGTGGCCGCAGCAGGCGCACGGGGCGCAGACGCGCTGGGCGGGCGACCGACTGGTCGGGGCGCGGTGCGGGCGCCGGGCGGGAGCGGGGCGCAGTGCTCGTGGGTCGGGCGGGCGCGGTGCGCGCGCCGGGCGGGTACAGGGGGCGGTGCGCGCGCCGGGTGGGAGCAGTGCGCGGGGCCGGGCACGGGCGCGAAGGCCGGGCGCCGGGCGTGGCGGCATGGGGGGGAGGAGCTGGCCGTTGCGCCCGTGCCCCCCCTTTTGAATCTGGCACGGGCGACGAGGCCCTGTGCCGCGAACTGGGATTTTTTCTTTTTTCTTTTTTTCCACTCTTCTCTTTCTCAACCGAGGAACTCTTCTGCTATTCTCTTTCTTTTATTTTCTTCTTTTTTGTTTTCCACTTCTTTCTTCCTCTCACCCGTAAACTTGCTACGTATATATATATATTTTTTCACTTCTAGCAACCGAAAGAAGAGAGAGGAGATGGCGGGGACATCAGGAACGACGGAGACGCCGTGTTGGGCTCTGATACCAAATCTGACGCGGCGGCGACGTGGAAATGGATCGACGGTAACTCCTAACGGCACGGACGGGAACGGATAAGTTGCTACCTCGCGTAGCTCGGCCTCGCGCCGGACGGTCTCACACCAGGCGACACACTCACACTTACAAAGAGAATGAGGGAAGGGAAGCACAAGAAGGGGTAAAATGCACCAACATGATGTTCTTTCATATAAACTTTCATATGCTACCTAACACACACTTGACTTCCTTATATAGGAAAAAGCCATGACATCAAACCTTTAGACTCTCCCTATTTGTATATATGCCCAAGCCTAATAAAACAAAACCCACCCACCCACTTTTGACTTTGTGGGTTTAAAATATAATAGTTTGACTCAATAAAAATAAAATACTTGGTGGTTAAAATATAAATACCACCATATTAAAATACACACAATACATACACACATACGTACAGATACGTACTCAGGATGTCGAGTCTTCAAGCGAGTCTCCGAGCCATAAGCTCGGTGCAGTCGGGGCGGTGCGGCATCGGCTCCGAGTAGTGAGCCCGGTAGTGGGCCCGGTGTCTCCACCAGGTTGGGTAGGCAGATCAGCCCTACTCGGACGTGGCCAGAGTTTGTAGAATTAGAGGAGAGGAAGAGGGATGGGGGATCGGGTAGACACTATGCAGAGAGGGGGGGTTGTTGCGGCTATGCAGAAGAGGTGATGGGGTGATAGAGCTATGGGAGGATGAAGGAGGAGGAGGAGGAAGAAGAAGAGGTGGTAGAAGTGGTTTGAGGTGGGGAAGAGAGAGAAACAACACTCCTAGAGGTGGCTGACCAGATGGCAGTGACTAGCCGCACAAGAAGTTAACCCTCAGGGCGGTGTCTACTCTATTCACGCATGGGAAGAATAAGAAGCGGCTCTATTCACAATTGAGAAGAAGAAGAAAGAGGAAGACGAAGAGATAGACGATGGTGGCAATGAGGCTGGCGCTCCAGACGGCTGCCATCGACTTGGGGTTGACGAAGAGGAAGACAAGGGTGAACATGGTGACAGCCCCCAGGCCCAGTCGCTCATTGTCACCATGCTGTTGCTCTTCTAGGATCGACTAAGACAGTGGGAGATCCCTACTCTCTGTCCCTCGTTCTCTCTCTCGCTCTCTCGCCAGCACCGAAGAGGACCACTGCGACCCTCCCGGTCTCCCCCTCCCCCTCCCCCCATCTTTCCCTCCCTCTCCATCGCCAGACCCGACTCCCCCTCCCGAGTTCCCCCTCCATCGTCGACTCTCCCCTCCTCATCTCCCCCTCCCCTCTCCATTGTCGGAACCAGCTCCCCCTCCCCCTTGATCATCGTTTTATCTTCCCCTCCCTCTCTTGCTCTCTCCCCCCTCCATCGTCAACCCGACGACCACCCCTTACCTTTGCTTTCTCTCCCTTTCTCTCTCTCTTGCTCTCTCCATCTCTCTGTCACATCGGCACTGGAGTGGACCACCATGGCCTTCTCTTGCTCTCTCGCTCTCTCGCTACAGATAAGGGGCGTGAGAGGGGATCAAGGGGGAGGGAGAGGGGTAAAATGGTCCAAGTGCATGGGCCATTATTTATGTCAAAACAAAAAAGAACCTCGGGGGTATGACGACTCAGGTTAAAGATTTTTGGGAGTTAAAGGTCAATTCCATAAATGTAAGTGTATAGCGATAATTCAGATATATTTTGGGGTATATAGATTTTTTTTCTAAACTTATCTGTGTGTTACTTGATGTGCTGTAGAATGCTATAATTTTTGATTTTAACATCGTAGATTTTAAAATTTGCAAGTTTCAATTAAAAAAAAGGTTTGAAAAAGTTTAACCTGGAGATTATGAGCTGATCTTATTTAAACTAAGTATCTGCACTGCATTGAAAGAAAGAAGAGTACAAATTATAGGTTAAAGCGAGGTGGACACCCCCCTCCCCCCTCCTGCGCAGGTGGCAGGAGGGCGCGGGATCGAGCCGTGCCTCCCTCCCACGTCTCCCGGTGGGAGGCGCGGCTCCGCTTTCCCCTCCTAAAAAAAGAAAAGTACAAACTATAAATGAATATCTATGATATTTCACATTATTTTATAACACATTAAGCAACACTTTGTTCATGTTGCAACTATGATATACCTTTGCCAATATATGGTAGCCTGCCTAAGTTGGGTTAGTTCCTAATAGTTAGAGCATTAGACTTGTCAAAGGTTGAGATAAGAAAGTTGTAATGTGTTGTTTTTACTGAAGAATACTTTTAGAATCTTCTGTTATAACATAGGGCAATTTAGTAGAGATGAATAATATGGGTTTTATTTAAATTTTAGAGATAAATGAGTTAGTGGAAGATTCTTAAAAAGTTAGATTTGATAAATTGATACGATACGATTTGTATCACACGTATCAGTTGATGATGAGTACAGCCGATGCATAATACGTAATCGATACACTATTCATATTATTTAATTCTCATAAATATTATTTATTTTATTTTATGACAAAGTGATTTGATTTGATTGGGTGTTAAAAAATGTGAGATTTTGGGTTCAAAACACTCAGAGAGATTCTAACCGTGGTTCTCACCTTTCAAATCACAAATATTCGAATCACTATTGTACAAATGATTTTCCATCATATTATTTTTTTCTTAAATATTTATATAATAATATTTACTTCTCAAGACGTAACAAATGATTTTCTATCATATTATTTTTGTCTTAAATATTTATATAATATTATTTTTTTAGTACGTATTGGTATGGTGCAACACGATGTCACATCGTATCGTATCGACAAAATATCGATAAACTTACTGAAAAGATATACAAGTGAAAATCTCAAAAAAGTTCACTTAATTTTATACCTCGTTGTAAATGTAAGAACGTGCCAAAGACTCAAAACACACTTAGGACATCAAGATTAATAGATTATCTAAATGTCTAACTAGCATCAGGATCAAAATACCTATAAAATTTAAATGACAAGGATGCCAAATGAACGTACGAGAATTTCTTTATTATCAAACTCAAAATCAAGATTTGATGGTCCAGTCGTACCGATCGTATCAATATTTTATTGGTATGATACAATATGACATTATAGCATATTGTAATGCAGTGTGTCAATAATATAATAAATATTTAGTGTACTAAATTATGTGTGATTTAGTTGGTTAGAGTTTCACTGTTTGAAACTCACAAATAACAACTATTTTGGCCCTTTTCTTAAAAAGAAATGAAAATAAAAAAATATGCTCCAATTTCGAACTCAAGATAAATCGTTACAAAGAAACGCCTCAACTAATTTACCTATCAAAATTAATTAAATATAAAATAAAATATATAATATTTAAACGAATAGAAATACCGTATCGGTTACGTACCATGCGTCGGTCGTAGCAATTTTTGACTGGTACGATCCGATATGTGTGGTGTGCAGCATACCAGATCGATTTGATAAACCCTGCTCAAATCAAGGTTTGACAAACCGAGACGGGACGGGGTGAACCGCCTGTCCCGTCCCTTCCCAGTCACAGACCGAGACGACCGGTCTGTGGGACACAACCGGTACGATCTCATATATTAATTGTGTTATTTTTTAACAAATAGATATTATAGGCGGGTTGGTTAGAGGTCTCATTTTCAACTGGGAGTTCATCGATTCGAATAAAGGCCGTCTAACCAACTAAGCTAACAATTTTCTTGAGTTGTTTTACATATAATATATATATAAATGTCATTTTTTCATCTCGATGTGTAGCCGGCATGGTTTGATAGATCGAGACGAGACAGGACGAATCGTCCGTCCCGTCCCAGCCACAGATCGGGACGATCGGTCTGTGGGACACAATCAGGACGCCTTATATATTATTTTTATTTTTTTTAACAAATTAATTTTATAAGGCGGTTGGTTGAGGGTCTTGCGATTCACCATGGGATTTCGGGTTCGAAACTTGTTTATGCTGTGTTTTTTGTTTGATTTTTTTGAAAAATTATATTAAAAAATATTGCTAAAGTTAAGAATCAAACCTAGGACAACCGTTCAAATTCCGGAACACCTAACCAAATGAGATACAATAACTTTTGAATTATTTTATTCTATTACATATATATATATTAAAGTTTAACTTCTCGATACACAACGGTGCAAACCTATGTCATCCTGTCACGAGTAGTGATCAAGATGGCCAGTACAACCGGGACAATAAACCATGGCAACCGGGCCATGACCGGGACAGCCGATTCGGCGGGGACGACACAAATATCTCCATTGCTCTTTGTCAAAAGTCCTCCCAGTTAATGTAAACTTTTAAATTTCTCGGCAATACATTGAACTACAACGCAATTAAGAGAAAACAACGGCGTAACATTGTAAGTATCCAATTTTGTGGAGGGTTGATCCGTATTTTCAACATCTCTTCCGCTTATAATCTTGGCCGTTCGTATCTGCCACTTTTTGCTAGCATTTCTTCCCTATCCCTTCCTAGGGTTTCGCTTCTCTGGGCACAAAGGGTGGTGTCAGGCGGTTGGAGCCGCGGTTATCTCGGTGAGGCCTCCAGCCACTGCTCGCATCTGCTTTGTCTTCTCTGTTCTTTCTTATCCTCCTTCTCTTCTGCTATCCTTTCAAATTCCCACTGCGAGCTCTTTCCTGGGTGGAGATTCTGGGGTCGTTTTTCCGGTTTTGGAAGCCGGTGAGGATGCTTACTGAGAAGTGCCGGTTGTTAGGGTGGGAAAGATCTGATTTTGTGTTGAGGTAGCTTGCAATCTTGCATGGACCCCGTGTGTAGGGCTGGTGTCTGGTTGGTTTTTGGGAGCACGGGGCTCCAAGCTGAGCAGTTTGGATGCTTCGTTGTTTTTGGGGTTGTTTCTGGATTAAGTGTGGAATGTTGTGTCCATAGATCTTGCCGTCTGGAGAAGATGGCTACTTTGGTTAGTTGCCATTTGAGTACCGTGGGGTATCTTCAGTTGATCCGTAGACGATTTAGGGTTATTTTATGGCAAGATGTCTTTTTTTTTTTTGGGAAACGGGGCAAGATGTCATCTGATAAGGGAACTGCGGTGAGCATATTTTCGTTATTCTTAGATGTGAACCTTTGGAAGTTTGGGTTGTATTTGGAATGGAATCCATTGTTTGGATTGTCACACTTCATTGTTATTTTATATGACTGTATGTTGTTTTCTATGACTGGCAAACTGAAGGGTTGGTGTTAGTTCACATCGTTAGCTGAAACTAAACTGGCTTCTCATTGCGAGACCACGGTGATGGATGCCAGCTTTGGTGAGCTAACATCAGTACGACTTATCCATGGGTAATGAGAAGCCAGGGTTAAACTTTGGGAAAGAGAGGCCTATTATGAAAAGGGTTGACTCTGATCTTATATGACGGTTCTCAATGGGTTGATATTGTGTGCAGAAAATATTTAATTGTCATTCGTGGAGAGACTGAGACGCATGTCAACCAGTAAGCTCGCACCCTAGATGTACTTAAATTGATAGATTGAGTGTTGATCATTGTGAAAAGTTCTTACATCGTGGATCTAAATGCTAAGTTGGGGTGTATGATATAGGTTAAGACCTTGGGTAAGGGATGTAAGATAGAGTTTGGTTTGGTGTAAAATGCCATATAATACCAGTTTTTAAATCACTCTTTTGAGGGGTGAATTCTCAGCTTTTGGTTTCAGTTAGTTTTGCACAAAAAAATAAAAATAAAATCAGGTAAAAAGGGTACCACATGAGCTTGCTGGTTCTTGGAACCCAACAATTTATAGCAATTCCAAATGTAAAAGGAAGCACCATAAAAGAATTTAAAACGATAGGAAGACTTTATAAAGTGGTATTTTACAGTGTTTCACAGCATTTTAAAGCTCACCAAACAACCCTTCCCAAAATGGTAATGTAAATTAGCTGAATGGAGAGTTGTTTCAACATATATGGATCATGGGACCCTAGTTTCCTTCATACTTAGGGAGCATTAGTAAGATATTTCTATTTTTATAATGAGTTGAAAGGCATGCCCATTTTTATACTATAAAACAATGTAGGCCAAGGGAAGTAGGATGGGTTGGGAAGTTCTTTTGGCATATATGTGTTACAAAGTCCTTTTGGTGAAATGCTTGTAATTGGTTTACATTTACCAAAATCTGGAGCTACTTGGGGAAGCATTTTGAGCCATTATTCAAGTGTTGATGTGGTAGTTGATGTCTGTGATAGCGATTTTGACCTGATAGAATTGGAGAAATATGATGAAACTATTTAGAAAATGTTTGTACTTTTGGCAAATGTATGCCCCTCAAGAAGAAACATTCCTTTGTAGTGAGTGCAATGATGAAGGCGACTCCACTGGATGTGCTGTTCTACTGTTCTTCTTTTCCTGCCTCTAAGATAGTCTTATATCTTGTGTCTTATTAGATGTGGTTGTACCATCTCTGTTTATTATCTTAATGGATTTTTGGGGTGCATAGCACTTTCCTTTTGAAGAAAGGAAAAAAAATGGAATCCTGTTGCTCTCTTGTCATATAATTGTTGTATTCAATCCACTGTACCCTTTTGTCTTGATCAGATCATAGTTATCTATTCAGTCACTATCACTTCCAAAAACGGCTAATATCCTTTTTCAACTTCCAAGTTGGTCTATACTGCTTATTTTGGGCCTTACAGCATGTCTCACTATCGGAGATTTATTTTCCGTTGTACCTGGTACGTGAGGGTCGATTCTCACCCATCGACATCTTTCAAATTATGATTGTGCCCCAGGTAAGGAACCATGGTTAAGCATAACAATGTTGTCCCAAATGCTCATTTTAAGAAGCATTGGCAAAACTATGTAAAGACTTGGTTCAACCAACCAGCCCGCAAAACCAGAAGACGTATTGGTAGGTGATTTCATCTGATTTAACTTCTATCTAACTCTTATTGCTTTGGTATTGTATGATGTGTAATGTTAAACTGTTGCATTGTCACTGCAGCTAGACAAAAGAAGGCTGTGAAAATTTTCCCACGCCCAACAGCTGGACCACTGCGCCCTGTTGTCCAATGTCAGACGCTCAAGTATAACATGAAACCCAGAGGTGGGAGAGGATTTTCGCTCGAAGAGCTCAAGGTTAGAAGAATATTCTATGGTTTCTGCCACTTGTTATGCCCGTTTAGGTTCAAGTGGTGGTTTTAAGAATGATTGTCTTCTTTCCTGAAGTTTTTCGTTCGGAAGACTGAAAAGATAGGAACACCGCCTTGAATCCTTTCTCTGTGTTTTCAAGGAATTATTATTTTTATGTTGGTATGCTTAATGTCTTTCTAGTTTTGAATTATCTCCAATTATAGTTCTTAAATGAAAACAAGACATTTTCCCCTCCAGACCAGTAACACTGATGTGCCTGATCTGTTTACATTTTTGAATCATCTCCATATTAATTCATAAATTAAGACTTTTTCCCGTGGACCAGTGGCAAGTTTCAGTTTTCCTGTTCTTGTTCATCTTCCTCGTCCCTTAAGTGTACTTTTTCGATGAATACATAATGTATCCTCATGCAGGCTGCAGGACTACCAAAGAAGCTTGCTCCAACTATTGGTATTGCAGTGGATCACCGTCGCAAGAATCGTTCACTGGAGGGACTACAAGCTAATGTCCAGAGGCTCAAGACATACAAGGCCAAGTTAGTGATCTTCCCAAGACGTGCTCACAAATTCAAGGTAAACATAAATAAAATTTTAATGGTTACTCTTGCTTGATACATGCTTTTACATACTGAGCGCAGTACTGAAATCTACCTGGTCGTTTTGTCATCCACTTTGCTGGTTTTCAATTGATATCCCTACATGAGAATGTTGTCCCTGTGCTTCCTAATCGGGCTGTGAATGGGGCTGGGCTGTCAAATATGGTGCAGCCCAAGCCCATTGGTGGCCGTCCACAGCTTGAGCCCTCCCCAACAGGGATATTTCGAGAAATACTTGCTACCCACGCTCCACTGTGATTGGTCGATCCAGGATGAAAGGACCCCAGATGAGACTGAGCTCGTGTACCCCAACCCATGTGGGTTTCAGTCCCATTGCGGGTTGCATCTGCCCGTGGACCAATCATGGTCTGGCATCCAGCTGGTGCACACCTGGTGTGCAGCAAGTATTTCTCTGATATTGTTGACTTTCACATATTGTGCCGGACCAGGCTCTGTTAATAGAAAAAACTATAATGCCCGACACAATGGTCTGGACTGGCCCACATGCATGAAGCCCTGTCCGAAAATGTAGTGAGTCAGTTATCTAGAAAGCGTTTTGACGTGTAAGCACAGTTTGTAGGCCGACCCATATTGGACAGAGGTGTTGGGCCTGGTGGGCCCATCCACCAGCTTGAGCCCACCTTAAACTGTGAGTTGGGCTGGGCAAAAGGGGTTTATGCCCCCCCCACCCCTTTTTCCAAATTCGAGCAGCTCTGAGAGCCTGTCGAGCTGACGTGGTCACAGTGACACAGCCTCTTCCCAGTCAATTGATCGTGTGCGGAGACTAAATGCGTTTTCCATTCCTCCAAATCTGTATCAGGCTGGCGATTCCGCTCCGGAGGAACTTGCAACTGCTTCTCAGGTCCAAGGTGAATTCATGCCCATCGTGAGGGAGAAGCCTTCGGTTGATCTTGTAAAGGTGACCGATGAAATGAAATCATTCAATGCTTATGCCAAGATCCGTGTGGAGCGGATGAACGCACGCCAGGTTGGTGCACGGATGAAGAAGGCCGCAGAAGCAGAGAAGGAAGAGAAGAAGTAGATGAATGCCATATGCTTCTGTGCTGGTCGTTAGTTTTGCTCTCAGTGTCGAGATTTTCATTCCATTTGGCTTCGTGATTTAATAACTGTTTATTTGGAGGTATGTAGGCACGTTTTGGATTCATCGCCGAAGAAAGAATATTGTTACAAGCTTGTTGATGGTCTACATCATACCTGGTTAGAAGCAATAGACGGGCCGATTCGCCCACGGTACTGTTCTCACAGTTCATAATATCTCTGTGTCTAGATAATATATTCTGGATAAACCATTGAAAAAAAATGATCGCAAAAACAAAGTTTATATGGGTTGATAGATTACTGTACGGTTTTTATTTGGAGTTTTTAAGGCGCTCTGTTAATCTGAAACATCCCCGTCAAAATGGGAAATTTGCCATAAGAGAACAAAGGCCAATCATCTTGCCTCGTTTCTTCTAAAATTGACTATGGTAGCTTTTTTGTATTGTACGTTGATATGTTTGGTAAACTTCATCAAATCTTTCGCTATTGTGTAAAAATTATCTGGACGATTAATTTTCGTGCATCAAAGTTTGCCTTCGCAGCAGTTTGCCCTGCTATTCCTTGAATTAATTGAAATTGAAACAATGATGATAGAAACTGACTGATGATCTCTCCGGATGAAGTAGCCGTTAACAAAAGAGCTATTACTGTGTCATGTGAGTAGATCTGTAAATATATCGGATACGAAGTGGATAGTATGATATCTAAATTTGTATCTGATTAATAATCAAATTATTTGATATCTGATCAAATTATTCATCAAATTTTTTATTCGGATAATTATCTAATTAATATGAATTTGAATTTGATTTGAACTTTAAAGGAATAATTGTCAGGTCTATTCAGAGATGAGCCGTGTAAAAGTATTGTAGGTTTTCTAAAAAAATAAATAAATTTATTTTGAGAGATTATCATAAGATTTGATTTTGTCTTGAAAAATAAGAGAGAATTTATCAAACGAGTGTAAGTGTATTTTTTATTTTTAAATTATATTTTGAGATAAAAAAATAAAAAAGAATAATCAATCAACATATTAAGATTTGAGTTAATTATATATAAAATATGTGTATCTTTATATATTCATTGAATGATTCATATTCGGTCGGATAATATCTAACGTTGATATCTCAATATCTAAATTCGTATTCGATTAATAAGTAGATTATTCAACATTAGATTAAAATATCTATCACATATTTTAAGTAGGTAATTATCCGATCAAATGAATCTGAATTCTAATTCAATTCAAATTTTAAACGAATAATTATCAAACCTACGTGTGAAGGAGTTTCCAACCTTTGGCCGTAGTGAGACTATCTCTAGCGGGGTGTTGAGATAGGAGAGGGCAGAGATTAAATATCGCTAGGAGTGGAGAGGCAATCCAGAGTGAGACTCGCCAATCGCGGAGGAAAAGAAATGTTTAATGGGATGTTTGGTTGCTCTTTTTACCTCTTTTTTCTTTCAAATTTAAAAAAGAGAGTAATAGATCTTTTAACCCTGTTTGGTAATCCTATCTTAAATTTTAGGGAGAGAATCTCAGTCTATGTAAATCTTTCTCAAAAAAAAAATAAGTCTAGACCAATTTTTTTTTTAGAACACCGATCACGTCTCATTGACTTCCCCTCCCCCGCCCCCCTGCAGCCCCCCTCCCCGTCCCCGGCGACCACCCTCCGCGGCCCCCCTCCCCGGCGCCCCCCTGCGCAGCCCCCCTCCCCCTCACCTCCCCGGCGCCCCCTGCGCAGCCCCCCTCCCCTCACCTCCCCGGCGAACCCCCCCTCCCCCTCACCGGCGCCCCCTGCCCAGCCCCCCTCACCGCCCCGGCGAACCCCCCCTCCCCTCCCCTCCCCTCCCCGGCGCCCCCTGCGTAGCCCCCCTCCCCCTCCTCGGCGCCCCCTGCGCAGCCCCCCTCCTCCTCCCCTGCGGCCCCCCTCACCTCCCCGGCGCCCCCTGCGCACCGCCCCTCCCCTTCCCCTCTCCGGCGGCCCCCCTCACCTCCCCGGCGCCCCCTGCGCAGCCCCCCTCCCCCCCTCTGGCTCCCCCCTCCGCACCCCCTCCCCCTCCGTCCGGTTCCCCTCCGGCTCCTCCCTGCGAAGCCCCCTCCCCCTCCGTCCGGTTCCCCTCCGGCTCCCCCCCTACGCAGCGGCTCCGGCTCCCCTCCTGCGAAGCCCCCTCCCCCTACGTCCGGTTCCCCTCCGACTCCGGCTCCCCCCTGCGTAGCCTCCTCCCCTCCCTCCGGCTCCCCCATCCGAGATGCCAAACAATTCTATATAAATTTTAAAAATTATATCATTTTTATCAAACAGTTGTTATCAATTTTTATTAATTTTAAAATTTAAGTTAAAAATTAACACAACATAATTTTTGAGATAGAAATAGTTCTAAAAAAAAAGTACTCCCAAACACCCTATAAGTTTAGAGGGCTTCGAAGTAACCGTCACGAGCTTTACTTCCCACCGCGCTATTAATATCGTCATCAACTGTGAGATTCACAGACGAATGGATACTTTCTTAGGTTAATTATCATCATCATCAACCTAATCACTTTATCTGATCTCTTCAACTAGTGAGATTCTCTGGGGTTTCTTGGCCTGACAAATAGGAAGCTGCCACAAGCCCACCCAAGCCCTCCATTAGTTGATATTCCATCCTCTTAGGACGATGCCACAGACTACACATAATGCAACTTTCAAAATGCAAACGTGTTTCCAAACAGTTCGTTGCTAGTTGCAAGGTGAGATTAGATATTCCCGGCTTACATAATCAGCCAGGTCACCAATCTTACTTTTGACTTATACTCGACGTAAAAAATACAAGATTAGATTAATTATTGTTAGAGTTCATTGGATTAAGTCAATCCCACTCAAAATCTGAAAGTGTTGAATGTAGAACTCCGCTGTTTTAAACATATTTTACTGTAGTTTTTCCAATGTGAGATTATTCTAATGCACATCTCAAGTTAGATTGTCATATAGACTATTACAAAAGTAAGATGCACAATCCAGAACATAGATGAGACTATGTTAAAGTTTATTAAATTTGACTATTTAACGCAAAATTTAAAAATGTTGAGTGACAAAGACTACATTATTGTAAACATATTTTACTCCATCAATTTTTCAATGCGAAACTATTCTATCCGGTATAACAAGTTGAGTGACTGTAAAAAGTCAAATATCCCATAATTACCTTATTTTTGTCCCCATCCAAGAAGCGAGAATTTGAAGTTTTGGGTGGAATCCACGGAACCCCGAAATTGCAAAAAGAACGGCAAAGGTTCTTAATAAAAGCTGCACCAAACGCAGCCTAATCAAAACACCATCGTACCCATCCAAACTGATGATGTTTTGTTTTTATTTTTTTTAATGAACGGAAGAAATCAGCCCCTGCCACCAACCTCAATGTGCGACTACGACTTTTTCAAACTATGGAAGGCAGAATCGGTTGAGACCAACCCACCAGCTTCAATGTGCGACTACGACTACTTCAAACTATGGAAGGCAGAATTGGTTGAGATCGAATCGGATCGCCCGATCCGATCGGATTTCGGGCAAAACCACCCGATCCTGATCCGGCCTGAACCGATCCATACCCGAGATCGACCGGATCAGCCAATCCCCGACGATCCTAGGCCGATTCTGCATTCCTACTCATTTGTGAAAACTAATAAGAAATAGATATAAGTTGTCTGAACCAGGGTCACATGCAAGAAAACTAGCAAGAAACCGATCCATACCCGAGATCGACCGGATCGGCCGATCCCGGCGATCCTAGATCGATTCTGCATTCCTACTCATTTGTGAAAACTAACAAGAAATAGATATAAGTTGTCTGAACCAGGGTCACATGATACTGATAAAGCTCAGATGGTCCATTCTCGTTCGTACAATTTTCAAATCCACGCAAACTTGTTCATAAACCATCACTATACAAATCAACAAAAAAGATAAAACTAATTAACGTATCATCGTATCAAACTGTGAGTAACATGACTATTTTAATTTTTTTAACTTATGTTCCCTTAGATAAAATTTTTACAGACCCTATGTGACTCACTTGTAAAATTTTCACACGAACTTGTGCATAGTATTCCATCCAAATCAATGCATGACTCCAAACATTCCAAACAGGAAAAACATCAATCCTAAAAATGATACGTCTTAGAGTATTAATATGCAACAAAAACTTATAAACAAGAAATGAAATAGATACGTGCACGTAATCAATGTGCATCACAATTTTACATTTTTTACAAATATACAGTCATGCTATACTTGTAAAAATAATAAAGAAGACTGATGCACATGGATATATACACGCAATGAATACATGCACCTATTTCACATAATGACGAACAAATGTCACCTATTTGATATTCATTTTGATATAGATCTATGTTAGAATATTTTTTTTTAATTTTTTTTCAGATCTTTTTAAAATTTTCAAACATTTATATCCCTAACTGAGTCGGTAAATATGACTCAACCGGGATCAATCAATCCCACCGACCTGAATCAGTTTGAGACCGGACGATCCGATCCCGATTCTGCCGTCCTTGCTTTAAACCTCCAAACCATACCACCTACGCATCATAAGATTCGTCGGCGAGCTTGGTAGAATCCTTGAGCGATACCACCGAGACCCAACCCAATAACCACCTGTAAATGCAGACACTATGACGAGGGCGTGCTTACCCATCAAGAGGAATAAATTGAGCCTACCACCTCATTATTACCCAGGAAACACACAGAACAATTCAACCCAATCCTTGGATCCCATCCAAAATGACGACGTACGACATCAATCAACAGTACTTTTTCCGATAAGCCCTATCCCTTCTGGCCAATCATAGGCCTTGGTGACCTGGCCAATCATCAGCCAGGTCAGCTAATAGCAGCAACCTACGCAGACATACGTGGAGGAGGATGAAGATCCCCCACGTGCGATCAACACGGAGCATGAATCCACTTTTTGACATAAAAGCCGGATTCGTCAGGTACTTGCATGCAATCCCTCTTTATAACAAAGTACAACAGAATGCGTAACACCAAGGAGACGACAACGGGAACCAATGGCAGAAAATAGAATTCTTTCCTTCACCTACATTTACCACGTATACGCATACCTTAGCACGCGCATGAGCTGGATCCTTCTGGTAAGTTAAGGAGAAGTAAGGAAGAAAAGATATACAACGAGGAAAAGGAAAAAAACCTAACAGGGATCAACTCCTTCCAAGAAATTAGCTAAATTCAGAATCTTCACTTGCTAAACTGCCTAAAATAAGCTAAAACAGACAGCACTTGGCCCTTCAAGAGAGAACCAATGAACTATAAAAGCCTGGAAGCATCAGTAACTGTTCTTGAGACAAGTATCTGAATGAAATTTCAAAAAAGAGAACAAAAATATGCTCTTAATATTTATGTGCAGTAAGATTGAGAAGGTAAAATAAAAGACTTTAAAGGTGTATATCCATTCATCTTCTTAAAATGCTTATGAGGAAACTCATATTTTACATGGACCAGGGGCCAATGGCAATTTTCAGCTAAATTCACCCCAATGTACCTTTGCCAAAGTTCTTGATGCCCCTACTTGACGCCGCCACACCATGACCATGCCAAGAACTGCTAATGCTTTGTACAGAACAATGGAGATGCTACCTTGATGAGGGAAACATATACTGTGGGATGGATTGAGTGGTTAGTAGAAACATACCTAACAAAAATGATGTGTTGCTCGTAGTTGGATAAAGGCAGCTCAAACAAATGATAATGGATTAGGCACGGTGAGCAAACCTATCCGACGAGAGGATACATAGAGATACAATAATCCTTCGCATGAGATACACCATTTCTAGCCAAGATTCCCTCCAGATCACCCATAATTCTAGCCAACCAAATCTCTAAGTTTCTCTGGATTTCCTTGAAGTTGCTTTTGATCAGGTCCAAAGATTTCCATGTATTGAGCTTCGCTTGCATTGAAAGTTCATCTCCCATGGAGTTCTTAGCAGTTGACGTCTGCAATGCGGTCAGCTTCTGTCTGGTTTCAGTGGCACGGTGCTGAAGACGGAATGCTTCAAGCAAGAACTCAGTCTGTCTTTGTGTTCGGAACTCCAGACTGAGGGTGGGCTCGCTAGGGTCACTAACTTGCTGGACAAAACCACAGAAGAAGGCAACATCAATAATCAACTTGAATTTTTTGATTGACTATATACTGCCTAACTATAATATCCAAGATGATGCAGAATCACTCAAGAAAAAGCTATGTAATGCAACATGTTCCATGATCAGTTGGTTAGAAAGTGCAATCCGCTTCAAGTGAAGGGTGGCAAAGGATTTATTGAAGGCCTAAAATAAGCGAGTTCAATGCAGTAAGAAAAGGCATGACCTTCCTAGGTTTTAGCTATAAACATCTCATTGGATAGATTGAAGTAGCAAGAAAAGGCTCATGTAACCAACCTAGATGTTGATGATCCTCACATCAAGCATCTTAACCAAGACAAGAAAAATCTAACTCCCTTAGCCAACTCAGGATGTTACAAGTCAATGATTGTGGGAATGGAAGATATGGGAAGAGATCAAATAATGAAAATATACATTGACTATACAATTTACTTCAGAGAAGTGCCATTTGATAACACACCTGAACAAACCTCACACATGAAGAGTTTCAAAATGAACAACCATTCCTTGGAATTAACTACCCAATTTGGCAATGGGGCTAATGAATAGCCTCTACTTCATATAGAGAAGTTTCTGCTCATGTTTCAATGTTGAGCAAAATGTGCATTTATACACAAACTGTAATAGTATTTTTTTCATATCTCCAATATTAACCTAGGTGGAGAAATTATTCTACCACATCAGCAAATTTCATGGGGGCTGTCGAGCCTAGAATCATCTGCTCATATTTTGGTTACAAAATCATGGTTCCTATAATAGCTTAAATAAACTAAAACAAATTTGTAGCTTACAGCCATCACTAATTGGTAAATTCCCTACTGCCCAATGCTAATTTATATTCTGTAGTTTTTTTTCATCAAGTAATACATGTGACCTTTAAACGACCAAAGGAGTAATTGCATATAAGCATTGCATCCATGAAGCACTTGCCGTGAAAATGAAAACGAATGAGATGAAGGCACTGAAATTACGAATTGTTGGTTTCATCAAAAGGTGAAACATGATCATTATCTGTAAAGTTCTCCCCCTTCCCCTAGGACTTTCCCAGTTCATTTTATAGACACAAGTAAAAGCAAGAGTAGACCAACAAATAAATTGATTACAAGTTTCACACCACCACTTCAACAGTAGTTGAAAGGTCTAAACGTAAAACAATTTGGCATTACAACAAAGTTACTTGAAACTTACTAACAAAATTATGGTCCCTATGGAGGGCCCTCACAACACTTAAAACAATTTTCATTGATGTGCATTTTTGTTTGACAAAACATACTTTCCATGCTCTTTGTTCTTCCTGCTTTTGCATCCAGAACATCATGCTGACCCCTTTGACACCAGAAATTGGTAAGATTGATAAATTGTGGTCCAGGAGGGAACAATGTTTGCCTTTTATTTTACAAGCTTCCTATTTATCAACATGACAAACAGTAACAAAGAGCCTCCCAGAATAAGGAGAAAATAGAAAACTATCAAGAAGACAAGATCGTGGATTTGAAATGGGTTTACACAACAATAAGTTCGATACATACTTAAGATGGGGAAACAAAGACTTGTCTAGTTAGTGACGAGCATAAGCATATAGAGCTTACGAATGAAGAATATTGGACAAGAATAAGCTTACCATTCTTCGACATAAATCATCAATTTTTCCTGCAAGTGACTGGTATCTTTTCGCTTGCTTCCTCATCAATGAAGGAACTTTTGACAGCTCTCCACTCCCTAGCTTTTCCAAGTTTACTAGTTCCCTTTCTAGTAATTTAAGCTTGGCAGACACTCCTGTTGAATCACAATCCACCTTCCATGGAGATTCCCTCCTGAAAGTCAAAAGGCTTCCCTTTTAACTTTGTGTGCCCCCCTTGAGAAATCCTCTAACACCATAGAAAATGAATTATAATGACTTTACCTCGCCACAAAGTGCTTTGTAGTATAAAGTGATCCAAGAGATTCATGTTGGAAGTCCTAAAATGTAACAAAAAGGCAAGTTGATCAACAATTGCTAAGCAATCTAAATATTCGAGAAGATAAGAAGACTTTAGAACTTCAGATATAAAGTTGCTCGTGTGAAAATTGGGAACATGAGCTCTAATAGCAGCGGCAAATTGTAGTAAAAAAAGCTTACAAAGGTAGCATGAGGCTTTATATAATTCATGGCATCATAACAGCATAATCCAGATCGAAGAGTCCATTGAATTAAAGGGGAAGCAAAAATAACAACAAACCTGCCAACCGTTGGATCTATCCGTCCAAGCCTTCGACGCAGATAACAAAACCTCTCTGCTAAACCCGTTCTGCTCGGAGTACAAGCTCGATAACTCTTCCAAATTGCCGTTCCTGTCATAGAAGCACACTTCGGGGAGTGGACTCCGCCCTTCCGAACCTCTACTCTTCCGCAAGGTCGAGAACTCCGACGCGTAGTCCCCAATCCCCCCACGGCTGTCATCGAATCCCCTGTTGAAATCACCTCCAACATCGGTACCGTACGCTCCAATCTCAACCTCCTTCTCCGCGAAGTCCTCCCCGTCGCAGCACCCGTCCTCCACCTTCCGCGACATGAAGTCGATGACCTCATCCCGCTCACTCACCTCCCGCCGCAGCCTCTCCGCCACGGACCGGAGCTCCGCCTCCGCGGCCTCCAGCTCCTCCACCTTCTTCCGCAGCGCGGCGATCTCCTCCGCCGCGGCGTCGATCTGCGCCAGCAGCCGCCGCTCCTCCTGCTGCCACGCGTTCCGGTGGCTGGCGAAGATCTCCACCACGCGGGCGTTGGCCTTGGAGTCCTCCTGCCTGCGCGACCGCATCTGCCGGAGCTGCTCCTCCGCCTGCAGCAGCTTCAGGGAGAGCACGCGGTTGCGCGCTTGGAGGCAGGGGACGTAGGCGATGGCCCCCCGGGGGAGGAGCCCCAGGAAGACGGCGAAGCTGACACCGATGTAGGTCGAATGGAGCTTCTCCGGCGGCTCCGCGGGAGGCCAAACGGCCCCCGCAGACAGGATCCCCTTTCCCGGCTCCGGCGCTTCCTCTGCTGCGACCACCATCGCCGCCATTACCGCGAATTCTGAAACTAGAGAAAGAGAGAGAGGACAGAGAGAGAAAGAAGTGGGTTAGGTTGCCTTGTGGCGGTTCTTAAAGGTCCCACGGCAGCTTTCGATCTTCCGTTAATACCCTCCCAGGTTGGCCACATTGCCGTTAAGGAGGTCCCCGAGTTTCCAGGGGTATTTGAGGAATAGAGGTAGATTTCTGCAGGCCGCCGGGGGAGGGCATCTCGAGATTTTTTAAATCCGTTTTGTTTTTAAGAGGGGTGTAGCCGTTAGGGAGCGCCATGTGCAGTGAAGAAAACTGTATCGTCTTTCCTCTGCGCCTGATGCAATGCCCCTGTACACGAATTACTGAAAACGTGGCAAATGCCCATTGGCTGGCGCTCTGCGCCAGGTAGCGGAAATCTCTCTAGGGAAATTGATACTGCAGAATTGCATCACGATCTCGTTTACTTCCCTTTTTTTTAATGGATTTTTAGAAACTTCGGAGGTTTTCTCCTGAGATCTGTATATTTCTTGGCCCCTATTTGCAATTTTTGTTGTTCTCGTACTATTTTTAAAGTTTTTTTGTCTGTATTTATGCTAAAAAATTTGGCGCCCAGGGAGGGCGGGAGCTCTGAAACGGGGAGGAGATTGCCCTTTTGTTCGCTTCTCTGGACGGAGATGATTAGATTCTTTGGGTCCCAGCTCCCTCCCTATTTCTGATTTTCTATCTGATCTGTCTGCAAATTTTATGGGGCAACCTCAGAAAAGACGACATCGTGAGCAGAGGCCACCCGCGGCAGTGGCAGCGGCGGCAGGCGCAGGCCCAGCTACCATGGACTCTGCCCAGTGCCCACATGCAGCTCCCATGTCACGAACCCACTGCAAGTTCCCATGCAGGACAACCCTCGCCCCTCGATCACATTTACCAGAGGCCCTCGAGCGGGGAGAAAAAACTGCCTTCCCACCTTGCTTCCCGGCCTCCGGGTTGGATTCCCGAGTGACACATCCTTATAATCCATTATATAGGTTTTGAGAAGGTTCTTGTAGTAAGGTTGTCGATCATTCGAACCGTGATAGCAGACTTTGCCGAAGTAAATAATAATACATATATGTTTTGGAACTTTGGGTCGTCCTGTGATATTGTTGATGCCGATGGCGATGGGACTCCACAGAGATGCGCAGCGATGGATGCGCAGGGCAACGGCAGGGTGCGCATGTGATTTTCTTCGAAGTTTTACCGTGGAAGTAAGCTGCAGATGTGGGGGCACTGTAGCAGCTGCAACCGCGGAGGAGAAGCTGCAGATGTGGGGGCACTGTAGCAGCTGCAACCGCGGAGCGAGCAAGGTCCCCCCCCCCAAAAAAAAATAAAAATAAAGGCCTGATTGTTCCTGCAGGCAAGCACCACCACCTGCAACAGTGGCTTCTTGTTGTTTCCTGTTGGGACTGCGTGAGAGAACTCAGAAATGCACCACCGCACACGTATGTTACAGTTACAGGGCTTGACGAGGAGGGTGGGTGGCCTTCCTAGCTAGGGTTCTTCCCAGGAAGCTGACAAGGGACAAGGGGGCCATGTGGAACAGCAACAGGACCCTTTCAGAAAGCTGGGATTGGAGAGAAGAAGGGACGCAAAGGCTGGCCAAGCATTTCGCTTCCAAGGAAGGAGTAGTTTGTATAAAGATCCAGCAGAATCTTGGCACTGCCCAGAAGGGGGAAGGGTGGCAGCGTCCGTAAATTTGAGCAAATAGAAGTCTTCATGTTAATAAAGACGGAGCGATAAGAGGACGGCGCTCTAATGTGACCCAACCCACTTGCCGCTCGAGGTGGCTTGGGTGGGGGAGCCAAATTAATAAGGCGCCCGCCCGGTCACGACAGATTGATTGCGGGCCGGCTCGAAGCCTCTAGGACCCCGCCCCGGGCATTAAATCACCCGGGAGGAGACCCGAGGCGATAGATATCTCGCCATGTGACGGGAATGCCCCTCTCCCCCGTCCTTTTTCTCTTCCCGGCTGCCTGGGTTCGTACGGCGTGGGCCGCGGGGCTCGACAGCGCGGCTTTACTGGTCCAACACTTACGGCGCTGCAATATCGGCATAATTGTACCTTCCCAACGATCGCTGAGAAAATTCTCCGAAACGTGGTGCAGTGTACGCAACTTGCAAACGGTACCGTGGCTATTTTCCACTGGTCCAATCCTTTTGCCAAAGTTCAGTGGATCCATGATTCCTATCAACGTCTATCCGTCCGGGAGAGTAAACTAACATTGATGGCAGTCCCGAAATGACCGAACCCAACCCCAACGAGCCAAGGATGGACCATGGCGGTGGTCCCGCCGGTCCGGTCGCCATGATGGCTAATTTGCCCTGCTGCGCGCGATTTAAATCTCGGTGGGTGGGGGGACCTCGGGCGCCACGGTGGTTCTCTCGCTATCCGAATCCGGCAGCCCTCGATCTCCACTGGGTGCGCAATTTTACTGACGGGATGTACGGATCAGATGGCAGCTGGAACTGCCGTGCCAGGATCTGACGCCATCGGCTCCCATCAGGGCCGTCCATACGTTGGATTCGGTTCGTCAATTTCTTCGGGGTTTCTGCCCGGGGGGGGGGTGGGAGATGTGGGCCCATCGAGTCACGTGGCGCCGTGTGGTTGGTGGCCCTCGTCCGGCCCACCTGTTCGGTCCATTGGCGGGGGGGGAGAGGTGGTGGTGATATTATTTATAGTGGTCCCTCCCAAAGTGGCCGCCACTTGGAGGGGGAGCTCCTACGTGACAACCCCCCCGGCCATGCAACGTCGCTGTTTCCTGTGGAGCAGTGCCGCGGTGGACAGCGACGCCTCCTTTCCGCCCGGCCCGCACTCGGAGTCGCCAGTTCCACGGTGCCTAGTGGGCGAGTAAAGATATCAGGGCTACTTCCCCCTGACGGTCGACGTGTACTCTGCCACTGGCCTAGCTCTCGTGGAGTCAGCCTTCTTCGCGTTGTCTGCTGTCGCCTTCCGCGGTGTTTGATGATGCCTTTTCACCTCTGTGCTTTATTTAATTTGTCCACGTCAGCCTTTTTAGAGCTCTCTCTTCTACGCAGATCCTGTGCGGCGACGGTAGTGTATGGCAGTGGTGTGGGATGAGATATCACACCACACGACCTTTCCTTTGTATCCGGTGAAGAAGGACCGGCTCAATTATTGTACCGGTAAGATGAATCACTCTCTGTCGTAAGAAAGTGTTTTTTTTAAATCCGGCCAGAAGAAAGTAACTTTCGTTAAATCATTGCGAAATACGTACACGAAGACCAGCAGTTTACCCGTCCATGCAACAAAAGAAGAGAAGTCACAAGTGGCTCGTAACCAAACAACCCAAAGAAGACAAATATGACAGAGATAATGCAGAACCCCGAGAATAGTGCACATAAAGGAAGAAGGGTCATGCTGGGTTTCCGTTTCAGAGTTAAACTCAATGCTGAGAAAATCTCTCTCATATATATAGTTTAAACGGTGAAAAACTTTTCTAATTTAATAATATGAATGCACTCACTTTTAAAACTAACTTTTAAAAGGGTTCATGGGTGTTTTGATCCATTTATCATAGAAGTCGCCTTTTCAATTGTTGAAATCCATGTGCTTTTTCCAAATGTTGTCTGTCTCTATCTAATTTGTAGAGAAGATATTGTCCCTTTCCCCCGGCCCCTTGTTTTTACTTTTTCCTTCAATCACCATTCACCACCAGCTTTGGACAGCTAGAAAGCTGAAGGGAAATAGCTAGATCTTGATGTTTATGTTTGATTAGAAGTATATTTTTGAGCCCCTCTATATATTCTTCGTGTTAAAGATGGAAGCCAAAAAAATAACTTTTCATGTACTGATTGCAACAATATATAGCGTTCTAAATTGATCTTCACTGAGTTATTTATACAGATATACATTCTTGGCTACACTTAATTCGGTCATGTTGATATGATTCACATTAAACTTTGCATCATTTTGCAATTTGTGTGTTGTGAGACGGGGGAGCTCATTTGGATTGTATGTGGGGATATCAGAATATGAGTCAGCCTTTTGGGTGCGTCTTCGTACGTAGACGGACGCAGAAATCTGGAAAGTGGGGCCGGGCTTTTGCATGTTTGACAAGGGAACAGGGTGCCTGATCAGACAGGGGTTTGGGATAAGTCAAGTCCTGTCTTGACTAGCTTAGACTACTTAACAGTACTAAAAGTACAAAATGGATTGGCTAAAGGAGCTTTTTTTTTCTTTTTTTTTTTGGAGGGGGGAGATTTTTTAATATGCCCTCCTTACAAAATTTATTTGTGGAGTCGGCTCTTTTATTTTCATATTATTTTTAATAACTTTACTACATCGGAACACGATTTGCCGACCCGGTGCGGGTCGTCCCGACCCGCACGACCCGACCCGACCTAGGCCGGGACCGGGTCGGCTGGGCTGTGAGTCGCCACCGAGTCGATCCATTATTTTAATATTATATTATATTTTATATATAATGTGTCTTTTTTATTATATTATATTATATATATATATATATAAAGTAATTTTTTAGAACGAGACATATCGGGTCCGACCGAGACGGGACCGACCCGACCCGACTCAGGTCGAGACCGGGTCGGTCGAGTCAACAAACCTTGCGTCATAATACTTGTAAAAATACCTTTACCTTTAACGTATTGTTAGTAATAGTAGGAGTTGTTGTACGTGGATGCAGATTTTGCATGCCGTTTGGACACTACTCTCGCAACATCAATTGGTTACAAAAAAGTAATTGCAGCTAAAATTGAGATAACCATCAACAAAAGTCTCGCATGGGTTTGGCATGGCACGCACTTAAAATTATCCTTCTGTTCAAATATCTAATAAGTTAATCCTAATCGGTCTTTAATCAAATTTAAAAAATACTCCGAATATATATATCTACTAAACTCTTCCTCTCCCTACATCTACCTATTTCTTTAACTCTCTCTCTCTCTCTCTCTCTTTCTCCTCGGCAGAGTATGCCAGTCAAAGTACCTTATTTATATAATGGTACTTTTGCTAAAAATATTACCATATAAATAAATATAGAATATTCTTTAAGTCTTCAATGAATATTAACTATACGTAGGGGTATTTTGGTAGTATAATATTGTTATAAGAAGATTATTAGAAATAATATGAAAATAAGAAATAATTTCATGAATGAGTTTTTAAGGAGAATATTATTGCAATATTGCCCCCATGCTTTTGACAAGGAGCTGAAAAAGTTGATACGCGCGAATTAACTAGCTTTGCAGCTTTAAAAGGTCAATTCTAGCTAACTTCTTGTCATCGAGGTATTAACAAGCTTTTCTGATCAAGTGGAGAGAATATTATTGTAAATAATCAACAATATTTGACGTACTGTAAAAAGATGTTAAATATACTAAAATATCAATTTTAGTTAGTTTCATGTTTAACGTAGTTGTAAATATTTGAATCTTAAAACACAGCCAACGTTCGCAATGTTGATTTTTTTTATATTCGGTTTCGATTTCAGTTCAAATCCCGGTGAGTAAAACAGGCTTCAGCATTTTAAAATTGACAACTTCAATCCAATCCATTCGATTCAACCTGACTAGTCCAAAGATCGAAAAATTAATTCAAGATGGTTTGGAGAACGTTTAGTCCTTTTAATTCAAAATTTTCACTGGGTTGATATAAAAATCAGATGAATCCGTCCAAAACTTACAACTCCACCTCGGTTGGACCCGTGCTTTCAACTTGTCTTCACGTGTGGTCGGGAACGAGTCTTCGTGTAGCTATGACTTAAAACTGGATCACGGGTCAGATTTATTAGATCAAGTTGACTGATCACTTCCCGACGTACTCTGCCCTTGACCTAACTTGAATCGATGCATCGAGTCCCCTGGCTTCATCAATTAGTACAGTAGGAAGGGGGACCATGACGTGAGAATACCCGACTCCCACAGCTGATTCCTCGGGTGGGATTAGGGTCCATTTTCTGCGAATCTGCTTTGTTTGATTAGGGATTTAGTAGGGTCTCTGCAAATCGATTCGACCTTTTTAAGGGGCACGTATCTCTCTTTCTTTCTTTCTTTCTTTTTAAAATGTAGCCCAGGGCTCAAATTAAGTTGCACATCATTGGTTAAAGGACGCAACAAACATTCTGGGAAGGAGCCCGAGCCAACCTATTGAGTTGACGTGGAACAGCTCAAATCAGAAATGTGAGGAGAAGAAGCCAATAAACACCTGCAATCTTGAATCAGAGGGAGTTTCCAAGGTGGTCGGACGTGGGTATCGAGGACCCGATTGACGATTGCTTCGGCATCGCCCTCCACCGTAGTGGGCACCCGGAGAGACGAAGCTACGGTGATCCCAGCTCGCAGGGCCAGACCTTCCACGAGCTAAGGGCCGTTAGAATAGATGTAGTTGGCCCGACAACTCACCAGTATCCCTCGCTGATCTCTACAGACGATGCCAACGACGCCGCCTCCCTCAGACTTGGTTGCAACATCAGCATTGATTTCGAGGGAATCGTAGTTTGGAGGAGTCCACTTTTAGGGGCGGGGGTCTTGGGAGCAGGGGTCTTCAAGGTGATGGGCCTGAATTTGATCCAGAGGCTGCTAGTTGAATCGTCTTGGTAAACAGTAAGTAGTGGGGAATTGAAGCCTTCTTTCCCTAAAAAATAAGATTGCACTGGGCTTCCCAGGTGGCCCAGAGAGTCGCTGCATATATAGTGGGTGAACAAGTGGGAGTCTCCAACATGTTGGTCAGAGCTGGATGGGAGGGGCCACCTATGGATCTATTCTTGTAGTGACCCGAGAAGAGCTTTGAGCAAATCGTGAGAGTGGAGGCAAACCCGACTGCTTTGGCGAAGTTGCATTAGAGGAAGAGGTGGGAATCCGCCTCTGGTTTTGCAGAGGACATTGGACATATGAGGTCGGCTGGTCGGACAAAGCAGGCTCTGCGTTCATTTATCAGAAGCACCCTTTTTAAACATCTACCAATAAAGAGGAAAGCATTAAGTGGGATTAGGCCAATGGGGGAGGGTGTCCACAAAAATCTCCAGATGGGGTTGATGGCCAAGATAGAAGGAGGACTCTGGGTGATGGTCAACAAGTGGTATGCGGATTTGGTGGAAACGTCTTCAAACTGGGTGAACTTCCGGACCATGTTGTCTTGGGCATGAGATGGGAAGATAGGGAGGGGAATGGCTAATATATTGTCTAAAACTTGGGGTGGGAAGACGGCGGACACAGGGAGGTGTTCTAATTAAGCTTTACCATCATCGATAAGGAGGTTAATGGCCAACTGGGGACATGGTTGGGAGGGAGGGGGGGGGGTAAGAGAGGGAGGTGGGTGGTTGGGGATCTAGTTGTGGTTCCAAATATCAATCGAATTGCTTGAGCCGATAATCTAGAAGTAGCCTCTGTTGGATAATAATTTCTTCACGGATGCACGATCGAGGGATTTCTCTATCAGGCGGATCAACAGAAAGAATATGGAATGAAGTTTAGAAAGATCAAACTCGGGTCGAAGCGCGATGTCGCTTTCTTTAGAGTCGTTTCGCCCCTACACGGTGCAATAGGCTCCACAGCGAAACTTCCCCCAAGATACGACGACCCAAACGATGGCGGCGCAAAGGTGCACTCCAAGTTGCGACGCCGGGGCGAACACCACTGTGACCACTTCGAGAACTTGCAGGAGAGAAAAATGACAGATAGGAGAAGAAACGTGAGGAAGAACAGTTCGCTGCATATTCAACCCTCGGGAGAACTGCATCCCTAAATAGACTCCCAACCAGAGTCTAAAACGGTCAAACACACGAACAAACCGACACTCCCGTTCGGGAGAGAATCCGAGGAGACGCGGAGGAAACCCAAGAGACGCTCGGTCAAACGGTGAAAAATAAAATAAAATAAAGGTCCAAGGAGCCCACTGGCTCAGATGGCCCAACTACCATAGTATCCCCAAAGGAGTACACAAGGTAGTAAAGAGTCCCAACTAATAAGAAGATGAAAACTTTTTCAATCTTCCAATGTGGGACAAAACAACATAGGAAATCAAACTTTGATAATTTTTAAAGCACTAAATCCAACAGCCTCGCCATAAGTGCTACATGACCTGAAAGATTCCCTTCCAAATCTTGAATTGAGTGGCCCTTGGTTGCATCGACCAGAAGCTTTGGTTTTTGAGATACTATGTAGAGAGCAATCTGACCCACAGTGCATGCGGGCTCTTGATGAAGCGCCATCCAAACATTATGATTAGTGTAGTGTTGTTAAAATTAGTCTTCTAGTCTCTAATGCTCAGACCTCCCGCTCTCTTGCGTTGCTGAATCTTGACCCAGGCCATGTTGTAGGAGTGCTGGTCCCTAGGGGCACCCCACCTAAAGTCCCTCCAAATGCTAGAGAGTTCATTAAAGATTCTTTTAGAGAATTTGGTGGAAGCCATGATGAAGACCTAGATGGATAAAAGGACTGATTTGAGAAAGATTGTGCTCCCTGCTCTAGTGAGTGTCTTAGCCTTCCATTCTTGGAGCTTTTGCTGATATTTATCCTTGATGAATTGTAGGGAGGCAGATATGGATCTCTCATAAAATAAGGGGACTTCGAAGTAAGCGTCATATTTGCTCATTAGTCTAACACCCAAGATGCTGTGGATAACGTCTCTCATCTCTTTATTAGTGTTTTTGTTGAAGAAATGTTGACTTTGTAGTTGACCTATTGACCTAACCAAGAATAGAAATCTGAGATGCATTGAAAGAGGGTTGTCAATTCCTCAGGGTGGTTCCTCCCAAAGATGAGGATGTCGTCAGCCAAGAGGAGGTGAGAGATAGAAGGGGCCTCCTTGTTAATCTTAATGCCTCCAATGACCTTCTTGCTGCTTGGTGTTCGATCATGCGGCTGAGGATATCAATGCACAGAATGAAGATGTGTGGAGAGAGGGGACAACCTTGCCACGTGTCTCGAGTGGAACAGAAGGGATCTCCAGACTCTCCATTGATAAGACCGAAAAAATGGTGAATTTAATGCTGTCTATGATGAGGCGAATGAAGGAGGGTGAGAAGCCGTAAACAACAAGGACTTGCTCGATGAAAGGCTACTCAAGACTGTCATATGCCTGGCTGAGGTCAAGTTTGAGACAGAAAGTGCCTGTGCAGCTATTTTGGGTCTTCATGAAGTGCAGCAACTCCTGGACAGCAACCACGTTGTCCGTGACCTATCGATCGGAGATAAAGGCTCCATGGGTTTCATGAATAAAGTTGACAAGGTGTGGTCTTATGTGACTAACAAGGATGTGGGCAGTAGCTTTGTAAAGGAGGTTGCATAGGCCAATGGGTCGGAAGTCTGATGGGTCTAAGGCTGGTTGTTTTTTGGGAAGGAGGAATACATGTGTGTGGTGAAGATGGCTATGGAAAGTGTGGTCTATGAAGAAATCTTGAATGTAGGTATCGAACGGGGCGTGGTTTCAGACTTTAGGGCTCGGATGGGCCGGTTTCCGCCGTGACCGGTCGACCGTCACGGGCTGGCCGGTCGACCGGCCGGCGTTTGCACAGCGGGTGACCGCCGTGTTGGTCCGGTTGACCGGACCACCAGGGCCGGTCGACCGACCCTGTCAGGTCGACCGACCCCAGGGGTCAGGTCGACCGAATTTCATTATTTTTGCCCGTTTTGAGTCCTGGTCGGTCCGGTTCAGATCCAATGACTGACCTATGGCCTCGTGAGTGTCCCGGACACCCTGTGGGTTCCGTGTCCATGTTTCTGGGGTGTCGGGAAGTGTCGTTTCCCATCGTTTCGATTTCAATATGTCTTGACTTAACCTTGTGGTTTGCCGTTCCCGTGGATATCTTTTGATATCCTATGAGGCTATGACCACGTTATGAGGTAGCCAAGAGTTTTCTTGCTTGAAGTAGGATTCTCTTTCCTACTGTAGAGTCGTCATTGTCCAGTTCCGTTCAACCCGGGGTGACCCAGTGGTTGACAGGATACCTTGTGTGTCTCGGGGGTTCCGTCCAGTCCGAGACATGGTTCTGGATGTCTCGATGTACCGTCTTACCTCGATTTGCGTGTCCAGATGTGCTGAGAGTTCTTGGTATTCCCTCAGGTCTTCGTGAGTCGTTTCCTTCAATTGTGTCGTTACCTCTAGCTTAGGATTAGACCGATTGGCGGCTTGTTCCGCTTTGTACGATGATCTTGACTTCGAGTCGTGAGACTCAAGGACCGTTGTGTTAGTAGGTCTAGTTGTCATGTCCTGAGTCTGTCGGTAATTTTCTGTGCTGCCTTGGTGCTTTGTAGTATGTATGACAGTGCTTCCTTACCTGTCTGTACTACATCACTCTTGTTTCAGAGTCTCTGTGTCTAGTGAGCCTCCACTAGTCGTAGCCTTACGACACGTTACGGCGTGTCGGCCCATGTGGCGGGGCAGTTCCCGAGATACGGTTTTTAAGCTAGTTTCCGTGGGCCCCCGTTGTACTGTAGCGTCCTGCTAGGTGGGGAAAACTAGCTGGAGGCCTGGCTCTCCAGCAAGAGTCGGTGTGTGCACACCTGGTCATGGGTGTTTGGACTGACGCCGACGGGCGTTACCCTGTCTAGTCACTCGCAACTGTAGTTCCTGTTCTGGTTCTGAGCGTGTCTTAGTCTCTGCTGTGCTTCAGGCGGCATCGTAAACGAGACACTTGAGGCGCAACATAAGACATCAGTGGACGCAGCTGGCTGTTCTTCTAGTGAGGGGGTACTTCCGTCATGTGACACGTGACTCTCGTATTTTTCGTACGTCGTGACCTTTCCGGGTTAGCCTTCTCGTGGCTTTACCCGAAGTCAGTGTTCTGTTATGTACACGACGTTCCGGTCGTGTATGTGGTCGTGTCTAGAAGAGCGTGCACGGCAATCGAGTCGTGTATGCTTTAGGGCGTCTGTGTCTATCTAGGTCATTCTAGGTTTCTTGCCTGTCTCGTAGGTCAACTTTGGGAGCCGAGGTTAGTTTGGCAGCCGTGTTCTCCTTCAGGTACGGCCTTTCCCTTTTTTTTAGCTGTTCCTGCTTCCTTTCGTTCCGGTTTTCTTTTACAGCTTTGTAGTTTAGTTTTCCTGTTTTACTACACCTGCTGTTTTAGTTATTCCGTGTTACTGCGTTATTTTTCAGTGGGGATCCGCGTGATCCCTACTGGGCCAGTGACACGAGGCTCACCCCTGCTTTTCAGGTGGGTGACGTCGTTCTGCTTCTGCGGTTCCTGGTGTGGCGTGTCAGTAGCTGCCAGCGGTACCTGCGTCGGGCTTCCCCCGACCTCCGGGTACGTCTTTCTTTCTGTTGACTGTACTGCTTGTCTTTCCTTTGGACTGGACTCTGGTATAATTGTTAAATTTAAACTGTTAATTAAAAGGTAATTTTATTTCTGCTACTTTAGCAAACCGATCTAATGAAATTTAATTACTTACTGTTATATCTCTGTAGCTTTAATGTACTACACAATAATCCTCTTTCCCTTCGGAGCTTTACAACTCTTGAGAGGCTTCACGGATTCCAAGTGGTATTGAGCCTGCTCGGTAGTCCTATCGGGTATACCCGGTATCCGAGATCTGAGTCATCACAGTCACCATGTCTTCCGATGCCAGAATTGCCGATGTTTTAGTCATGGTACTGGCGCTTGCTCCAAAAGGTACTATCTACCTGGTGTGCCTCAACGCTCTCCCCCCCTATTGCGTACTCAGTTGATGCACTCCATCCCATCCAAGGCTCTGTTTGGTACCCCTACTCCGGGGAACTCACCATCTCACTCCACATGTCTTTAACCCCAGCACCCCGGTCCCCTATCATAGTCCAGATCGAGTTCATATAGGAGATGGGTCAGGTTTGTCTATATCCCATGTTCGTGATTCCTCTAGTCATTCTCTGTCTCGTCCACTCTATTTATGTACGTAATATGTTGCATGTTCCCTCTATCTCTAAGGATCTCCTTTCCGTTAGTCAATTTTCTCATGACAATAATGTTGTTTTTGAATTCCATCCTAACTTTCTCCTTGTCAAAGATCGCACCTCGGGAAAACATCTTCTCAATAGCCGCGTTCATCATGGGTTGTATCAACTGTAGATTCATGGTGGGTGCACTCAGGCTTACACAATGGTCAGCGAGTGCTTCTTCTCACGTGTGGCATGAGTGCCTTGGACATCCTGCGCGCTATGCGTACAGTGGCTGCAGTCATCTCTAAGTATGGTCTCTCGGTTTGAGGTCCTATGTTAAGTCAAGTTTGCTCTGCTTGTCAGTAGGCTAAGAATCACAAGTTCTCCTTTCCTCTCTCTCCTAGGTGTTCTAGTCGGCCTTTAGATCTAATTTTTTCTAATGTTTGGGGACTGACCCCGGTGTCTTCTATCCCCGATCATCGTTATTAATTATGTCACCTTTATTAATTGACAATTTTAGTAAATATATGTGGTTGTTTCTGCTATTTATAAATCATGTCCTTGATGTTTTTCTTCAGTTTCAATGTCACGTCGAATGGTTCTTCTCTTCTAAAATCAAAACTTTTAATTCTAACTGGGGAGGAAAGTTTCGCACTCTATCTTGCCCTTTGGATTCTCACGACATTGCCCATCGTCTTTCTTACCCACATATCCCAGACCAAAATGGTACCGCTAAACTCAAGCATCCACATATCATTGAAATGACTCTGACATTGCTCGTTGCATCCTTCATGCCCACTACCTACTGGGTTGATGTGGTTTCAACGACGATATATCTTATTAACCGCCTACCTTCTCCGGGCCTGAGCCACCACTCACCCTCAGAGCGCATCTTTGGCATCACCCCAGACTATTAGTTCCTTTGGGCCACTTTGGTAACGGGTTAAGGCGGGTTAGAGTGGGTTAACCGGGATCGGGTGATTTATTCTCTGTTTGATACTTTTTTCCTTAACCCGAGTCGGATATGGTTAAAGTGGATTAACTCATTCCATTTAAATACGTGGAATAAGTTACTCCACTCGGGTTAAGGTCAATTTGGTAACGGGTTGAGTTAAGGATGGGTGAGCCACCCCGAGTAAGTCACCCACTTTTAACCCAACCCGTTACCAAAGTGGCCCTTTAGATTTTTGGTTGTGCTTGCTATCCTTGGCTATGGCCATACTCTTCGACGTCCAAGGTAGACCGTCGCTCTCATCTCTGTGTTTTCCTAGGTTATAGCTCCTCACATCATGGCCATCAATGTTTGCATCGCCCAACAAGTTAGATATATATTTCATGTTTTGACGAAAGTCGGTTTCCCTTCGCTGAGCGGTTGCCGACTTGAGTCTATTACCATCTTTCTCTTCTGGCTGTCTTATTCCAGGTGCTGGCATGCTCGGGATCCCTCCTCCACTCTCTGGCGCTACAGTCCTGCCCACTCCATGGCCTGACCATACCCTGCCGACGTACCCCTGCTCGGTGTCCTTAGCACGGGGGTGCCCGCGCTCTCTCCTGCGTCCAGCACCCAGTTGCTTGCACCGCGAATGCGCCTGCTGGAGGAAGTCTATGCCTCGACGCCCGTCGTGTGTCTTCCTCCCTCTCCTCCCTCTGCAGCATCCTCAGTAGGCGTTTCCTCTGCTGACATGCCATCTGTACTTGACTCGCTGGCGCTCGCCTCGGCTCCGTAGGTGGGAGAGCTGTCTTTGCTATAGTCAATCGGTCCACCTGCTAGTCATATCGATGGCTCTGCTACACCACCTATCCACCTGCCAACACCATCTGTTGCCTCCTACCGGTTCGCATGGGCTCTGTAGGCGGCAACCTCTCCTCCAATGCCAACTTGTCCGCCAGTCGATTCTACAGCCTCCCCTGCTATGCTGACTATCCACCGGCTGGCCTCTGCCTCCGCTCTGCCAGGGACTGCCCCTCTAGCGCCAACGTGCCCGACTTCCCTCCCGACGTCCTCTTCTCCGGTCGATCCTTCTAATGGGGCTGAGCCGCGAGTGCCGTCGGTAGCACCGCTTGCCCTGTCTCTGCTTCGGGCAAGGTCACCTGTGCCGCTAACATCACTAGAGCCTGTCTCGACCTCATCCTCACTGGGTTTTCCTGTGCAGTCGGCAGATCCTGCCTCGTCGCCGTCACCTGCATGTGGTCACCCCCATGATCACGCAGAGCAAGGCGGCCTGGGTGCTCTTTGCCTCCCGACATCTCCTGCCAGCGGCATTTCTTCTACGGTGGCATAGAGTATAAGACTTTGGCTAATGTTACCATGGAGGTGTTTTGGTTAGTCTCTCTTCTCAAGGAGATTAATGTTCCTCTAATCTTCGTTCCCCAACTTTGGTGTGACAATATAGGTGCTATCTATAAACACGTAGAGATTTATTATCATTTTGTTCGAGAGCGTGTTATGTTGGTACATTACAAATCTCTTATGTTTCCAGTAATGATCACTTGGCGGATTTGTTTACCAATTAAGTCACTCTCTACTGTGCAATTTTATCTTCTTAAGTCCAAGCTCAACGTTCATACTTCTCCACGAGGGAGTGTTGGAGGTGGTTCCATTCATTCTGACTCCAAAGGAGGATATGGCCGTTCAGGATAAACGGAAAGACTTTACATAGGCATTAGCCTTCGAGGATCACGACTCTACGTGCTTAGTTGCTCCAATTTTCGAGTCCAATGAGGACGGACTTAGTTTAATTCCTATTGTATTTGAGCTACATAGTCCTACTCGAGTAGATGCACTAACAATTATTTAGAAATATATATATATATATAGGGATGCCAAAAATATCCGCAAACTCGATTACTCGCATCATCTGATCCGTGGTGGGTTGAGTAATATCCGAATAAACGGATATGGATTCGAGTTCGGATATGTTTAAAATACCCGTTTCATATTCGGATAGGGTATGGATTTAATGCACCAAAACCCGTACCCGATCCCAACCTACTCTTAATAATTTATTGTGCATGTTAGGCTTATGATTTTGACATGAACTCAATCGATCCGTTACCCGTCTTGTTGAGTTTGTGAGTTTAAACTTCTTGTTAAAATTGTAAGGACTATAAAACTCACTTTAGAAAAGAAAGAATTGATCGGATTTATTTTTTCTAATTCTCATAAATCTCACATTTCCTTGGACGTGGATGTGGACTCATAATTTATGGACGGATACGGATATCCGCAGATATTTTCATACCCGTGACGGATCTACCCGTATTCATACCCGTGAAAATAACATAGTACTATCCGGGTATAATATTTGTAAAATTTTTACAGATAAGATATAATATTGACCTACCCGAGTCAAACTCGATCCCTCTCTCTCTCTCTCTCTCTCTCTAGAGAGAGAGAGAGATTTTGCTATCGTCGTGCAAACTCGTCTGTCAGAAGTCGGATTGGGTGGGGCTGAAATATCTATAATTTGATTGGATTGTCGAGGACCCTGGAGAAACACGCTCTTCCATGCAGAACAGGCAATGGAATCCAACCCGAGTTCCCTTCGCCGCCACCTTGCCTCAAGTTGTAAGACAAAGAAGGCAATACCTTCCGGAGTGGCACCGCCACGGCGCCCCCTGCAGCTATCCGCGGAAGGTCCGGCCATGGCCGGAAAATAGCAACCTCCCAAAACACTTCCTCCTCAAACTCCATATATGGGCGTACCCTGGGCCTAGAGAGCATCCTGCGTGGGAAGCCGCACGCCCGAGCAAATGGGGAACAGGTCGTCCAGGTCCTCACGCAGAGCCCGCGCCTTGGCCGCCAGGGCAGAAAAAGCCTGGGAGCAGAATCCGCCGCCTACGAGGAAGAAGGTAGTGCTCAGGGTCTACTTCCACTGCGTCAACTGCTCCTACACGGTGCGGAGGAAGCTCTGCGACGTCGACGGCGTCGAGGACGTGGCCACGGACATGGAGAACAACCTGGTCACCGTGACAGGCGCCGTGGAAGTCGCCGACCTCGTGCGTCACATCTACAAGAAGCTGCGTAAGCACGCGGAGGTCATCTACAAGGAGGAAGTTGCCGAGGGCATGGTGGGGGAGGGAGGCGCTTTCCCCGCCGAAGAAGGGGGAGACTGCCCGGCGGCGAGCCACATGCCGCTCCACGGCCACGGCGGCAGCGCCTTCTACTACGGGTACGGGGCGCCTCCCCCTCCGCCGCCTTATTACGGCCACGGTTTTGCAGGAGGATGCAGCTACCCGCCATCTCCACCGTCCCCTCCTCCGTATGCTGTACGTGGCCACTACGGCAACGAGTACCAACAGGGTAGTTGCATGATCATGTGAGAAAAAAATAGATCTTCCCATAGCCATTAATTATTAATTAGATTGAGTTGATAGAGCTCTGTCATCTAATCATACGTACGTGAAAGATTGTGTTTTTCTTATATTGCATGCGTGCGTATATATGAACTTCCAATCAGTACTTCAGTGTGGATTTACCGTCTGAAGGTCATGTGTCCTAGCTAGCAGCAGCCAGCTTTCACCGACGGAGTTTTGAAGTAGCTAATTAGTTAACATCGTCGTAGGATCATGAGCTGCACTCTATATATAGTTTCTTCCCAATCAAATGTATATATCATTATTGCACGGAATAATTAAGATATGTCGGCATCATATTGTACACATTATATAATTAATTAACATGTAGTTTCATCTACAGTGAGATCAATAATGCAAGTTGTCACGACTTGCGAGTCTCATTAATGCACGTACCATTGCATGGGGCAAGGGGAAACAACATTCTGTTTTCATAGATTTAAGTTGTTCCCATTCGATTTCAGTATATCTGACGGACGGACGACGTGATCATCAGAGTGACAAAAAATGTAGTAAGTTGTGTTATAGCTAGTCACGATAATATTACCCTCCCTTTTTTCATATAAATTAAAAATAGAAGTGACGATGGAAACAAAGATATTTTCATTCAATCTTTTCTTTCTAATTAATATTTCATGTAAGAAAGGAAAGTGGAAGCGCTTGCTTCTATTTTAGTCTCGTTTCCATTTTCTTTTTTCGACGACGGAGAATCTACAGGATAATCGTACTCGGGTTTATATGGAATGTGAGAGAATCAAAGGTCGTCCGTCCGTCCGTCCGTCATATCTAAGATTTATACTCGGGTTAATCACAGCCTCTTCTTAATCTTATGAGTGTCAACTCATTGTTTACTCTCAAGTGATGATGTGGGCATGCTTTTATCCGCCGGAGTCAAACTTGGAGTCAAGGAATGATGTTAATTATAAATTGGTTAATTTCGCTTTATTAGATGTGGATATCATTTGGGTTCACACCCGGCCGGCTTAATAAGTTTTCCACTAAAAGTGAATTACCTAAAATATATAATTCACATCTGTACTGTTTTCTTGGATAATAATTAATATATCTTACTTTAGAATCTTGCACACATATCCCTAGCTACATTACAAATATCATCTAGTTATATTCCTTGTGCCTTGTAACACAATCAAAAGTGAACATAGCATATATTCTGCTAAACATATAAAACATAAAACTTCAAAGGTGTATCATTAAAAAATATTATGAAAGGTTGTAGAGATACATATGTGTCATTATTTTAATGATGTGAAAAGATTAAAGTTAAACAAGGGTAAATTAAACTATTTTCTTCTTAATCTACCTATAATTAAATTAAACAAACGGTAGGTAATCACAAGGGCATATGTGATAGAATATAATTATTATGGGATGTATAATATGGCAATATAAAGAATATAAGAGCCGGGCATGATTTGTTGGATCGCACTGTACCGGTGCGTAATGACTGTGTCAGACCATGCTAGCGGCAAAATTGACACGCCGACATGCATGGTACGATATACCCTTATTTCTAATGTAAAATTTATTTTAACTAAAAAAATATTTTTGGCATGGTACTGATCATCAGGTGTAACTTATTCATCAGGGGCTTAGTCATGTATAACGACTGAGTTTAAGTCATAATCCAATCATTATCTTGTCACGAATGACCTCCTATAAAACTTCGTTAATTTGAGAAACAGACATTGCTTGCTACATGGGCCTATCAGCTTAGAACCCATGGCTCACATCGGTCCAATAATTTGTTATATATATATATATAATTAGAATATCATGAATATTATTTATTAAATATTTAAAATTTGGTTGAGTATACGATTCAAGGATCTCGAAAATCAAACTAAATTGAAATATTTTTTAGACTGAATCAAACCAAAAGTTCAATTCGAATAGATTAGATTTTTACGGGTGTTACATGTGTAACACCTCGAAATGTTACATGTGTGACATCTCGAGATATAGTTATTTGAGATGTTGCATAAAATATTACTTTTTAAGAGTGGCACCAAATAGTGGACACGCCAGGTCATTTGTAAGATGGGCCCTTGTCATCAACAGCATGGTCAATGAAAATAATTAGTCAGTGGGATCGTACGGGTAGCTAATAATCTACTTCCATGGAGGATTTGTTGACTCGGTGCGGGTCGTCCTGACCCGCACGACCCGACCCAGGCTGTGGGCGAGACGCTAAGATCGTGAGTCGTCATCAGGTCATTCAATTAATTTAAAATTATATTATATTATATTATATATAAAGTGATTTTTTTATTTTATTCTATTATTATATATATATATATATTATATATATATATATATAATCTTTTTTTATTTTAACATTGAACGAGATGGATCGAGACGGACCGAGTCGGGATCGACCCGACCCGTCTCAACCCGTGACCGAGACGAATGAGTCAATCGAGACGACAAACCTTACTTTCATGTATGACTCAATTTGTCATTTACGATCAAACAAAAACGAAGAAGAGATGACTAGCCAACCATGAGATTTTTTTTTTCTCTTCTCCATCGGGGAAGAGTGTGAGATCAAACAAAAACGAAGAAGAGGTATGACTAGCCAACCACGAGGTTTCTTTTTTTTCCCCTTCTCGATCGGGAAAGGGTGTGAGAGAGAGAGGATCGACAGAGGGAGGGAAAACAAAATTATATTGTTATTATATTAAAATTATACGGAATTATAGGAATAGAAAATATTAAAATATTGAGTAGAGAAAATTTGACTATATTTCATATTTGCCCGTTACCTAGTCCGAGATTATTTCACTTGTCTCTCACGATGCGTGTAAATTCGGACATTGTTACGAACACATGAGACACTGCATATAATGCATGTCATATATTTATGGGCTCAAAATTAATTGACAGTCAAGAAAGAAGTATGATTGTTTATAAGTCTAAGATTAAATTAATACGATTCACAAATGATGTGGGGCTTAACAAATCTCCTCACATTAAGGTGCTCTTTAAAAATTGGGTAGAATATCGCATTCGACTTCAGAAAGTCGAATACGATATCCGAGGTCGAGTAAGTGTTATGTGTGTGAGAGGAGCGTGTGAGACCCACACGACTCTCTCTCTCTTCGAATAATTACTATCTTAATCCAATAACAAGGAAGGCCTAAGAGTCTAATTACGGATGGTATATATAATAATGGTGGTGGGGTTAGACAAGGTGCGTACGTAGATAGTGACATGGCATTAGATACGGATTACTTTTGATACCATGCATGTTGAAAATTGTTTGGCCATTTAATTTAAAATCTTAAGAGATTAAGTGGAGAGGGGCTCACCATTTTAGATATATATTGTGTATTTATCTCTTAAATATGTGGACTGTTCGATCAAACACATTAATCAATATAGAAAAAATATATTAAATCGCTAAAAATGGTCATCATCTCGGTGAGCAAAAGTGCCCATTAACTCCCACATAGTCGAGTAATTATTTGTAATGTTGGAAATTTTTCGAAAACTCTACAGGTGATGTGTCTAGGATGTTTCAAGACTCAACTGGTTTTAATTATTTGAAAATAAATGCTAAAGTGAAAAATATGTAATATTTCCTGAAACTATGAAGCTTCCATTAACGGAATTTCTTCTCAAGACTTTTCTCTTTTGTTCCAAGTTGTAATTACTAGCTAGATTTTACCTGTTCAATAGGTGAGAAATAATTTAGAAAACTGTCACCGTAATCAAGATATATGCTTAATAACAAGTCAAATCCCTAGGATAAGTTATTATAACGTAACATCTTAATTAATGACTAGCTAGATCAATACGTTAAAATGTTTGTTGACATAGTAATAATTTAATTATCATCTTATTTACCCATTATTTTAATATATTAGTATGTTAACATATTAATATCTGAACATATTTTTATGATATTACATAAATATACTAATTTATTAATATCTTATTATTACTACATTTAATAGTCCCATTATATGTATGACAACTATAAATATGATTAACTAAATTTGATCAAGCCTGAAATGTTTGAACATGGATCACAATTCTCCCGATCAGATCCACATGGGTCACAGATGGAGGGAGAAGAAAAAGTCATCTAGCAGCACCCATTGACCTTTGGAAGAGATAATTACATATTGAGAAGGGAGAAATTCGTCAAGTCCACTATGCCCCATCATCAATTGGCTCACAATCTTGGACGTCGGCTACTAAGGCCCACTCATGACTGGCCTAGCATCTAGGTACATGCAGAAGTTCATGCCCCACGTTCCTCGGAGAACTTAATCAGGTAGCCATTATTGAAATAATGGTGGGAGTTATCCCAGGGAACGAAAGGGCATCGGGTCATCACCTATGTCTCCAGGTTACTCGCCAGATCCAACAGCCCATCATCGATAGGCCCACAGTCTAGGATGCTATCTATCAAGGCCCACTCAAGACTGGCCCAACATCTAGGCACGTGCTCCGCGCACGTTCATGCCCCACGTTCCTTGCGGCACTTAATCAAGTAGCCGTTACCAAGATAATGGTGGAAGTTATCCCAGGGAATAAACGAGCATCGGGTCATCACCCATGTCTCCAGGTTACCCACCAGCAACTCTTACGGCCCATCATCGACTTGCCCATAGTTTAGGACGCTATCTACCAAGGTCCACTTAGGACTGGCCCAACATCAAGGCACGTGCTCTGCGCACGTTCATGCCCACATTTCTCGCTGCACTTAATCAAGTTGCCATTACCGAAATAATGGTGAGAGTTATCCTAGGGAATGAATGAGTGTCGAGTCATCGCCTACATCTCCAGGTTACCTGCCAGCTGCAACTCCTATGTCCCATCATCAACCGGCCAATAGTCCAAAGCCTTGCTTACGAAGGCCCACTCAGGATTGGCCCAACATCTAGGCACGTGCTCCACACACGTTCATGTCCCACATTCCTCGCGACACTTAATCAAGTAGCCATTATCGAAATAATGGCGGGAGTTTTCTCAGGGAGCGAACAAGCGTCAAACATCACTCACGTCTCCAGGTTACCCGCCCGCAACTCTACCCCTACAGCTCTCAGAGAGCGGGCGAACGGGTAACCGACGATCCTACAATCAGGTAACCCATTACTCCACTATAACATCTCCACTAAGTCATGAAGTAATGCAAATAAACGGGTTCAAGATAAATCCTATAAGTAAGACCCTGGACAGACAACCAAGGTACAATACACAACCTGCTCACAGAGGCCACCAAAACTACTCCTCACACTCCATAATCTCCATTCTCTTCTTTCGAATACTCCTCTCCACATTCCGAGCATCCCTCTCCATGCTCTAAGCATCCTGCTCCACACTCCGAGCACTCTCTTCTAGAGCACTTTGCTCCTTCTGATGTATTTTTTACTAGTTAATTACAGGCTTTCTCGGGATGACCTATCTCTCTACTATCAAAGAAATCATAAAATTGTGATACGAGTTTTGAGAAATCAAATTTTTATCTCTCTCTCTCTCTCTCTCTCTCTCTCTCTCTCTCTCTCTCTCTCTATATATATATATATATATATATATATATATATATATATATATATATATATATATATATACCCAGATTCGTACATATTTTACTCTATATATCTACATTCTTCGTAGTGTCACGTATACTCTCATAATAGCCGTATTTCATCGTATACATTCTTGACATTGTCTATTGTTTAATTTAATTTAATTAGAGATACATTATGATAAAAAAGGACTAATCCATCTTTCTTTAAACTTCTCACATAATTAAGATAATGACATTTATATCTGTTCAACTTTTATATTATCTTGTAGACTCTATTACAGCTGTCCGATCAAGATTGAGTGGCTCACTTTGAAACAAACAAATAAAAAATTGAAAAGCCTAAAATGGAGTAGGGGTTGAAAAAGAAATAACAAAAATGAAGTGGGGTTCAAAAAGAAAAAGAAAACGTAGGAGAAAAGGCATTGGGCACTGTGGTATGGCCCACATGCGCAATCGTATGGCGAGGGCACCTCTATGCTTTGAATATTTTATTCTTGTCAGGTGTAGCCCATATTGTTGATGCCTTAAAGTGTGACAGGAGATTGTATTTATATGCAGAGTTACATATATACATGTGGGGATGGATCTTTATTTTATTTTATTTATTTATTAGTTTGTTAGTTTTGATTTCAGTTGTTTATTTTAATTATTGGTTAATTTATTAGGCGTGTCAGTCACCAGAGTGACAATTTATTATGCATTCGATCTGACTTGGTCAGTCGATTGTGAAATCCGAGTCGAGATCGGAAGTCCGTCATACCATGAAGGCTATGACATTAATTATGTCATTCCAAAGAAGGATAACCCTTGATTAATCGTCAAAGTAAGAGGAGCCCCGGGGACAAAACGAGATAAGACTGCAATGCTTATTTATTTACAGGATATGAGATACATGCACATGCTTATGCGATTTAACAAAACATTGTGGAACGACGAGACTCAGATTATAACATGCCGTGGCATCACATAGTGCTTATTAGTTTTATTTATATGTACAACAAAAGTGGAATGAATCCGGCAGCATATCCCCTTGATCTTGGACTGTGCCAAGTGAGAATAAGAAACCGTCCACACAGAGGCGGGATGGAGTCCATAAAGATCAAGGAATGCTAGCGCCCGAATAATACGAAACAGGACTAAGCTGAGACGGATTAATCCGAAACGATGTTTATCAGTGAAGGAGTTTATTGTTTCTATTCTCTAGAAGGAGTCACTAGAGACCATGCAGAGGCAGGGCCCTTTGGATCCCAAAGGGGTTTGAAGCTGACGTAGTGTACCGAAGATCAGAGTTCATTTCGGCAGCATCTCCCCTTGTTTTGGACTATGCCAAAAGGGGAGTATGGGACATTCATCCACGGAGTGCCGGGATGAAAGCCAAAAGAAAGATGGGCATACAGCCCAGAATCCGAAAAGATGAAAACATAATAGATTGATGTCCACCGTCGTAGTATTTGGTTAGTATCCCCTTAAGGAGCTCCCGGAGAACATGCGGCGGCAGAACTCTGTAAGTCAATAGGGTTAAAAGAACATCATCTGTGAGTCGACACAATGTAGGGGTGCAACCCTGTTAATCTGGCTCCCATAGCTTTGACTGAAGCCCCTGGTCTCCTCCTATTACAGCAGGGTGGAAGTTCACAGGGAATTTGGTGAGAGTCGGCATGGGTTAGGCTCGGCATGAAGCTCTCGGCGCGCGTGGTCTCGGTATGAAGATCCCGACGTAGGGTGTTTTGGCATGAATGGGTATCGGCGCGGGGATCGCCCTCGGTGCGTTTCAGCTCTCGGCGTGAGAGTATAGGCGCCGAGAGAAAACATGTGCGCTGAGAGACATTTGCGCCGAGGAGGTTTAGTGATAGGCCTGAGGTTTGCTCCAGAGAATTTTCATGGGTTTGTTCTTGAGGGTTTTTAGGGGATTTGAGATTTGCTCCAGGGGATTTTCAAGGGTTTGCTCTTGGAGGTTTTTAGGGGGGTTTGAGGTTTTCACACATAGGTGTCACAGGGGATACCAGAAATTGGCTTCAGAGGGATCATCCCAGGGGACGCAACAGATTTCACTCAGAAATGCCACTGGGAGCCAATTATTTGTTGAATCACCTGGATTGTGATTCTATTATATCCCTTACCATATCATAGATGAAGGACCACGAGATAGATTGTCTCGGGCCTCATCATGAACATGAGGTGAAGAAAAAGAACAGAAGAACTATCACTCAGAGAGCTCACACCAAACCACGGCCTGTATGTGCTTTGAGCCCCAGAGATACCCCCAGAGGGACAAGAGATTTCGCTCAGAGATACTACTGGGAGATGGTTATTTGCTGAACTCGTCAGATAGGCTTCAACCACTTCCTTAATCAATTTCACAGATGAGAGGCCACGAGATAGACTATCTCGGGCCCTCACTGTAATTATGAAGTTTCAAAGAAGCAGACGGAGAAACCAAACGGTGATTCTCACTAATTCCGAAGTCGTTTACAGAGAACTCGCACATTCATACTCCAGACAGGGGAGAGGTGAGGAGAGCATCATAGCGAGAGAGAACACTCTTTTAATTTCATTCATTCAACTATCATTCATACATTTCCACTATGAAACTCAAAAGAGTTGTGAATTCTAAAGAAAGAAATTACAGTGTTATAAAACAACGAATAAGAACAATGGTGGGAGAAGAAGCATAAAGACGAGGGATGGGGAAGTATAGCCCCGTTGGGGCACTTATGGGTGGTAGTAATGCACACACCCACCTTGAACGAAGCAGCAGAGATGATCCCTTGATATCTCGTCCCTCGGCAACTTTCACCTTGGCAGGCTCTCTTCTCTCGTATGTTCTGGGTATCCCCTCACTGTATTGTTGTCTCCCCTTTTCTTCCTCTCAGATGTGTCTCTCTGTATTTTTTCTTCACTCCGGCTTCCTCTTTTTTCTTCGATCTCTTGTGTGCCCCCCCCCCCCATCTGATACACGCCGAAGGCGTGGGTTATATAGAGGGCTGACCCTCTTCTCTCGGCACGGACCTCTCTCGGCATGCTACTGCATCGGCGCGCTCGGCAGTAGCCTCCTCGGCGCGCTCCTGTCATAATGGGCTTGGGCCCCTCTACTAAGTGCATTGGCACCGATAGAGGCCATTCTGAATGAATGGGCCTTTTCTATTGGCCATATGGGCTTCTTAAAGTGCTCATTTGTTCTCTTTGCTACTTAGCATCCGGCATTAACAGACATGTGCGGAACTATGTAAATCCCATTTTACGAGCATCAGAATATTCTGAGGATCCTTTTCAGCAGGCAGATGATTGCCCAGGGGTTGACGTAGTCTTCATCAGCCTGACTATCTGAATGATAGCCATGCTGGACAGCAGCTTGGCCAGTAATGGCTTCAGCCGGACAGAGTGTCAGGTGTAATGGATCTTCTTCTATTCTGATTCTCATAGCTTCCAGGGATGACACAGGAGCCGCACCCTTGAATGATCTTCAAAGCCCTTAGCTTGCTTCGGCCTCTTCTTTCATTCTTGTACATTTTTTAGGTGTCAACAAATGCCCCCAACCCGCACGTGGCGTGAGCGAAGAATGAGTGGCACGAGTCCTGCAGGTGTATCCTTCAATATTTGAGTACATCTTCTTGCTTGACATCGGCTTGTGGGCAACTATTGACAATGAAGTCACCTTTGAAGTGGCTCCAACAGCTCCCCTGGGCTTCACTTCATGAGAGGATTTTATCTGGCAAAATTTAAAGATGTTGCACCGGGTAGTGAAGTCTCAGCCGTCATTGACTTATTTGCAATTGAAGAAGGTGGTTGAACGCCTACCAATTGGCTTGCAAGCGCTGGGCTACCCCTAGAGATATGGACCCAGTGTGTGATGTTGTTGCTGAAATTCGTAAATCACCGGGACTTTCTGGGGCGTGCCGTAAATGACAGACTGACGGCCTTTAAGCTACAAAGAGCTGATTGCCGGTCCGGGCTAGAAGAGCTGAATTCTAGCCTTCAGGAACACAGAACCCGACTGGAGGCTTCATCTGCTCATGCAGAATTGGTGCGCAGCCGGATGGATGAACTACGAGCAGAATTAAGCGCTCTCAAAGTTGAATTGCCGTTAGTGGAGGAGACGCAGTCCCAGAATGCTGAAGAGATAGCTTTGCTGGAGGGACGAGTGGCCTCACTGCGAGACGAATCAACTCGCCTCCAAGAAGAAGAATCACGGCTTCGTGAGTTAGGAGCGACTCCAACCGTCGGACTTCTCGACTTTGAAGACATTTTTCGACGACCTTAGCTGCTCCTTCTTTTGTAATCCATCCCCCTTGAAGGGCCCCTATTGTCTTTATCTTCCCTTTTTGCAATGGAATATGTCTTTCTCTTAATGTCTTCGGTGCCTATCTCCACACCTTTATTCTGTCATATCTTGCAGTAACTTTGGCAACTTGTATGGAAGCATACCCGTGTCTGTATCGCAGGAGAGCGCCCACCGTTTCAAGGAAAGGATGGGGTCATCGCTCCACCGCGTGCCAGGATTCCAGGAGTTGCCAAATTGGCACAAGTGCAAGTCTCATCGGCCAGAAGTGCCGGATGTATGACTGATTGCTGATATATGTATGAAGGGTTTATATGTCTCATTGAAATAGACAGAAGGTCCATCTCAAATAGATTTTAGCATTGATCAAGGTGAAGTGCCGTATGATCATAAAAAGCTCCATCAGCGGCATTGGGTTTATGCCGATGCAAGGAAATGGGTGTGCTTCATCAGAATAGACGAAAGGTCTACTCCGAGTAGGTCTTACTACCGATCCGGGCGATGATGCCTTGTGACTGGTAGAGGGTTTTATCATCGGTGGGACTTAGGATAGTAGAAAAATGGGTGAGTTTCATCAAAGTAGACAGAAGGCCTACTCTGGGTAGGTTTTATTATCGGTCTAGGTGATGATGCCTTATGACCGACAGAGGGTTTCATCATCGACATTGGGTTTATGCCGACGCAAGGGAATTAATAAGTTTCATCAGACTAGACGGAAGGTCTATTCTGGATAGGTTTCATTATCGATCTAGGCTATGACGCCTTGTGACCGACAGAGGGTTTCATCATCGACATTGGGTTTATGCCAATGCAAGGGATTTGATAAGTTTCATCAGACCGGACGGAAGGCCTATTCTGTATAGGTTTCATTATCGATCTAGGTGATGATGCCTTGTGACCGACATAGGGTTTCATCATCGACATTGGGTTTATGCCAATGCAAGGGATTTGATAAGTTTCATCAGAACGGACGGAAGGTCTATTCTGAATAGGTTTCGTTATCGATCCAGGCGATGATGCCTTGGGACCGACAGAAGGTTTCATCATCGACATTGGGTTTATGCCAATGTAAGGGATTTGATAAGTTTCATCAGAACGGACAGAAGGTCTATTCTGGATATGTTTCATTATCGATCTAGGCGATGATGCCTTGTGACCGACAGAAGGTTTCATCATCGACATTGGGTTTATGCCAATGCAAGGTGTAACGACCCAAGATCCGAACACCGTGAAGGCCTGATAACCCGAATCTCGAACTGCCACCCACGAGCCCGAAGACTCGGAAGGGTTGAAAGGATGGTGTGGAGATACACCAGAATCTAAAATAATTACAGAGCTACGCAGATTAAATGAATTAAGAATGAAGTAATTAATAACATTAATTAAATTACATTGTCCATAAAATAACTGCAGTCTAAAAAGACAGTAGTCCACAACTAGCACAGTCCAAAGAGAAAAGTACAACTACGAGGGGCATACCCCGGCCTGGCAACTGGCAACTAACCCTGGGCACCTGAACCACGTGGAGCCCTTGAAGTGCTCCCCTGAAGTCTCGTCTCACTTGAAACACGGTGAAAACGCGCAGGGAATGAGCCTCAAAACACAACGCTCAGTAGGGATCATCCGGTCCCCACCTCGCAAATCGAGAAATTACGCGAAAAGTAACTACAAGCTACTATGACGGCTAGTACCGAACACACGACACGAAAATCGAGACAACTAGTCAAAAGTCAAAGAGTCGCTATCACACAAAGATAGGAGTACCAACCCACTAGAAGCAAGGTCGGATGCGTCCACTGACGACTTAAACTGCGCCTCGGGTGCCCCCCTCGACCCCTGGTGGAACGGGGACACAGTACTAGTAACCACAGAACAAGTGACTAGCTGGGGTCGCGCTCATCAGCGCGGGTCCAACCGCCCCCAACCACGTGTGCACACACAGACCGCGCGTCCCTGGTCTGGCCCTCTGACTGGTTTTCCCCTCAGCCGGACTCTGACTGCAAGACGTGGGGCCCAACAAAAACCAGTCTAAAAACCGTCTCTCGGGGTAGTCTCGCCACCACTCCCTGTTGGGACCACTCGCGTGTCGGAAGGCTACGACTAGTGAAGGGTCACTGAAAGAGTAGACTCTCTAGTCAACGGAAAACGACGTCTAAATCAGACAAAGTACAAGGGCCGTTCCTCGTACCGACACCGACTCACGGAGACACGAGCCGAGAACATCAACTCCCAGGATCCCACGGTGCCCTACATGTGGCCCCCACATGATGCCCAGCATCAGTCAGACCACGGATCAACATGCGGATCGAGATCAACAAAACTGGGACTCGAATTGGCAAAGCATAACTCCAGTCGGACATAGATCTCTGGCGGTCCACCTTTGGGCCGCCACAGAGGCTGGCAGTCCAACATTGGGCCGCCATAGGGACTGTAGCGGTCCAACAATGGGCCGCCACACCCTGGGTTGCGAAGGAAATGGCGATCCTATATAGGGCCGCCACAGTGATGTGGTAGGTGTAGACACGCCAAAATTGACGTTACTGAGAGTACATCTCATATTACCTTGTAATACCCCAATTTGACCCTCAAATTAACTTTTTTTGAGTGGTTTTTCTCACTTTTTTTGGATTTCTCTATTTTTCCTCCCTTTTCTTATTTTTTCCTATTTTTCTGGATTTTCTGAGCATTTTTCTCTATTTTTATGAATTTTTCAGAATTAACGACTTGACGTGGGGCGTCTTTTAAATAACGGCTTAGCTCTGTTTGGGCGTTTCTTAAAAAATTGACGCCACTTCCACTAGGTGTTAATTCCTCTCATTTTCCTATTTTTCTGGATTTTTCTGAGGATTTTTCGGAATTTTTTTATGAATTAACGACTTAACAAGAGACGTTATTTTGATTTTTAATAAAATAAAAATTAAAAAAATTAGAATTCACGACATGGTTGAGGGCGTCACTTTTCAAATTGATTTTTTTAATATTATTTTTAACCCTCTTTAAGAGGTGATTTGGTGGTCTTCCGGGTGTCAGAAAAATACGAAAAAATAGTCATTGGAATCAGCACATTGAGATGCACCTCCACCTAAAAAATGAAAAAATAATATTGAGAAATGAAAAATAGCCCTGTTTTGAATATTTTTGAATTAACGACCCTGAATCGGACGTCAATTTAATTGACGCCCGAACACATGGTCGTCCATTCTTTTTGACTATTTATCATATTGATTAACGCCCCTTGGTAGGGCGCGTTTTTAATTAACGCCTTCAGTTCAGGCGTCTTTCATAATTTTTCAAATAAAGAAAGTTCTATTACCAAATTTAAATCCAGGAAGTGATGCCCTTTTCCAGGTCGTGTTTTTAATTAATGCCCTTCTGCAGGTCGTCAATTTATGAATTAACGCCCCTTTTCAGGTCGTGTTTCAGTTTCGTGTTCTAATCGAACGTAGCCCTTTCCCCAAAGAGTCCATACTTTGTTTGGTCATCTTCCTCTATTGGGAACTTAACCCTTCCCATGTTGGACTCTTGCCCATTCTTATCTTTCTATCCTATTTGATTCTGCCCTTTTAATAGAGCCCTGCGGCTCTGTTATTAGGTTCGGTCCCTTTTTCCCCTTTTTTCTTCTTCTCGACTGCTTCTTCGATTCCTCTGCCTTCTTTTTTCGCAGAGTTGCTGCTGTTGCTTCTGGCTGAAGGAGGGGCTCCTGCGCATCAACCTTCATCCTTTGAGACTTCCTCCCCATCGAGCATCCAAAGGCCAAAGAAACACAGGCTCCTGTCTTTTATTCTTCTTTTCTTTCTGTTATCATTAGTTCATATGTGCATGCACGTTCATCTCCTCTCATAATTTTGTTACTCAACAACGTTGAGTATTTTCCCACAGTGTAACACTTGCACTTTTCTCCTTATTCTTATTCATCATCTTTTATTCATCATACATTCAACATATCCCACCCTTTTGCATAGGGGTTTAAGGGCCAACACCCACAAGGTGTGTTCTTTTCCATTATTTTTCATGCTGATCCTTATTATGAATTGATGCTACACTCACCTTGATTTCTAATCCAATCTTTTATTGGTGTTGTCTTCATTTTTACAAGGGTAATCAATAGAAAGAACTCTCTTCATCGGCCGGCCGATTGGAAGAGAAGGAAGCACTCACAATCTCCCCCGCATTTAAGGTATTTATATCGCGATCCCTCCATTGATTATTTGTTATATCCTTTGAGGCCTCGCGTCTCTGGCGATCACATCTCCTATTTTGCACCTCATGCATGCTTTTTCTTCTCATGCTTTTTCTTCTTTGTTCTAAGTGGATTTTTAATTGGAATCTACAAATTGACGATCACGGTGGGACTCCTTTTGTTTTTTTTCATTTGATTACCCTTTCCCTTGGGCACCCACGTGTGTCATCTCCCCTTTTGCACCCACGGTGCGCCTCCTTTCGTGCTACACGTAGTACCTTCCCCACTTATGATTGGCTAATTTGTTGGATTTTATTTGGAAATTCCACTTATCCAAAATTTTGATGAGCATGTTATACTCTGTTGCATGTTATTGATTGCCATGATTATACTGTGACTGTGATTATCCTCCTGATTGGTTTTTGCTGGCCGGTAGAGGGCTATTTCTGGAGACAAAAAGAATTAACGCCCCTCATAGAGGCGTCTCTTGTCATAGAAGCGCCTCTCCACAAGGCGGCTTTAGTTGGTCGTGCGTGCCCCTGGATTTGACGCCCTCACCCAGAGGCGTTTCTTTCATTTGTAGCGCCTCCCTCTAAGGCGCGTTTTTACCCTGCCTGTGGGCTCCCACAGTGATTCACGACCGTCACACGGTCGTCTATTTTGTTTATAGCGACCTTCCCCAGGTCGTTTCTTTCCTGTGTTTTTTCAGAGCCGTGTTGCATTGATTATTATACTGATTGCTCTGGCTTATTGTTTGATTCACTCATATCCTGCTGCATTCATCCACTTGCATTGGTTTGGGAGACCTCCTCTCCCCACATCTTTAGGAGCCACACACCCTCTTGGTGAAGGAACGACCCTCCATTGAGCGCTCCGTCTCTTTAGACCGGAAATTCTTAAACCAAGCCTCCGTAAGTCCCCGCACCCGTGGATTCCCTCACGGACGCCGGGCAGGTTGTACCCTTGAAGTCCCGGGTTAGTTGGCCTAAGCATGGTGAGAGAGTGTTCCTAGTTGGCACCGAAGTTAAACCTCATTTGAAACTAGGTTCACCCCTTGAGTGAGCATATCTATTTGCAAAAGTCATTGATTCACCAAAGTTTAAGTAAAGCAAAATCACTATTCCAACTTGTGTGCTTCTTTGCAAGTTATTTTTGCTTGAAACATTGATTGCATAATGGCTTACCATGATAAGAAAACTAACATGTTTAATTCAATTCATGAGGATGCACAACCGTGCACATCTTATAATCCTCAATTTCAACATCATTCTCTCCATATCTTCAAGGGACCACATTCTCATGCTTATGGTCATGCCCGGCCCATGGGCAATGTCCAATCTTATGGCCCCCCTATTCAATCACGAGCCACTACTCCTTCGGGACCGTCTCCTCCCGATGATGAGAAGGTCTCCCAAATCATTCATGCATTAGATCATCTCACCCCTCAACAAATCCAAGCCCTTAACGCCGTTGTTGGGGGTGCATCTCATTCATCGCATTCTTCTCATTCTCCTTCCAATCCTATGCGGGTGGCCCATCACCCACCTCCCTTGTCTACTCATATGCCTACTCGGGTGGCCCATCACCCACCTCCCTCTTCAATTCACATTCCTACCCGGGTAGCCCATCACCCATCTCATCCTATTCACATTCCTCCTCGGGGGGTCCGACACCCGCCTCCTTCTATTCCTCCTCCATCACGGCCCCAAGGCCCATTTATTTCTTGCAATCCGGCCCATCCGAGTTTTTCTACGGGTCGGCCCATTAATCCCCCTCCACGGCCTTCTTATGCGGCCCCTCCTTCAAGGCCCTGCCAACCCTTGGTTGCTCAAGCCATACCCCTCCAACAAACTCTTCTTGACAAGGTCACTTTAATGGAGGAACAATTAAAGAGGGTTACGAGCCCACGGCCCGCTCCTCCTACTCCAGTCAATCCCCTTCATGCCGCTCTGAATGATATTATAAAAATGGAGAAAGATTGGAAAGATAGGATGGATGACTATGGTATCGACAGTTCAAGCAAGCAAGAGCCGGCAGATTTCAGCGCTCAAGTGGACACTGTCCGCCCTCCACCCGTCCGCACACTTCATTCATATGGCCTTCCACCTCCACATACGCAACATCATTACATTCCTCCATCCACATATACGCCTCCACTACGATGTCCACTTGAATTTGATGATGAAGAACCAGCAATTGGAGAATTTGAGGCAACATACAATGAAGCTTTGCAGGCACCCCTTCCGAGTTTCCTTCGCTTCCCGCTTCCCCCACTATCATTTGATGAACCCCCTGCTCAGGACGAAGCCACCGTCCCTAATCCAACCCCTATTTTCGAGACCTCTTGGTGTTACGATGATGGGTCGGTACTTCAATCACCCACGCCGTCGCATCTTGAGTCTCCTCCTCCTAACACCGCTCGCCCCGTTCGGCATTTTCTCCACACCAAACCTCCACCAATTACACCTCCACCAGTTATGCCAGCCTCCACACCGTCGGCCTCCACCGAGCCTAACGTCGAACTTTCCCCAATTCAACCCTCTATTACCCCTTTAACACCAAACCCAACTACCCCTACTCCACCACTTAACCTATTACCCGTGGCTAATCCTGAGCAGGATCAACCCTTTTTTGCACTCGAGCCAACCCAAACTGCTTCCGAGCAAAGGGAGAAGCTCGACGTGTTTGAACCTCCGCCTTCACTTATCCTTTCTCCAACGCCTTCCACTACACCCCCACCATCTACGAAGCCTCCCACCTCCGCTTCACCTCCCTTTACTACTCGGAAGGGGAGCGCTGCTACAAACACTTGTGCCGAGGATGATCAAGAGCCGCGAAAGAAGAATTTGGCCACTGCCGTGCAGTTCAAGATGCAAGAGTTCATTTGCCGGATGCCAATCCGGGTTATTGTGCCAAGCACGGCTGAAGAGGTCAAGCCGCCACTGCTCGCTAGAAAAGAATGCCAAGCGTTGATGCCACCCAAGGGCAGGGCAGGGCACCCCTTGTTCCAACTTTCAAATCCTGAATTCATTCTTCCATACAAGGGGCGAATGCCCATTTTTGTCAACATTCTTTATATGCCGCAATCAATGGGCATGGCAATGCTTCCTGTCCCAACTTCCCAACTCCCTCACATTATTACTCTCCACTCTTCAAGAGGGTTGTCATTTATTATTGAAGCTTCTTTCTTTGGGCCGATTGGCTATACACTTTCACTACCGTGGAGGGGCAGTTATCTTGGTGCTAAGGCGCCTTCCACCCTTTTATCCACCTTCCATTCAACTCCACCCATATTCTCCTCTGTCACCGATTCTTCATGGGCCACTCCAGGGGTAAGGAGGAGGATCTCATCCTCTCGCCCTTCACATTCTTCATGTTCTTTGCATCTCATTGCATTCACGCATTCACTGCATTCATCGCATCCATCCTATTGCATGCAATTGCACTTCTTCTTTCCCGGGTTTCCGGACCCGTATCTTCCCCGCCTTCCGGCACCTCCGGATATCCCGCATTTCCCATCCTATTCATTTTCATTGCTCGGGCATTGTCCCCTTTCCAATCTCTTATCAGGGCATCGCGCCCCTTTCCAACTCCTGCACTCGGACCCTCCGGATTTCTCCATTATCCTGCTAGGGCATCGCGCCCTTTTTCATATCATTCTCCCAGAATTTCCAGACTTCCTTCTTGGGCATCGCGCCCCTTTCCATCTCATTCCTCCGGAACCTCCGGATCTTTCTCTTCCCCCAGGGCATCGCGTTCCCCTTTCTGCTATTTCCCTGGCACCTCCAGGTGTTTTACCCCTCCTTTTAGGGCATGACGCCCTTCCTGATTTCATCCCTCCGGAACCTCCGGATTCTCCATCTTATTCTTTCTATCTTTTTCCAGGGCATGACGCCCCTTTCCATTTGCTTCCTCCGGAACCTCCGGACCCTCCATCTTTCTTCCGATTCATCTTTCTGCTCTTCGAGGGCATCACATCCTTCATTTTCTTCCTCCTCTTCCATCATCTTTTTCCATATTTCTTCCCAGGGTACCGCGTCCCTCGATATCTTATCCCTCCAGAGCCTCCGGATTCCTCCTATCACGATTCTCCTCCTCTGCCGCCAGACCCTCCAGATCCGCCTCTTTCCATCTATCAATTTCTTCTTCTTATTCCCCCTAATCATGGGTCTGACCCAACTTCTTCCACATCCACTGCCTTGGACATCTGTCCTTTTTCTCACTACTTTCGAGGCTTTAGTCCTCACTCCTCCTTCTAATTTTCTGCTTCTTCTGTAGACCTTTCATGTGATCAGGGTCTCCACGCCTTAACGAGGGAGTTCTAGCCCTTGCCTCTCTTCCTTTTCTCCTTATTCGTCTGAGTCTGGTCTTAGCACAACTCCTTCTTGTTAAGCCACTTTCAAATCCTTTGCTTTCAAATCCTTTGCTTCTGCTAAAGAGGACTACCCCACGATGATCAACCTCACCTCTGATAGTTGCTTCTACAAAGGTTGCAAGGTAACATATTGGCGTAAGTACACATTTTTATGATAACATTATCTCATTGCTTCACGCATGATTTTTAAAAATGAAGTGCTTCTTAACAAGATTAAGAGTGGTATTTTAGGCCTTTATCCTAGGTCGTATCTTTAACTAAATCTCATAAAAGAGTCTTTAGGCTTGCTTCTGCAGCACCATTGGTTAATAAGAACCCCGCACTGGGAATTCGACATTCTTTCCCCGCTTGTTAAGAGCGACCCTTAGCTGGGCACCGCACACACTTCACGGCGCCCTTTAGCCAGCTCCTTTGGATAAAACACCGTTGCTACTTTGGCCATGCCATGAGAATTCCTGAAAGTCTTTTCTCTTCTTTACTCGGCCGAATGCAGGGACAAGAGGTTGACGGATGAGATGACCAACCTCGGTAATCCCCAATACGAGAGGAGTCCCAAATAGGGGCAGTCTTGACCCAAAATCAATATGAGTTTTCATGATATACATCTCACCAAAAGGGCTATTATGAAAATCAAGTCAAAATTTCGATAAAAGCAAAATTGTGAATTATGGCATGTCAAGAGTGGTAAAGTCCCCGCAGGGAAAACCCTGGTCGTATGCATGTCAAGGGTCTAAAAATCAAAGGCACAAAGCCCCGGCACAACAGACTACCTCTTTGAGGGGAAATACCTTGGAAGGAATTCGAGTCCCGACATCTCCCATCCTGCATAAAGTTTATCTCCAATTATTCTTCTCTTCTCCCTCTAAGACCGAATGTTTCTCGGGTATGACCTTGGTAGGGGCACCGTTAATCAAGGGTAGCTGGTCATAGGACGCCACCTTTAAATGCACGCCTGGCTTTGGGCAGTTTTTAGCGAAAGGGGAAGGAACAAAGACCCTTAGCCAGTGGTTTAAACACCCTTTGATGCTGCTTTAGCAATGTCTAAACCAAAATCTAAAAAAAATATTTCTGGTGAAAAAAAGAAAAAAAGTTGAATATTTCCTAAGCAAGATCCAAAAAAATTGAATATTTTCAAAAATCCATAAAAAAATTCAGATATCTTCCAAAAAAATCCATAAAAATTCAAATATTTTCAAAACCCACAAAAACTTGCATATCCCAAAAATCTAAAAAAAATTGCATTGTATTTTTCTGATGGTGCTTTTGCAGGAACAACAACTTTGCAAGGACCAAGAGCACGGGATGAGTCCTCTCCATTCGTTGCTATCTACCTTTTAATTCTCCCCATGTTCACAATTGATCACATCTTCATAATTTGCTACGCATTACTCCGATTATTCATCTCCAAATCTTTTTTATCAAATCTTGCTGATCACTCCACTGATTGGTATTATCAGATCTTGATCATTCAACTCCAAATCTTGATTAGCCAAGTTGTCATCCTCATGACAAACAACAAACAATGATGCTATGCTATCTATGCTTTAATGATGCTATCTATGTTAAATGTTATTCATGCCTTTCACGCTGTGCACACTTGAATGCTATTCATGATATGATACATACATGCTATTGATGCTTTGATTCATGCTATACTTAAATGCCTTATTCATTGCTTGTTATCTTTTATATCTTGGCTGATGAATTTTTGAGCGCAGGGATAAAAAGCTCTTGGTCCCACCGACTGGGCATCATCATCCAAGCCCCACGGTGCTTGCACCTCATTTCTCAGTTCCCCCATGCTCATTGCTATCACCATCCCCCCTGTATGCATTCTACTATATGTTACATACGCTACTAGATTATATCAAGGACCTTGTGACTTTGGTAAATCTGAGATTTGAGTTCCCCTTCATCAAAAATAATGATGATTCCAGAGGAGTCTTAGTCACACGAATAGGCCGTTGAGCCGTCCAAGACTGGGGACGATGGTTCCCTTTTGCGAGTTGATGCGTGGATAAGCGGGCTTCGGCTTAGTATCGGCTCGCAGAATGGGTTTCTTGACCCAATCTTGGCAGTTTAACAATATTATCCTTGATTATCTTATATTTTCATTTGTTTTAATTTTTCCTTTTAAACCCAGCATGCATTCATATAGGAGTTTGAAACAATTTTTGGAAAATCATTCTGATAAGCTGATTTGGAGAGTCAAATTGATCTTAATCTTTCCAGATATGAGATATTCATTGCTGATGGAATCCTCAGTTTATTTTGTCACTATTTTGGGTCATTTTCTCGAAAGCTCCTTGTTTGGATTTCTATCATCTTATTTCAATCCTTTCCCTTGATCCACCTTGGCTGCAGCACGTCCACATTGGCTGGTAACCGCTCCCCAATAGTGAAACCTACAGGTTTGTGACCTGGGGTACTTCTACCGCGCTGGAAGTTGATCATTCTCCTTTGTGCCCGCGTGCACACTCCTCCTCTTATCCAAACATCGTTGATTTCATTGAATTTCCCGAGATTGCTTCATCTCGAGCTTTTGATTTCATTTTCATCAAGTGATGTTGATTGCGTGTCTCATCACACCTTGGCATCTACTTTTCAGTTCGCTCTGCTCCCTTGCAAAGCAGACGCCAAGGCGGGGCAGCTGTAGACACGCCAAAATTGACGTTACTGAGAGTACATCTCATATTACCTTGTAATGCCCCAATTTGACCCTCAAATTAACTTTGTTTGAGTGGTTTTTCTCACTTTTCTTGGATTTCTCTTTTTTCTCCCTTTTCTTATTTTTTCCTATTTTTCTAGATTTTCTGGGTATTTTTCTCTATTTTTATGAATTTTCTAGAATTAACGACTTGACGTGGGGCGTCTTTTAAATAACGGCTTAGCCTTGGGCGTTTCTTAAAAAATTGACGTCACTTCCACTAGGCGTCAATTCCTCTCATTTTCCTATTTTTCTGAATTTTTCTGAAAATTTTTCAGAATTTTTTTATGAATTAACGACTTAACAAGAGACGTTATTTTAATTTTTAATAAAATAAAAATTAAAAAAATTGGAATTCACGACATGGTTGAGGGCGTCACTTTTCAAATTGATTTTTTTTAATATTATTTTTAACCCCCTTTAAGAGGTGATTTGGTGGCCTTCCGGGTGTCAGAAAAATACGAAAAAATAGTCATTGGAATCAACACATTGAGATGCACCTCCACCTAAAAAATAGAAAAATAATATTGAGAAATAAAAAATAGCCCTATTTTGAATATTTTTGAATTAACGACCCTGAATCGGACGTCAATTTAATTGACGCCCGAACACATGGTCGTCCATTCTTTTTGGCTATTTATCATATTGACTAACGCCCCTTGGTAGGGCGCGTTTTTAATTAACGCCTTCAGTTCAGGCGTCTTTCACAATTTTTCAAATAAAGAAAGTTTTATTACCAAATTTAAATCCAAGAAGTGACGCCCTTTTCCAGGTCGTGTTTTTAATTAACGGCTTTCTGCAGGTCGTCAATTTATGAATTAAGGCCCCTTTTCAGGTCGTGTTTCAGTTTCGTGTTCTAATCGAACACAGCCCTTTCCCCAAAGAGTCCCTGCTTCGTTTGGTCATCTTCCTCTATTGGGAACTTAACCTTTCCCATGTTGGACTCTTGCTCATTCTTATCTTTCTATCCTACTTGATTCTGCCCTTTTAATAGAGCCCTGCGGCTCTGTTATTAGGTTCGGTCCCTTTTTCCCCTTTTTTCTTCTTCTCGACTGCTTCTTCGATTCCTCTGCCTTCTTTTTTCGCAGGGTTGCTGCTATTGCTTCTGGTTGAAGGAGGGGCTCCTGCGCATCAACCTTCATCCTTTGAGGCTTCCTCCCCATCGAGCATCCAAAGGCCAAAGAAACACAGGCTCCTGTCTTTTATTCTTCTTTTCTTTTTATTATCATTAGTTCATATGTGCATGCACGTTCATCTCCTCTCATAATTTTGTTACTCAACAACGTTGAGTATTTTCCCACAGTGCAACACTTGCACTTTTCTCCTTATTCTTATTCATCATCTTTTATTCATCATACATTCAACATATTCCACCCTTTTGCATAGTGGTTTAAGGGTCAACACCCACAAGGTGTGTTCTTTTCCATTATTTTTCATGCTGATCCTTATTATGAATTGATGCTACACTCACCTTGATTTCTAATCCAATCTTTTATTGGTGTTGTCTTCATTTTTACAAGGGTAATCAATAGAAAGAACTCTCTTCATCGGTCGGCCGATTGGAAGAGAAGGAAGCACTCACAATCTCCCCCGCATTTAAGGTATTTATATCGCGATCCCTCCATTGATTATTTGTTATATCCTTTGAGGCCCTCGCGTCTCTTGCGATCACATCTCCTATTTTGCACCTCGTGCATGCTTTTTCTTCTCATGATTTTTCTTCTTTGTTCTAAGTTGATTTTTAATTGGAATCTACAGTAGGCGTACCTTAGGCCGCCACACCCCAAAAATTTCCAACGGTCGAAAACTAACGGTCGGAAATCAACGGTCAACTCACCCTCTGGCGGTCTGACCCTCGGCCGCCACATCTTCTGGCGGTTTATAGTGCAGCCGCCAGAAGACAGGGGACTTGTCGACAAAACAGTGCCCTGTGGCGCACCCACCTTGGGCCGCCACAGGCTCTAGCGCCCCTACCCTGGGCCACCAAAGTCTCTGGCGGTCTCTGGAAGGACCGCCAAATCGTCCCGAGAACGGGCTGGCTGGAACAAACCCAAAAACTCGTTCCACGCCCCGATCATCCACGGATGAAGGGGAAAACAGGGGGGAAGCTCCCCTATAGCCCCTAGCATGCATCTACACCCTCGAATCGGTCCGAAATGCGACGAAATGGTAGATCGGCACACAACCCCCAAAACATGACTTTTGCCCTACCCGGCTCAAAAATGCCCCTCTCGACCTCTCCTCGGCCTACAAATCCCGGGAGACGATGGGATGAGCATGGGGAACCGTCTCCCTACCTCAATGGAGCCCGAGCTCCACCGAAACGTCGTCGAACGTGAAGAAGAAGCTTTTAGAACCCTCGTTCCTTCACGAAATCCCACGAGCCACACGCTGCCACGATCGCCTCGCCGCCGTCATCGCCCCCACGCCGTCACCTCACTCTTGTCTGCTGCCGGGGATGGGCGCCGCCGTGGTCACGTCAGACGAAGAGAGAGAGGAAGGGGGTGGTCGCTCACGGGAGGAAGAAGGAAGAGGAAGAAAGAAGAAGAAAGGGAAAAAGAAAAAGAAAATAGGGGTTTTTATAGAAAATTCAGAAATTCCAGAAAATACCAAAAAATAGAAAAATATACCGCCACGATCATTGGAACGCGCTGATCGCTGTGGTACCATTCCTGAGTAGGTGAACGACCCGGTTCACCTGCTACGGAGTTCCGTAGGTCCTGATAGGGAAAAATACGGGAAACCACAGAACACGTTCCGGGACCTCCGAAACTCATCCGAAACGCACGGATCCGAACCCAAAAGATGTCCAAAAGGTAACCCCGGGCAAAATGAGAACTAAATCTCCAAGAAAATATATTCGAGACCCAAGAAGAGTGATCCGAAGGGTCCGGGATATTACAGCCCCCCCCCCTTAAACAAATTTCATCCTCGAAATTTAAAACATAGCATAGGGGAAGAAAAAGGGTACTCACTCGAACAAAAAGGGGAATTGCTGACACATCTCGTCCTCACGCTCCCAAGAAGCCTCACCACTAGAGTGCCGCTGCCACACGACCTTAACCAGAGGGATAACCTTATTCCGTAGGTGCTGCTCTCGTCGATGCTCAATACGGATAGGGAATTCCGGTAGAGATAGATCGGGAGTCACCTCGGGCCAAACCGAATCCTCCAACACATGAGAAACATCGGACATATACTTCCTCAACATCGAGACATGGAACACGTCATGCACCGCTGCAAACTCAGGAGATAGCTGCAACTAATAAGCAACCTCGCCGATGCGTTTCACGATGAGGAACAGACCAACATAGCGGGGACTTAACTTCCCACGTTGTCCAAATCTCATCACTCCCTTCATGGGAGAAACCCTAAAAAATACACGGTCACCGACCGCAAAACAGAGTGGATGCCTTCTCCGATCGGCATAGCTCTTCTGTCGACTCTGCACCGCCAACATGTTCTGGCGCAGCAGATGCACCACATCAATACACTGCTGCACCAGCTCCAGTCCCGTCACAACACGCTCACCAACCTCTGACCAATCGAGTGGAGTCTGACACGGTTACCCGTACAACGCCTCATAATGAGTCATCCCAATGCTCGAATGATATCCGTTGTTGTAGGCAAACTCCACCAATGGTAGATGGTGAATCCAACTCCCTTGCCATTCCTGGAAACAAGATCTCAACATATCCTCTAACGTCTGAATGATCCTCTCTGACTGACCATCTGACTGAGGATGATACGCTGAGCTAAACGCTAACTCCGTGTCAAGAGCTCGCTGGAAACTCCTCTAGAATCTAAAAATGAAACGCGGATCTCGATCTGACACAATGGAAATGGGAATTCCATGCAAAGGTACGATCCGCTCCACATAAAGACGAGCCAACTTGGACACGCTCCAGCTGACTTTGATCGGTAACAACCGAGCCACTTTCGTCAGCCTATCCACCAGCAACCAAATACTATCCTGCCCACTCGGAGTCCTCGGTAAACCCACCACAAAATCCGTGGTCACGTGGTCCCATTTTCACGCGGGAACATCTAAGGGCTGAAGAGTACCTATTAGTCGCTGATGCTCTGCCTTCACCTGCTGACAGGTCAGGCATCGGGCCACATACTCGGCAATATTTCTCTTCATGCCTGGCCACCAGAACAACCTCTTCAAGTTCCGATACATTTTCATCGCACCTGGTGCACAGTGTACCGACTCCCATGAGCCTCCCGTAACACCGCACGCCTCACCTGCTCCTCGACTGGGACGTACAGCCTACCATGGAATCTCACAGCTCCGTCCTCGCCGTAGTCTACATCAATCAAAGCCAAAATCTTGGGCAACTCAGGGTCTGCACGCTGAGCATCTGTCACCTGACGACGAATCGCTGGTGTGACAGTCAAGCTCGCAAGAACAGCTGACCCCGGCTCATGGGGAACCTTAAGCCTAAATGTCACGGCTGGCACCTGTTCCCAGAGCCTCCACTTCCTCATCATCATAGCGCTGACAACGACCTTCCTACTCAAGGCATCGGCAACGACATTCATCCTGCCCGGTTGATAAGATAAGGTGTAGTCTTAATCCTTCATATACTCCATCCATCGCCTCTGCCTGAGGTTGAGGTCCTTATGAGTGAACACATATCTCAAACTCTGATGGTTTGTGAACACCTCGAACTTCTCACCATACAGATAATGCCTCCAAATTTTCAATGCAAAGATCACAGCCGCTAACTCAAGATCATGGGTAGGGTAGTTCTCCTCATGGGACTTTAGCTGCCGAGATGCATAAGCCACCACTCTACCGTGCTGCATCAGCATAGCACCCAACCCAATACCGGAAGCATCTGTACACACCACAAAATCTCCTGATCCAGAAGGTAATACCAACACTGTTGCCAAGGTGAGCAACCTCCTAAGCTCCATAAAGTTAAGCTCACACTCACCAACCCAGACAAATGGCACATCCTTCAGCGTAACCCTGGTCATCGGGGCTGCAACACGAGCAAAATCCTGAATGAACCTCCTATAATAGCCTGCAAGCCCCAAGAAACTCCGAATCTCCGTCATGGACCTTGGCCTCGGCCACTGCATCACTGCCTCGACCTTGGTTGGATCCATGAAAATACCATCACCAGAAATCATGTGCCCCAAAAAGTGCACCTCGTGAAGCTAAAACTCGCACTTGCTGAGCTTAGCATACAACTGGTGATCTTGTAAAGTCTGCAACACAACTCTCAAATGATACGCATGCTCGTCAGCAGACTGTGAATAAACATGGATGTCGTCCACGCACACAACCACGAACTGGTCCAAGTAGGGACGGAACACCCTCTGCATCAAATCCATAAACGCTGCGTGGGCATTGGTGAGCCCAAACGGCATCACCAAAAACTCATAATGCCCATATCTCGAGCTGAACGCCATCTTCTCCACGTCAGACTCTCGAATCCGCAACTGATAATAACCGGACCGCAAATCAATCCGCGAAAATACTCGAGCAGACTGAAGCTGGTCGAACAAGTCATCAATCCGCGGCAACGGATACTTGTTCTTAACGATCACCTCGTTCAACTGCCGATAGTCAATGCATAATCTCAGACTACCGTCCTTCTTCTTCACAAACAACACTGGTGCACCCCAAGGGAAAAAGCTAGGATGAATATACCCCTTGGCCAGTAACTCCTGCAACTGCGCCCTCAACTCTCTCAAGTCAGCGGGAGCCATACGGTAAGGAGCCTTTGACAAAGGTCCCGTACCAGACACAATCTCGATCAAAAAATCAATCTCCCGCTGGGGAGACAATCTAGGTAGGTCCTCAGGAAAAATATCGGGAAACTCGCACACCACCGGAATGTCCTCGACATTCGGCTCCATCCGGTCTACCGCGACCACAGAAGCGAGAAAACCCTGGCAACCCGCATCAAGCAAACAACGAGCCCTAATAGCCGAAATAAGAAAGCGGGAAGAGGAAGACCTAATACCTTGGAAATAAAAGGTGGGTCCACGAAGTCACCGGAAATAAACCCTCTTCGAGCCACAATCCACCAAAGCATGATATGCCTCGAGCCAATCCATACCCAAAATCACATCAAAGTCCTGAAGTGGCAACACATAAAGCCTGGCCGACAAACTCCACCGTTCAACCCACATAGGAACCTCATCAAAATAATACGAAGTGATCATAAAATCACCAGAAGGTAACTCCACTGCCAAATCACAGGACAACTGGGTCACCGGCTCCTCAATACTCAGCACGAAATCCTCCGAAATAAATGAATGAGACACACCAAAATAAAAAAAAACTCGAGCCGCACAACCCAAAATCTGAACGGTACCTTCCACGAGCTGTGATGCCACTGCCTCTGCCCTGGTCATGTGTGTAATCTGGCCTCGGGATCTCTGTTTGCCTCCCACACTGGCTGACCTGGGTAGCAGCGGATACTGCCCCTGCTGCTGCTGCGGCCACTGAGAACAATCACGCGCCATATGCCCTGGCTGGTCACACCTGAAACAAATCACCGGCGCCGTGCACTGCCTGCCTGGATACGACTCGCCACACCGGGGGCATAATCCCTGTGATGCACTCACTGATCCCTGACGTTGAAAAGGGACCGGTTGCTGCACACTACCCGAAGACGCCTGCCTCTGATCCTTGCACTTTTTACCAAAGCCCTTCTTGAGAAACTTCTTGAACTTGGAGCCAAAAGACGCAGATCCTGCCACTGACGCTGTCGGTGTTGACGCTCCCGAACTACCCACGATGTTCTAGAAAGTACTCTGCTGTTGGGTAGCCATGTGCTGACTACGGCATGACTGGGACTACCCCCGGCCTCCCGGTCCACGGACCTTCTGCACATCCAGCTCCAAAGATGCCGCCACACGAGATGCTGTCTCCAAATCGGTAGCCGCGTTCGCCATCAGAAGGTGCCTCAGCTCCTGTCTCAAACCCTGAACGAACTGTTTGGTCTTCACTCCCTCATGCTCCATGATATGAGGAGCATAACGGCCTAACTCCATAAACTGAGCCCTGTACTGCAACACTGACATGTCGCCCTGAACTAGCTCCAAAAATTGACTCATCTTCTACGTATAGGATGGGCAGTAAGTACGCTCGAAGACCGTAACAAAGTCCTTCCACACGATCTCCTGAAGGGGACGAGATCGAAAGGACATCTTCCACTCTGAAGGCCACTAATCTCGAGCCGTACCCTGCAACTGGTTACAGGTCAACATCACCATGTCCTCCACAGCACAGCGCATGGAACTAAACACTCTCCCCATCTCATCAAGCCATCTCCTGGCCACATCGGGATCTGGCTGGCCCTCATAATAGGGTGGGTGAAACTGCAAGAAGTCCCTCACAACACGACTGGGTCCACCCCTAGCAGACGAGCCCTCGCCAACATCACCGCCAAACTACTGAGCCATGGCCTGAAACATACTCCGAAAGAAATCCTCGGCCCCCGGAACTCTTGCTGCATCCCCTGCCTGGTTGGTAACTGGTGGCACTATGCGCTGCTCCTCTACCGACTGTCCTTGCTGAGAGCGAGCATACTCGCCTACTGCAAATAGACAGAAGACACGAGAAACGGCAAAATCAATAAAACACGCGATGCCCAAAGCTAGTGCCGACTGTACATCATCATTGTGGACTAGTGGACCACTGTAACTATTTACGATTCTCATATATATCCACAAGCGTGCTCTGATACCAGCTGTAACGACCCGAGATCCGAACACCGGGAAGGCCCGATAACCCGAATCTCGAACCGCCACCCACGAGCCCGAAGACTCCGAAGGGTTGAAAGTATGGTGTGGAGATTCACAATAATGTAAAACAATTGCAGAGCTACGCAGATTAAATGAATTAAGCAGGAAGCAATTAATAACATTAATTAAATTACATGGTCCATAAAATAACAGCAGTCTAAAAAGATAGTAGTCCACAACTAGCACAGTCCAAAGAGAAAAGTACAACTACGCGGGGCATACCCCGGCCTGGCAACTGGCAACTAACCCTTGGGCACCTGAACCACGTGGAGCCTCTTAAACGCTCCCCTAAAGCCTCGTCTCACCTGAAACACTGTGAAAACACGCAGGGAATGAGCCTCAAAACACAAGGCTCAGTAGGGATCATCTGGTCCGCACCTCACAAACCGAGAAACTGTGCGGAAAGTAACTACAAGCTACTACGACGGCTAGTACCGAACACACGGCATGAAAATTGAGACAACTCGTCAAAAGCCAAAGAGTCGCTACCACACAAAGACAGGAGTACCAACCCACTAGAAGCAAGGCCGGATGCGTCCACTAACGACTTAAACCGTGCCTCGGGTGCCCCCCTCGACCCCTGGTGGAACGGGGACACCGTACTAGTAACCACATAACAAGTGACTAGCTGGGGTCGCGCTCGTCAGCGCGGGTCCAACCACCCCCAACCACATGTGCACACACAGACCGCGCGCCCCTGGTCTGGCCCTCTCACTGGTTTTCCCCTTAGCCGGACTCTGGCTGCAAGACGTGGGGCCCAATGGAAACCAGTCTAAAAACTGTCTCTCGAGGTAGCCTCGCCACCACTCCCTGGTGGGACCACTCACGTGTCGGAAGGGTACGGCTAGTGGAGGGTCACTGAAAGAGTAGACTCTCTAGTCAACGGAAAACGACGTCTAAACCGGACAAAGTACAAGGGTCGTTCCTCGTACCGACATGGACTCACGGTGACACGAGCCGAAAACATCAACTCTCGGGATCCCACGACGCCCTACATGTGGCCCCCACATGATGCCCAGCATCAGTCAGACCACGGGTCAGCACGCGGATCGAGATCCACTAAACCAGGACTCGAATCATGGAAAATAATCCACTTTTAAGAAAAAATAAGCATATGCATAAGAAGAATAATGAAAAAGGGAGTAAAAGAGCACGTGGTGCTACTAAGGAGAGTGGTCGCCAGAGGGGTTACCTCAATAAGAAGAAAAGATGATCGCGAATACCTGGTGATAATAGGAAGCGGGATGGATGTGGGTTCCTTCCTCCACCTTCTATCGGTCGGCGGATGAAGGGGGTCTTCCTCTTTGATTACCCTTAAACAAAGAACAAACAAGTAAAAGAAAAGGAGATCAGCCAAACGTGAGTGTAGTATCAATACCAAGACGAAAGATGGTGATGAAAGAAGAGCATAAAGTGTGCACCTTTTGTTTGTTTTTTTTAAAACCCCTAGAGAATTAGGGAGAGGAGAAGAGATGCAATGAAAACTAATGCAAGGAAAAGGCTATACGATGATGAACTGAGATGAATGAAGACAACAAACGAAGATAAGAAAAAGATCCCTGCCGTTCCTGTAAACAGTAAAGGGAAAAACACTTTGGATGCGGCCGCAGGAGGAAGCAGAGAACTTCTGTATGTATACGTGCGTCTAACCTCTGTAACAACTCACAACTCATGATTCTTTCTTAACAGCTCTGCTTCTAACCTTGCACCCGTTAACCTCTGTGTATGTGTGTGTGTCACCTCACGCGAGATCAACCAGGGCATCTTTATATAGGGTGTCGATCACAGATAATCACAAATTTGGGAAGATAAGAATAGGCAGTGGTCGTCAATGGCAAGGACTCTAGTTCCCAGATCGAGCAAGGTGATCAAGAAAGGCAGGGAACTCTTCAGGAAAGGCGAGTTTAAGTAGGACACGAAAGGGTGAGACACGACCTAACAAAGGGCGTTAATTCAGAATTGACGACCTGATCCAGGGCGTTAATTCAAAACACGACCGGGATCAAGGCGTCACTTCCTGGATTCAATTTTGGTAATAAAACCCTTCTTTATTTGAAAATTACGAAAAGACGCCTGAAGCAAAGGCGTTAAATAAAAACATGCCCTAGGGAAGGACGTTAATCATTGATCTTCCAATTTGAGCGATACTCGTAAAATACCAGGAATTGACGCCCTTCCCTGTGGTCGTCCTTTCTTAAGAACACGTCCCAGATTAGGTCGCTATTTAAAACACGCCCCTCTTCAAGTCGTTAATCACCAAAAACCCAAGAATAAATCATAAAAACACATAAAAATAGAAAAACTTTATATTATAGAAATATTAAAGTTCACTTTGGGGCGTTAACATAGTGACATGAGATTTGATCAACAAAGCGTCAATTTTGGCGTGTCTACAGCTGCCCCGCCTTGGCGTCTGCTTTGGAAGGGAGTGAGACGGAATGAAGTGGAACGAACTGATAAGTAGATGCCAAGGTGTGATGTGACACGTCTCAGACACTAAGCATTAGAAATCTTTCCAAGATTCAAAGTGAAACAACTCTAGGTGATTCCAAGGAAGCATCGATTTGCTGGATATAGGAGACTAAACTTAAGTAAATAAAATGTGCATGTGGGCACGACAGGGAGACACCATTGGAGAGCGGTTACCAGCCAATGTGGACGTGCTACAACCAAGGTGGATTTGCAGAGAAATAAAGGGAATCGAGATGAAGATCCAGCAAAGGAACAGTTTCAAGGAATTAGCCTGAGCAGCTTCAGAGAGAATAAAGTACTCAATTTGGAGTGGAATTTCTCCTGTCAACTCAATCAAGAGCGAGTGACCTTCATTATTGTCATAATATGAAGATTTTCAGCATGAAGCTCAAAGTCCTATATGATGCATGCTGGGCTAAAAGAAAGATTAAAACAAACTAAAAATAGAAAATAATCAAGGATAATATTGTTAAGCCATCTAGATTTGGTCAAGAATCCAGATCTCTGAGCTGACCCTAAGCCGAAGCCCATTTGTCCGCGCATCAACTCAGAGGGTGGAACCATCGTCCCAAACCTTTAATGACTCAACGGCCTATCCGTGCGATCAAGACTCACCTGGAATTATCACTGTTTTTGATGAAGGGGAACTCAAATTCCAGGTTCATCAGAACCACAAGGTCCTTGATATGCTATAATAGCATAGAATACCGTATAGTAACAATGCTTACGGGAAAGAAATACAAGAACAGAATGATGATACTCCGACACATGACCCACGCTCCTCGAACTCTGTAATCTTCTGCACTTGAAAACTCATTAGTTCTTTCAAAGCAAAGCAAAATATGATCATAAGTGCTTAACCAAAAATAACTCCAATTAAAAGATAGCACTTAAGTTCATCAAAGCATAGAGGAACCAAACTTTCAAGGCAATAAAATAACGACTGCGGTGCATGGCGTCAAATTTATCAGGGCGTCTAAAGATAAAACACGCCCTTCATCAAGGCGTTGATTGAGGTGAAAGTTCAAGAAAGAGACGCCCCTCAGGAAGGCGCTAAATAAAACACGACCGCAGTAAGGTCGTCAATTTCACAATTGACACCCTGACGAAGGACGTTAATCATCTGGAGTTCGCAACACCCCGCTTCCGACTAAGAATCAAAAGCTTGATCCCAGTACTAATTGTAATCAATCTTCCAACTTCGAACAGGCATCAGACTCTCCAAACTTCTATAAAAAGGAAGTATCTTCCTCAGATCAATCAAACAGCTCGTCAAATTTCTACTTCTTCTGCTACTTCTGTCTGTTCACAGGTACTACTACAGCTGCCTTCTTCCTTCAGACTGCCATTGAAATAACCGTAGAAGATGGAGAGGGCAATCAAGAGATCAAAGATCTCTACTCCTAGACTCTCAGAAATCAACGGACATATAAGCAATAGAATTGCATCGAACCAGGTATGTGAGTTTGCTTTATGTTCCTTTTTCATCCTTCTTACTGCATTACTTCGTTCTGTATTCTCATCCGCTTCTCTGTCTTTTCCTTTTCTCCCTTCCGCAGGATTATCCAAATATTCCGGGTGTAAGAAGATTCACAAAAGTCAAGTGGTTGCCTCTTCTACTCTCAAAATTCTCTTCAGACATGAGGGTCTATGATGGGAATCGACGCCGAGCATGTACATTTTATTTTACATTTATGTCCTTTAGTTTATTTGTATATCCACGTGAAAGTATATGCGCAATTGCACGGCTTTATAAGCCAATGCATCATTCCCACGGATTGTTTGGGTTTCTTTGTAATTTATCAGTAGGACCAGCAAGGGGGCCCTCAGCCCTTTCCCATTGGTCTATGTCACCTATGTGGGGCTGGTCAACCATCCTAGGTGGCCATCTAGAAGGGTTGAATGTCAAATGCCACATGGGTAGACAAAGGGAGTAAAAAATCTAAGGTAGGCTACCTACCATGTCAAGCTTGTCTCCCACTTGGGTTATTTTATTTTTTTTGTGTGTGTTGGTCACATTTAATCTAGGCCATTCATTCCCCATCTCTAGATCCAATGGTGGAGATTGGATTAGATTGGAGGCATATAAATACTTGTATTTTCCATTTGAATATTAATGAAAGTGAAAAAATCATTGTGCAAGAACCCCTCTCTTGGAGAATTTCGACCTCTCCTCTCTCTCCCCCTGGTTTATTCATCCCCAACCCCCATTCTAGAGTGATATCTCCTTCCCCCCACCTCCGGTGATCATCGGTGCCGCCGCCGCCGCCGTTCGTGCCGCCTTCGAGCCGCCGCGAAACTGTTCTCGGTGTTCTGTCCTGCTGGACAGAGGTCTCTTCCCAAAATTCCTGCAATCAGCCATGGCCTCTTCGTGGTCTGCAATTTTTATGGTGTGTTCTTCCCTTGTATCTCAAGCTCCACCTAAATTTTCACGCCCAAATTCTATCGTTTAGTATTTTCCCATTTTCTTGCATCTTTCATTCCTAGTTCTATTTTGTCTCTATCTACAGTGACAGCAGCCCTGTGTTTCCCACCTCTGGTCATCTTTTTGATTTGTCCAAACCCTCCCAATTTTACTGGGAGTTCTTTCCATCACCCCCTACATTCACAAATTTTCTTAATTTTTTATCAGCCTTCTATCTATTTTTATAAATTTGTGTGCTTCCTTAGCTACAGTGTTGTCAGTCAGATCCCAGATCCGACCACCCTCCACTTCAAAAATCATAAAATATCACCATCACCATCACCTCCAAATCCAGATCCAAAAATAGTCTTGGTTTCCTTACTTGATTTCCTACAATGTTCATGAACAAATCGAAGTCTGAATCTGAGGTCTTCATATAGGTCAAAGGTAATCTATAGGAAAGTTCACTGCTAACCTTAGATTTTAGGAACTGTACAATAGCAACCTTCAAAATTCGCCAATCAGAAGTACATGCTCGATTATTTTCCTATAATCACCTTGGGTTGAAGCCCTTCGAAGCATCTTTCCAACGGCACCAGTTTCGTCGCATTCCGACGTCGGGGCTGATCGCAGCGTTCGTTCTCACCGGAGAGCGCGCCGTTAAACAGAACCGGCAGGTCCGTGGCCGGTCATTTCGACCGGTGCCGAACGGAGCTGCCCTGCCTCCGGCCGGCGAACCAACGTGCCGCCAGCCCAGGGAACACTTCCACAAGTGTCCCCATCACAGTGGTGACACCGGGTCCCGCACGGTCCCTCCGGACAGCACGTGGGCCCCACCGTCATGTGTTCGGGTGCTGCCGAAGAGACGAGAGAAGCCGCCCGTCAACCCGAATTCGGTCCTCCCGGGCCCGTTTGTGTAGCCCTTTACCTCCCTGCATGGAGTGGGTAGTAATTCATTTACTGTAATATGGTGTATTAATTGTCCCGGGAGTACGAGTTTTGGCCGGGTCCGTCATCCCCACGCCGAGCGCGTGGAGGTATCGTCCTCGCTCCTTACTTGGCATTTTGCTTAATTTCATATATGGTTGTTTATGCCGCTGCTAGAGAGCATGTGTAGGGATATCTAGCTCGCTTTATCTATTCATTACCGCTGCTGCGAGAGAGTGCGACACCGTCCCGTGACCCGATCCGAGCACAAAAGAGAGCCGATCACCCTAGCTCATTGTCGGTTTCTCAACCGCGCACATCCAACGCTTCCCTCGTTAAGGGGCAACCGCGAGCTTGTCGTGTCCGTGGTCTCGTCCCGCATCAATTTGGTATCAGAGCGAGTTTGAGTCTAGGGTGTCCTAAAAAAAAAGTGTGTCATTTAAGTCTAGTTATGTAAGTCAAGTCGGTCTTAGGTGTTGCATTTGCATACCATTGTTCGGTATATCAAAAGGTGTTGTCTGAACATTAGGCTACGCCTATCGGGAAGGTCGCACACTTGCGCAAGTGATCTTCGGATCGCTTATCTCCGCCACGTACCGAGTCTTGGTCGTCATGTTTAGGGTTGTAGTCCATTGTCTAGGTGGTTCATCTACTAGTGTCGACATGCCCACCCACTAGTCCCTAATCCCCATGGATTCCCAAACACCCGGATGGTGGAGATACTATCTCAAATGGAAGGACCACCCGAACCACCCCACGAGGCCCGAAACCCGGGACTTCTACGGGTCCGATGACCCGAGTGTCTACCTAGAATGGGAAGCCATTATGGACGATTACTTCGAGGTGTACATTATGTACGGGCCCATGCAAGTCGATGTTGCCAAAAGGTGACTTTTTGGTGAAGCCGCCGCAACTTGGAGGAACATCAAATATTGGAGGGAGGATAGGAATCTAAGGCCCATTGAGTCATGGTGGGAAATGAAGAGAGCGCTTAGGAGGGCCTACATTCCCCGCCCACCTACCTCCAACCACGGAGGTCATACCACTCACCAACCCCACCAACTCACCCACAACCAAGTGGGCCACACCGCTACCCAATCCCACCCCTTCACCGCCGTCCAAGCCCAACAAAGCGACCCCAATCTAGTGGCCCGCCCAAGCACCCCCAACCAACGTCCCCCTGGCACCCCCATCCCAACCCACTCAAGTACCTCCAACCGAGTGGAAGCCCCGCTTATAGCCGAGCCTAGGACCACACCTAGGTCGAGGGACGAGGAGCGAGTCCACCCCAAGGTCCCTACTCCAACCCGCTCCTTTGAGGAATGCAAGAAAATGATTTCAGATTTGTTGGAAAGGATAAGTGCTTCTTCACCTCTCGTAGGTGCTCCATCACCACCCGCTCCTTCCGAGCTCTATTCGGAACCTTCTTCTTTAGAGCTACCAAAGCCCGAGTCACCCGTGTTTCTTACGGGAACACTTTACATAGCCGAGCCACTTCTTAGTTGGCTCAAGGATGGCTTGGTCCCACATCCCTTCCCGTCCATGGACCCCACCTTACCTTTAGTGCCAGTCAACTCATTCCATACCACCTTTCGATCTAGTCACCATGTTGACACATTGGACGATCTTGTCATGGGATTGGATTCACAATGGGAGTTGACGCATCTTTTGGTGCGAGGCTTTGACCAACCCGCTAGTCTTAGCTTCACCCATCCGGCCTTAGGGTCCATTACCTTCGAGTGCACCGTGGGTTGTGTCACCACGGAGGTCCTCTTACTCCTCTCCTTACCGGACGAGCCCGAATTCATACCCTTTTGTCCGAGGGAGGAATCATACATCTTGCCTACGATCCCCGTCCCACCCGTTACAATTCAAGAAGGTGACTACCCACACCTTCAAAACATCTACATGTGGGACCGTGACTTGTGGGAACCCACCACAAGGGGTCATACCTTCTTTGACCCTTTTGACCCCTTCACTATTAGGCTTCCCGAGTTACCACCCGTACTCCCCTTCTTCAAGAAAGCCCACTTTTATGCCCCTTCCCCTCGGGATGGGCCATCTACATCCACCAACCCTGACCCACCTACACCCGGCCCTTCTAAACCACCCGAGTCGCCCACATTCAAAAGACCATCCACGCATAACCACACCCGACGTATAGGTGTTCCCCTTGCCATCCATTCCCAGTTGCACCACATGCATGCATGGCACATATTCGGGTGTTCTGGTCCGCCGTCGCCCATGTACGGGTCGGACTAACATTAGGTGTGTCTAGGGTCATAGATGAGTCCGTGTGTTTTCCTTGTGTGGTTTGTTTTGTGTGATTTGTTTACATGTTTTGTATGTCATTTGTTTGTCTGCATGTGTCTTATGTAAGCTCGTTGTCGTTCTATTATGAGTAAGAGGCGAGTGGACTCATTTGATGAGTATGGGATCGGTTCTACATCTATACCCGGATCAGTCACCTACAGGGACTCAGCGGTGATTCCTAGTGAGTCTTCGAGCCGCCACCTCTCCCTTTGAGAGTGCCCCACCTGGAGTGTCCACCTCTAGCCCATGGCAGCTTGCGCATATCGAGTATATATGGAATGAGCAGGTGACAATCACTTGGAGTGGAGCATACCCGCGCTACTTGGCACGGTGGCGGATCCGCCGGAGTATTCGAGCATCCATACCCCTACTCGACGGGGTCGAGTTCCTCTCACCCGGGGAGAGTTGATGGGAATCGACGCCGAGCATGTACATTTTATTTTGCATTTATGTCCTTTAGTTTATTTGTATATCCACAGGAAAGTATATGCGCAATTGTACAGCTTTATAAGTCAATGCGTCATTCCCACGGATTGTTTGAGTTTCTTTATAATTTATCAGTAGGACCAGCAAGGGGGCCCTCAGCCCTTTCCCATTGGTCCATGTCACCTATGTGGCGCTGGTCAACCATTCTAGGTGGCCATCTAGAAGGGTTGAATGTCAAATGCCACATGGGTAGACAAAGGGAGTAAAAAGTCTAAGGTAGGCTACCTACCATGTCAAGCTTGTCTCCCACTTGGGTTATTTTATTTTTTGTGTGTGTGTTGGTCACATTTAATCTAGGCCATTCATTCCCCATCCCTAGATCCAATGGTGGAGATTGGATTAGATTGGAGGCATATAAATACTTGTATTTTCCATTTGAATATTAATGAAAGTGAAAAAATCATTGTGCAAGAACCCCTCTCTTGGAGAATTTCGACCTCTCCTCTCTCTCCCCCTGGTTTCTTCATCCCCAACCCCCATTCTAGAGTGATATCTCCTTCCCCCCACCTCCGGTGATCATCGGTGCCGCCGCCGCCGCCGTTCGTGCCGCCTTCGAGCCGCCGCGAAACTATTCTCGGTGTTCTGTCCTGCTGGATAGAGGTCTGTACCCAAAATTCCTGCTATCCGCCACGGCATCTTCGTGGTCTGCAATTTTTATGGTGTGTTCTTCCCTTGCATCCCAAGCTCCTCCTAAATTTTCACGCCCAAATTTCATCGTTTAGTATTTTCTCATTTTCGTGCATCTTTCATTCCTAGTTCTGTTTTGTCTCTGTCTACAGTGACAGCAGCCCTATATTTCCCACCTCTGGCCATCTTTTTGATTTGTCCAAACCCTCCCAATTTTACTGGGAGTTCTTTCCATCACCTCCTACATCCACAAATTTTTTTAAGTTTTTATCAGCCTTCTATATATTTTTAGAAATTCATGTTCTTCCTCAGCTACAGTGTTGTCAGTCAGATCGCAGATCCGACCACCATCCACTTCAAAAATCATAAAACATCACCACCATTCCAAATCCATATCCAAAAATAGTTCTGATTTCCTTACTTGATTTCCTACAATGTTCATGAACAAATCGAAGTCTGAATCAGAGGTCTTCATATCGGTCAAAGGCAATCCACAGGAAAGTTCTCTGCTGACCTGAGATTTTAGGAACTGTACAATAGCAACCTTCAAAATTCGCCAATCAGAAGTACATGCTTGATTATTTTTCTGTAATCACCTTGTGTTGAATCCCTTCGAAGCATCTTTCCAACGGCACCAGTTTCGTCGCATTCCGACGTCGGGGCTGATCGCAGCGTCCGTTCTCGCCGGAGCGTGCGCTGGAAAATAGAACCGGCAGGTCCGTGGCCGGTCATTCCGACCGGTGCCGAACGGAGCCGCCCGGCCTCCGGCCGGCGAACTAGCGTGTCACCAGCCCAGGGAATACTTCCACAAGTGTCCCCATCACAGTGGTGACACCGGGTCCCGCACGGTCCCTCCGGACAGCACGTGGTCCCCACCGTCACGTGTTCGGGTGCTACCGAAGAGACGCGAGAAGCCGCCCGTCAACCCGAATTCGGTCCTCCCGGGCCCGTTTGTGTAGCCCTTTACCTCCCTGCGTGGAGTGGACAGTAATTCATTTGCTGTAATATGGTGTATTAATTATCCTAGGAGTACGAGTTTCGACCAGGTCCGTCGTCCCCACGCCGAGCGCGTGGAGGTATCGTCCTCGCTCCTTACTTGGCATTTTGCTTAATTTCATATATGCTTGTTTATGCCGCTGCTAGAGAGTATGTGTAGGGATATCTAGCTCGCTTTATCTATTCATTACCGCTGCTGCGAGAGAGTGCGACACCGTCCCGTGACCCGATCCGGGCACAAAAGAGAGCCGATCACCCTAACTCATTGCCGGTTTCTCAACCGCGCACATCCAACGCTTCCCTCGTTAAGGGGCAACCGCGAGCTTGTCGTGTCCGTGGTCTCGTCCCGCATCAATTTGGTATCAGAGCGAGTTTGAGTCTAGGGTGTCCAAAAAAAAAAGTGTGTCATTTAAGTCTAGTTATGTAAGTCAAGTCGGTCTTAGGTGTTGCATTTGCATACCATTGTTCGGTATATCAAAAGGTATTGTCCGAACATTAGGCTACGCCTATCGGGAAGGTCGCACACTTGAGCGAGTGATCTTCGCATCGCTTATATCCGCCACGTACCGAGTCTTGGTCGTCATGTTTAGGGTTGTAGTCCATTGTCTAGGTGGTTCATCTACTAGTGTCGACATGCCCACCCACTAGTCCCTAATCCCCATGGATTCCCAAACACCCGGATGGTGGAGATACTATCTCAAATGGAAGGACCACCCGAACCACCCCACGAGGCCCGAAACCCGGGACTTCTACGGGTCCGATGACCCGAGTGTCTACCTAGAACGGGAGGCCATTATGGACGATTACTTTGAGGTGTACATTATGTACGGGCCCATGCAAGTCGATGTTGTCAAAAGGTGACTTTTTGGTGAAGCCGCCGCAACTTGGAGGAACATCAAATATTGGAGGGAGGATAGGAATCTAAGGCCCATCGAGTCATGGCGGGTCATGAAGAGAGCGCTTAGGAGGGCCTACGTTCCCCGCCCACCTACCTCCAACCACGGAGGTCATACCACTCACCAACCCCACCAACTCACCCACAACCAAGTGGGCCACACCGCTACCCAATCCCACCCCTTCACCGCCGTCCAAGCCCAACAAAGCGACCCCAATCTAGTGGCCCGCCCAAGCACCCCCCAACCAACGTCCCCCCTGGCACCCCCATCCCAACCCACTCAAGTACCTCCAACCGAGTGGAAGCCCCGCTTATAGCCGAGCCTAGGACCACACCTAGGTCGAGGGACGAGGAGCGAGTCCACCCCAAGGTCCCTACTCCAACCCGCTCCTTTGAGGAATGCAAGAAAATGATTTCGGATTTGTTGGAAAGGATAAGTGCTTCTTCACCTCTCGTAGGTGCTCCATCACCACCCGCTCCTTCCGAGCTCTATTCGGAACCTTCTTCTTTAGAGCTACCAAAGCCCGAGCCACCCGTGTTTCTTACGGGAACACTTTACATAGCCGAGCCACTTCTTAGTTGGCTCAAGGATGGCTTGGTCCCACATCCCTTCCCGTCCATGGACCCCACCTTACCTTTAGTGCCAGTCAACTCATTCCATACCACCTTTCGATCTAGTCACCATGTTGACACATTGGACGATCTTGTCATGGGATTGGATTCACAATGGGAGTTGAAGCATCTTTTGACGCGAGGCTTTGACCAACCCGCTAGTCTTAGCTTCACCCATCCGGCCTTAGGGTCCATTACCTCCGAGTGCACCGTGAGTTGTGTCACCACGGAGGTCCTCTTACTCCTCCCCTTACCAGACGAGCCCGAATTCATACCCTTTTATCCGAGGGAGGAATCATACATCTTGCCTACGATCCCCGTCCACCCGTTACAATTCAAGAAGGTGACTACCCACACCTTCAAAACTTTTACATGTGGGACCGTGACTTGTGGGAACCCACCACAAGGGGTCATACCTTCTTTGACCCTTTTGACCCCTTCACTATTAGGCTTCCCGAGTTACCACCCGTGCTCCCCTTCTTCAAGAAAGCCCACTTTTATGCCCCTTCCCCTCGGGATGGGCCATCTACATCCACCAACCCCGACCCGCCTACACCCGGCCCTTCTAAACCACCCGAGTCGCCCACATTCAAAAGACCATCCACGCATAACCACACCCGACGTATAGGTGTTCTCCATGCCATCCATTCCCAGTTGCACCACATGCATGCATGGCACATATTCGGGTGTCCTGGTCCGCCGTCGCCCATGTACGGGTCGGACTAACATTAGGTGTGTCTAGGGTCATAGATGAGTCCGTGTGTTTTCCTTGTGTGGTTTGTTTTGTGTGATTTATTTACATGGTTTGTGTGTCATTTGTTTGTCTGCATGTGTCTTATGTAAGCTCGTTGTCGTTCTATTATGAGTAAGAGGCGAGTGGACTCATTCGATGAGTATGGGATCGCTTCTACATCTATACCCGGATCAGTCACTTACAGGGACTCAGCGGTGATTCCTAGTGAGTCTTCGAGCCGCCACCTCTCCCTTTGAGAGTGCCCCACCTGGAGTGTCCACCTCTAGCCCATGGCACTTGCGCATATCGAGTATATATGGAATGAGCAGGTGACAATCACTTGGAGTGGAGCATACCCGCGCTACTTGGCACGGTGGCGGATCCGCCGGAGTATTCGAGCATCCATACCCCTACTCGACGGGGTCGAGTTCCTCTCACCCGGGGAGAGTTGATGGGAATCGACGCCGAGCATGTACATTTTATTTTGCATTTATGTCCTTTAGTTTATTTGTATATCCACCGGAAAGTATATGCGCAATTGTACAGCTTTATAAGCCAATGCGTCATTCCCACGGATTGTTTGGGTTTCTTTGTAATTTATTAGTAGGACCAGCAAGGGGGCCCTCAGCCCTTTCCCATTGGTCCATGTCACCTATGTGGGGCTGGTCAACTATCCTAGGTGGCCATCTAGAAGGGTTGAATGTCAAATGCCACATGGGTAGACAAAGGGAGTAAAAAGTCTAAGGTAGGCTACCTACCATGTCAAGCTTGTCTCCCACTTGGGTTATTTTATTTTTTGTGTGTGTGTTGGTCACATTTAATCTAGGCCATTCATTCCCCATCCCTAGATCCAATGGTGGAGATTGGATTAGATTGGAGGCATATAAATACTTGTATTTTCTATTTGAATATTAATGAAAGTGAAAAAATCATTGTGCAAGAACCCCTCTCTTGGAGAATTTCGACCTCTCCTCTCTCTCCCCCTGGTTTCTTCATCCCCAACCCCCATTCTAGAGTGATATCTCCTTCCCCCCACCTCCGGTGATCATCGGTGCCGCCGCCGCCGCCGTTCGTGCCGCCTTCGAGCCGCCGCGAAATCGTTCTCGGTGATCTATCCTGCTGGATAGAGGTCTCTTCCCGAAATTCCTGCTATCAGCCACGGCCTCTTCGTGGTCTACAATTTTTATGGTGTATTCGTCCCTTGTGTCCCAAGCTCCACCTAAATTTTCACACCCAAATTCCATCGTTTAGTATTTTCTCATTTTCATGCATCTTTCATTCCTAGTTCTGTTTTGTCTCTGTCTACAGTGACAGCAGTCCTGTATTTCCCACCTCCGGCCATCTTTTTGATTTGTCCAAACCCTCCCAATTTTACTGGGAGTTCTTTCCATCACCCCCTATATCCACAAATTTTCTTAAGTTTTTATCAGTCTTCTATCTATTTTTAGAAATTTGTGTTCTTCCTCAGCTACAGTATTGTCAGTCAGATCATAGATCCGAGCACCCTCCACTTCAAAAATCATAAAACATCGCCACCATCTCCAAATCCAGATCCAAAAATAGTCCTGGTTTCCTTACTTGATTTCCTACATCGTTCATGAACAAGTCGAAGTCTGAATCCAAGGTCTTCATATCGGTCAAAGGTAATGCACAGGAAAGTTCTCTGCTGACCTGAGATTTTAGGAACTGTACAACAACAACCTTCAAAATTCACCAATCAGAAGTACATGCTTGATTATTTTTCTGTAATCACCTTGGGTTGAATCCCTTCGAAGCATCTTTCCAACGGCACCAGTTTCGTCGCATTATGACGTCGGGGCTGATCGCAGCGTCCGTTCTCGCCGGAGCGCGCGTCGGAAAACAGAACCGGCAGTTCCGTGGCCGGTCATTCCGACCGGTGCCGAACGGAGCCGCCCGGCCTCCGGCCGGCGAACCAGCGTGCCTCCAGCCCAGGGAACACTTCCACAAGTGTCCCCATCACAGTGGTGACACCGGGTCCCGCACGGTCCCTCCGGACAGCACGTGGGCCGCACCGTCACGTGTTCGGGTGCTGTCGAAGAGACGCGAGAAGCCGCCCGTCACCCCGAATTCGGTCCTCCCGGGCCCGTTTGTGTAGCCCTTTACCTCCCTGCGTGGAGTGGGCAGTAATTCATTTGCTGTAATATGGTGTATTAATTGTCCCGGGAGTACGAGTTTCGGCCGGGTCCGTCGTCCCCACGTCGAGCGCGTGGAGGTATCGTCCTCGCTCCTTACTTGGCATTTTGCTTAATTTCATATATACTTGTTTATGCCGCTGCTAGAGAGCATGTGCAGGGATATCTAGCTCGCTTTATCTATTCATTACCGCTGCTGCGAGAGAGTGCGACACCGTCCCGTGACCCGATCCGGGCACAAAAGAGAGCTGATCACCCTAGCTCTTTGCCGGTTTCTCAACCGCGCACATCCAACGCTTCCCTCGTTAAGGGGCAACCGCGAGCTTGTCGTGTACGTGGTCTCGTCCCGCATCAGTCTACTTAGTAAGATGGCACCTCTTAGGCCTAATCACTCATGCCAAACACTATGATCAAGTTCACCTTGATTGGGCTGCCATAGGAGCTTTAGTTGAAATATGGCACCCTTCCACTCATACCTTCCTTTTCTCGACTTTTGAAGTCACAATCCTGTTAGAAGAACTAGAGATGCTCTTGGGCCTAAAGAAGATGAAGCAAGGAGAAGAGGAAAAGATGGCCATCATGCCAAGACGAATCTCCTCACATGAGCTTCTAACAAGTTTAATTCCCAGCCCAAACTTAATGAACCAAATCAAAGCTACAAAAGGAATCAATCTCTTAAAGCTTGCTTCTTGGGTGTACAAGAGATCCGATCAAGCTAAAGAAGACGAAGAGATAGAGCGGGTGGCAAAGGCTTTCGTGGTGTGCTTGGCAGGAGCGATCCTATTTTCTTCCATGGAAGACTTCTTGGAAGAATCCCAATTAAGCGTAATAGTGAGCCTATGGGAAGGAGAGAGAGCGGGAGCGGCAATTCTAGCCTATCTCTATAGCGGGCTTACCTCGGCGGCAATGGGAAGACCCATCTATGGATGCATGCTAGCACTCTCAAGTTGGATAGATCTCCACTTCAAGTTCGATCCCTGTGAGGAGACCCAACAACCTTCTAGAATCTTCTCAAAAAGCCCACTCTCTTACATGACCGGTTCATTAGGAATAAGCAATAGGGTGATGAACCGGATGCCTCAAATCAAAAAGAGAGTGGAATGGAGAGAACATCTCAAGGTAATGCCAAAAGACTTTTTACTTGCGCCCCGGGAATACTCAAGACTCAAGAACTCCGCGCACGATTCTCCCCCGGCACGGACCTTCGACTCATAGGCGCTTCAGAATTCGTTATGTATAACTCACATCGGTGTCTTCCTCAACTTGGGCTTCCACGGCAAATATTTGAAGATCCATCTCATCTCCCTCCGATCAAGACACGGGACCTTAGCAACAACGAAGATGGAGAGGAGTGCACAACTATCCAAGCTCTGTGGAAAATCAACAAGGCTCATCATCCTGTGGAGAACTTAGAAGAAGACAGAGATCAGTGGAAATCTTATGTAATTTCTTTAAGGATCCTGAGGCCCAAAATGGCTCATTGAAGCAGTGTAATCTTTTTCTTCCAATAAATCAATGATAATATTCTGATTGAGCCATAACACAATGATTCTTATCAAATCTTCCAATAACCTGCGGTTCTGTTGCAAATAACGACTCAACCAATGTCGTCAATTCCATAAATGACACCTCAGCATATGTCGTCTTCAATGATCCACCTCTCCAAATTGACGCCTCCACATTTGGGCGTTAACTGAATAACGATTTAAGAAAAGGCGTTAATTGATTCAAATTCTCAAAATATATTCGTTGAAATTCCAAAAGTAACGCCTTCAACAAAGCCACGTTTCATATAAATAACGCCTCAAGCATAGCCGTTACTCAGAAACAGTAATCATCACTCCCATCACATCAATCAATCCCCATTGAATGCGTCTAACGACGGTTATCAATCCCCATGCAAACAAAAATAACGCCTTAAGTAATGTCGTCAATTATCAAGAAACGCCCTGACCTATGGCCGTCAATTCCACAAGAAACGCCCTTCCTTAGGTCGTGAATTCTTTTCGAATGCTAAAACCCTTTTCCCCCTTCTTCTTCTTCCTTCCTTCATCCATTTCCCCCTTTCTTCCCCCCTTCTGAAACCCTAACCGAAACCCCCCCTCTCATTCTCTCCATTCTCTCATTCTAGCCCCAGCCATGGCCGGCGGTGGATTGAAGAGGCAACGGGTCAACGCCCCCGAGGTGGTTGATTTGGGCGAAGACGTCCACGCCGAGGAGGCTCCCCCCATGGCGGTCGAGGAGGATCCGGTGGCGATGGCCGGCGACGATGGAGAACATGGCGACGAGGCCGTGGGAAATGAAGAAGACGAAGGTGAAGGAAGAGGAAATGAGGAAGAAGAAGATGATGGCGAACAGAAGAAGAAGAACAAGCAGGAGGGGAAGGAGATGAAGAAGAAGAACAAACGACGGTGGCCGCCGCCCCTCGCCCCGGCCAGCTCCGGCGACCCCGGCAACATCGTCCCCAACGGGAAGGACCCAAACACCGCAAGGTAAGCCCCAACCCCTCTCTTCCATTTTTTTTAATTTTAATTTTATTTTCATTTTTCTGTATTTTCCATAGCCCTCGGGTCATAAAGCTCGAAACTCAGAAAAGAGACGCCCTCATGGGTGTCGTGACTTTAAGCATAAGACGCCCGACACTGGGTCGTCAATTCAAATTATTTTCTGAAAAATAATTATCCTCATGAAAACACGCCCTGCAGCATGTCGTCCATTTAAATTATCATTTTGTTATCAATCATGCTGTTAATTTCTATGCATTTCCTTTCCAATTATTTTTAAATATTTTTTTCCATGAATTGTTTCGCATGCTGTCCTTTATTTTTTGAAAACCCTGGAAAACAACGCCCCCCACCGGGGCGTCAATTCAACAAAGAACGACCAAACCAGCGGTCGTCAATTCATTAATTCCAGAATAAATTATTAAAACCCAAAACCCATTTTAACATAAAACGCCCTACACAGGGGCGTTACTTAAGCAAATGACGACCCTGGTACGGGCGTCAATTAAAAAAATCTTTAGGAAATTAGAAATTAACCTCAAAAGGCGTCTCTTAGATAAACAACGACCTAGGGTAGGTCGTTAATTCAAAGCTCACTTAGAAACCATGCCCTCCTCAGGGGCGCCAATTAAACAAACCACGTCCTGGGGATGGTCGTTAATTAAATCAAACATCAAAATCTCAACCAAGGCAATTAAGTGAATTTCAACAAGAATAATTGAACAATTAAGCCAAAATTTCTTTCTTTATGCGTGCAGGGGTTGATGAGGACACGGATCTCCTGGGTCATGGTCCGGGCAGCATATTACGGCCTCCCCGAGTTCCAGAGAGCCAGGGTAGATGCTATGGGGTTTGGGGCCTTTCTTAGCATAGAGCCAGTTAGACCAGACCTACCGCTTATCCAGGTTCTGAGGGAGAGATGGGATAGGACTAGCCGGGCATTCCTGATGCCTTGGGGGCATATGGTTCCTACCCTGGAGGATGTAGCTAGGATCACGGGACTTAGGGTAGACGGGGAGGCAGTGAGCGGGATCACCTTACCAGACTATACCGAGCTGGCCGAGAGACTGCTAGGGCTAGAGATGGTCTACGAGACACCTAGCGAGTGTAGGACTATCTTCCACACTGACCTGACTACAGTGATGGGCTTAGGGGATGCTAGGCATAGGTCAGGGGAGTCCTTAGAGCAGTTCTCACAGAGATTGACCGAGGGGGCTAGGGCAGTCTATTGCCAAGACCCGACTGACGGGGAGAGAGCAGACCGGGACTTGAGGAGGTTTCTACTGCTGCTGCTCGGGAGGCTATTACTCGGCACGAAGGGCGACGTCATCAACTGCCGGTTCCTAGGGATCCTCGAGGGCTTAGAGGGAGTCGGCAGATACGCCTGGGGAGCGGCGCTGCTGGCGCACTTACTAGCCGACCTGTCCACGTGATGTGACACCACTACGGGGTATGCAGCAAGCCAAAAGTAAACTTAGGACCTATTCCGCATTCACAATCACATAACAATTAAGTTGATAAATCGGGACCAAAATGCCGTCGCACACACGTGAGCCCGGGGTGACTATAGGATGCTAGGGGGAGGTGATGGATCAAGACCCTTGCTGGTAGAGTGCCAGCAGGGCTAGGGTTGCCCTCCCGAGGGTACGTAGCCCACGCTTATGGGGCTGGCCGGTGCCAATTGGGGCACTAGGTCCCACTCGCTTACTTTAACCACGATGACCACACTATGAAGGTGGAACCGGGATCGGACACTCGCTCGCATGCACAACGGGGCTATGTCTACGGATATTACACAAACAGGCACTAAGAATAATGGAGCAAAGTTTAGAGCTCACCTGGTTGGTTTGAAGAAACCAACCCCGTTCAGAGACGAGGGTGAGCGGGGAAGTGTGGATCCCGCACACTACGCCGATGTCGCTTGAGCTGCTTAGTACATGAACTACTCCTCACGCAGGAGGGTTGGATTAGGGGTGGGGGAATCAAACTTACATCAAACACTACCTCCACGCAGGGAGGGGCGCTAAGCCGGCCAGGCGGAAGGGGAAAACTTGCCAACGATGAAGGAGTGGAAGCCGTCGAAGGTTCTGTTCACTTGCTGTGAGAGGGAACAGGTCGCCACTGCCGCAGTCGTAGTTCATCCTCAAGAATTTTTCCGGCGACGAGACCAAGGGGGAATTCTTCGTAACAGGGACGGGGACACCTCTGAATTTTAGCGAATTCTTCTGGCGTCGTCGCTGGCCGCGGCGGAGGCTCGAACAGGATGAGGGATTCTGATGCTGACGGCTTCAGGTCTGAAGCAGTAGGATGCAGAGGTTGCCACAGATGCTCCCGGATGCCGAATTACGAACCGTTGGAGTTGCCGGAATCGTGGAAGAAGCCTCTGCACATAAAAACTGACGGCAACTCTTTCTGAAGTCGGGGTGGACTGGGGGACGCCGACCAACAGTCACTGGTCGCTGCAGACAGCAGGAGGCAGACCCGCGTGACTGAGGGAGAAAATTCGGAACTCTGATTCCTGGATGCTGAACGAGGTCCCGTTTCTTGCTCCTGATCGGGGACAGGGGAAGGAAGAACTTTGTTGAAGAACTTTCTGTCGGGTTCCTTCGCTGTTGGTCGTGAAGCTGCTTCCAATCGGGCTCAGGCTCTCTGCAGAGGATGTCTGGCGCAGTCGTGGTAGAACAGCTCTCCCGGTTGGCCACGAACTCGGAACGGGATGATTCCACCTCGCTTGTGAAGGGGACTCGCAGACCTTTCCGTCGATGTAGGCCACGCCTCTGGATGTAGCTTTATGACTCTGGGGACACTTCTGCTAGTCGCAACCCTTTTCTGCCACCTACAGACTGATCAAGATGAAGAGAAGGGATGGTGGTGGAACTAGGGGTAGGGATGGGGATTGGCAATATTGGAGATGGTGGGGTGGAGGGTCGATGGGAGAGGGAGTGTAGGGGTGTGGAGAGGAATGGAGCTGGGGAGATGGAGGTCCAAGAGGGGGAGGGGAGAGGAGGCCGCGGCTAGGTGAGAGGGGAATGAGGGGGTCGGCCAAGGCAAGTGGGGAGGTGAGAGGGTGGAGAGGGGTGCGCAAGTTTGAAGTGGGGGGGGGGGTTTGATTGCTTGGGGATATGAAAGGATATGTGGGGAAGTTGAGGGGTTGCTTGGGGGAGAGGGATGGTTGCCTTGGAGGTGGGGAAGGTGTGTGGGGGATTGGAAGAGTCACTTGGGAATGTGGAAGTGTTAATGGGAGTTATGGACCTAGGGGATGTGAAAGGGTGGGGGCTGAGGTGGCTGCTGATGTGGCAAGTGGGGAAGGTGAAGGGGCAGGTGCGCCCTAGGGAGAGAGAGAGGAGGAGAGAGAAGGGGTCCTCCCCCTGAAGAGAGAGAGAGAGAGAGAGTGAGAAAGCTAGAGAGAGAGGGGGGAGATGCACTTATGCTCAAAATACTCAATAATTCATTAACCTTCTCAAGTGGGAGTTGGGGTCCTATATATAGGGATCCCAACTTTGTACAAAAGCCCCTGAGAAAAGAACAAAAGACAGATAACCAAGGTGCAAGAAGGGGTGCTCATGGGCCTAGCTCCTCTAGATGGGCCACAAAGCCAAACAAGCCCAATATGTTGATCCACTAATATGAGCACCTAGGACATGACTCAAAATACATCAAAAAGACTCAAGAAAAGGGAAAATACATCAAGATGTCCATAGTAATAAACTCTAATGTCGTCGAGGACCCATCAAGTCGTGCAGTCGCAGCCTACCCGTCTCCAGAAGGGAGAGGGGTGTCTAGCCAGAGGGAACGCTGGGTGATGTCCCCATCAACTCCCCCGGGCTGTGAAGAACTCGACTCTGTCGAGAAAGGGTCCTCTCGGCTGCGGTAATGCTCCAGGAGGTCGGGGTCCAGCTGCTGAAGATCCTCCCTGCTCACCCATGAATCATCTGAAGGGGGCCGGCCCTTCCACCTGACCAAGTATCGCTCGTACGCTTTGCTCCGGGTGACAGTGACCTGTTCATCCAATATCCGCTCTATTTGCTCCCGTTGGCCTCTCTGGATTGGTGGAACTCTCTCATGAGTGGTGGCTCTCTCAGAAGGTGGAATAGGCTCAATTTCCTCACTGGGTGTCACCGTGGGTCCCCTATATGGCACCAAGTCAGCCACATTGAATGTGGGACTTACTGCGTACTCCTCGGGGAGGTCCAACATGTAAGCGTTTGTGCCAATCCTCTTTAAAACCTGGAAGGGGCCTGATCCACGCGACCTCAGTTTGGAGACATTCCCAGGGGAAAGCCTCTCAGTTCTTACCATCACATAATCACCTACGTGAAACTCCTGGTGGCGACGGTGGGAATCGGCTGACTTTTTATACACCTCATTGCTTTTGTTAATGTGTTTGCGGATTTCTTCATGCAATTCTTTCATGTGTTGGGCAAACGACTCAGCACTAATAGACACTCTAGCATGTGGTGGCAAAGGAATGTGATCTGTAGGCTTTCTAGGTTTGTACCCATGCACAGCTTCAAATGGGCTCATCCCTATCGACCTATTCACTGAATTATTGTATGCAAACTCTGCCTGGGGTAATATGAGATCCCAATTCCCGGGGCGATCCTCAACAAGACACCGGAGTAGATTCCCAAGGCTCCTATTAATGACTTCGGTCTGGCCGTCAGTTTGAGGGTGATAGGCCATGGAAAATTTGAGAAGGGTCCCCATTAGGTGCCAGAGAGTCTTCCAGAAATAGCTGGTGAATTTGACATCCCTATCAGAAATGATGGTCTTGGGTAGACCATGGAGGCGAACTACCTCATCGAAGAATAGGCGGGCCACATGAGAGGCGTCAGAGGTTTTGGAGCAGGGGATGAAATGGGCCATCTTAGAAAACCTATCCACTACTACAAAGATTGAATCATGCCTTTTTTGAGTCCTAGGTAGGCCTAAGACGAAGTCCATGCTTAAGTCTTGCCAAGGACGGTCAGGGACAGGGAGTGGTGTGTAGAGGCCAGTGTTCTGCCTTGTTTGTTTGGCTGAGGCACATATCCGGCACTGTCCTACAATTTTGGCTACGTCCCTTTTGAGACTTGGCCAGTAGAACTGACCCTCAACCAAAGCAATGGTCTTATGCGCCCCAAAATGCCCAGCAAGGCCTCCCGCATGTAACTCCCAGATCAGGAAGTCCCGTAGAGAGGTTCTAGGTATGCAAAGTCTATGGCCTTTGAAAATGAACCCGTCCTCTAAGATGAATCCTTGATGTTCCCTAGGTGAGAGGGTGGACAGAGTGGTATGGATTCGACCAAAGTCCGGGCAATCAGAGTACTCTTCCTTGAGTCTTTCAAATCCTATGACTTCCACCCGAATAGTAGCTAGCAAGGAAATTCTCCTACTGAGGGCATCGGCAGCACGATTTTCACTTCCGGCCTTATGTTTGATCACAAATGTGTAGGCCTGGATGTATTCGACCCATCGGGCATGCCGAGCATTCAGTTTCTGCTGAGAATTGAGATATTTCAGGGCCTCATGGTCAGAGAATATGACAAATTCTTTCGGCAAGAGATAGTGTCTCCAGTGCCGGAGGGATTGAACCACGACATAAAATTCCTTGTCGTAGGTGGAGTATCTCATCCTGGCATCACACAACTTCTCACTAAAATAGGCCACTGGATGTCCTTCCTGGCTAAGGATCCCGCCAATTCCTACCCCGGAGGCATCACAAGTCACCTCAAAGACTTTGGAGAAGTCAGGGAGGCATAGTACAGGGGCTTGGGTCATCCTCTCCTTGAGTTCTTGGAAGGCTCTAGTTGCGGACTTGGTCCACACAAAGGTCCCCTTTTTGAGGCAGTCGGTGATAGGGGCTGTGACTGTGCTAAACCCACGGATGAACCGTCAGTAAAAGGTGGCTAGCCCATGAAAGCTCCGGACTTCATGGAGAGTGCGGGGTTCCGGCCAATCGAGGATGGCTTGGACCTTTTCAGGGTCCATGGATACTCCTTCGGTGGAGACAACATACCCAAGGAAGGTAATGGACTTGTCATGAATTGACATTTTCCAAAATTGGCAAAGAGGCTCTCCTTTCTAAGAGTGGTGCAGACTTGCCTAAGGTGACTGAGATGGGCTTCTTTGGACTGGCTGTAGATGAGGATGTCATCAAAGTAGACTACCAGGAAGACTCCAATGTAGGGCCTAAGGACCTCGGTCATAAGGCGCATAAAGGTGCTTGGGGCATTAGAGAGCCCAAAAGGCATCACCAGCCATTCATAGAGCCCATCCTTAGTTTTAAAGGCTGTTTTCCATTCATCTCCTAGCCTTATCCTAACCTGATGGTAGCCACTTTTGAGGTCTATTTTGGAGAAAATGGTGGCCTCGGCTAGCATGTCAAACATGTCATCAAGCCTAGGTATGGGAAACCTATACTTGACCGTGATCTTGTTGATGGCCCTACTGTCGACACACATCCGCCATGTCCCATCTTTCTTAGGTGTGAGGAGGGCTAGGACAGCACAAGGACTCTTGCTAAGACGGAGGAAGCCTTTTCTTATGAGTTCCTCCACTTGCCTCCTTAGTTCAGCATGCTCAGTGGGGTTGAGGCGGTAGTGGGGAAGGTTTGGGAGGGTGGCCCCGGGGACAAGATCAATGGCATGTTGGACATCCCTCATGGGTGGCAGTTGGTCGGGGAGCTCCTCGGGGAATACGTCCTTAAATTCTTCCAGGAGAGGGTGGATTTCCACGGGGTGAGGATTGGAGGGGGTTGCCTCTCCAAGACATATGACAATAGCACAAAGGGGTGTCCCTCGGGTTAATTCTTCCTCGAGCTCTTTCCTAGTGATGAGGTGGAGGCCTTTGACTGGCCCGGTGGGTTTTTAAGGGGTGGGGTTTTGGGTTTTTGGTTGGGTTGGTGTAGACGAGGCCCTGGGTTTTGGTGGTGTAGGAAGGATTCCCTTGGTGGGTGGTTCTTTTTGGGGAGGGGAGGGGTTGAGGCGGATACTCTTCCCCTCGTGGTCAAAGGTGCATGTGTTTGTTTTCCCATGGATGGTAGCATTGACATCATATATCCAAGGTCTACCCAATAGGATGCTTCCTACAGCCATCGGTATGATATCACACCATATTTGCCCTTGGTAGGATGAGAAGGTGATGGGGATAAGACAACATGTGTCGACGGGTAGGGAGTGGTTGTTTATCCAGGACACGCGATAGGGTTTGGGGTGGGGTGTAGGGATAAGCCCTAGGAGTTTGACGGTGTCCGGAGACACGGCGTTGATACAACTCCCGTTGTCTAGGATGACCTTCCTAACATGATCCCCGATCTTGACAAATGTGTGAAAAATGGAAGTCCTCCGCCAGTCATCCTCTTGTGGTTGGGTGAGGGTGCATCTTATCACCCCTAGGTGGCTGGAGTGGGGGTCCTCTTCTATCCCTTCCTCAAAGAATTGCTCATTGTATTCCTCTTCCCATCCTAAAGTAGCCTCGTATTCCTCAAAAGTACTCTCATGTGTTTCCTGGGTAGTAGAAGGTTCACTCTCAATAACTAGGCTTGACATCCCCTTGGAGGGACATTGGGTGGCTATGTGGCCATAGCCATGGCATCGAAAACACTTGACCGTATTGCTCATTGGGGTCTTCCCTTTGGAGTTGTCTTCCCTTTGAGAAGGAGGGTTGAGTGGAGTGGTCTTTGTGGGGGTGGGAGTGGTTGGTTGGTGGTAGGGCCGAGTGGGGGTTCCCCCATTGGGAGGAGGAGGTGTTCTTAGCAGAGGAGGTAGGTTGGGACGGGGTCCCGGGCCCTTGGGGGGGGCAAACCTAGGATTCCTAGAAAATCTCTCTACATCCCGGGCTATTTGATATGCAATCTCCAAGCTATGCACTTCCCTCATAAAAAGCTCCTGTTTGATGTGGGGAAGGAGACCATTCCTAAACCGGGATAAAGTAACGGCTGGATCTTCAACCACACCACACCTTAGGAGATATGAATCAAACTTTTCAATATACTCTTCTACGGTCTTTCCCTCTTGGGTAAGGCTTTGCCATTCATCAAGAAGAAGTTGACTATAGGAGATGGGGAGATATTTGTTCCTAAGTTGATCCTTCATGTCTATCCAAGTGTCAATGGGTTCCTCACGCCGGATCCTCCTTTGGTTTTCTACCTTTAGCCAATAGGTCTTGGCTAGTTTAAGAAGGTGCATCTTAGCCAACCTAACCTTTCTCTCTTCGGACATGGGGTACCATTCGAAGTATTGGTCCATGCCATGCTCCCATTCTTTATAGACACTAGGGTTATGAGACCCCTCAAAATTAGGAGCTTCCACTTTGATCATTCTTAGTAGGAATTCATCATGATCCTCACGTGGTCGCCTCTCATGGTATCGAGGTTGTGGGGCTCTCTCTTGCTCACGATTCCACTCATCATCTAGGTCTTCCCTCTCATGTTCAGCCCGCAGTGGAGGAACTCTTTGGGCATGGTTCCTAGGTGGGGCCCTAGTTTCTTCTAGTCTCTCTAATCGGGTGGAAATTCCATTCATTTGCTCCGTGAGGACTTGGATGGCAGTCTCAATTCGATCCATAGGAGTTTGGGGAACTTCCCTTGGGATGTTTTGGTTACCATGAGCATTGGGATCCATTGGTGGGTTGGAATTAGAAGGATCAGCCCGATATATGGTACCCCTACGGGTGGACATGCACAATGATGACAAAACGGGATAGAAATGCAGTTGCCCTTGGACCTAGGCTTGTAGAGACAAGTCTAAAACCTGACTCTGATACCAATTTGATGTGACACCACTACGGGGTATGCAGCAAGCCAAAAGTAAACTTAGGACCTATTCCGCATTCACAATCACATAACAATTAAGTTGATAAATCGGGACCAAAACGCCGTCGCACACACGTGAGCCCGGGGTGACTATAGGATGCTAGGGGGAGGTGATGGATCAAGACCCTTGCTGGTAGAGTGCCAGCAGGGCTAGGGTTGCCCTCCCGAGGGTACGTAGCCCACGCTTATGGGGCTGGCCGGTGCCAATTGGGGCACTAGGTCCCACTCGCTTACTTTAACCACGATGACCACACTATGAAGGTGGAACCGGGATCGGACACTCGCTCGCATGCACAACGGGGCTATGTCTACGGATATTACACAAACAGGCACTAAGAATAATGGAGCAAAGTTTAGAGCTCACCTGGTTGGTTTGAAGAAACCAACCCCGTTCGGAGACGAGGGCGAGCGGGGAAGTGTGGATCCCGCACACTGCGCCGATGTCGCTTGAGCTGCTTAGTACATGAACTACTCCTCACGCAGGAGGGTTGGATTAGGGGTGGGGGAATCAAACTTACATCAAACACTACCTCCACGCAGGGAGGGGCGCTAAGCCGGCCAGGCGGAAGGGGAAAACTTGCCAATGATGAAGGAGTGGAAGCCGTCGAAGGTTCTGTTCACTTGCTGTGAGAGGGAACATGTCGCCACTGCTGCAGTCGTAGTTCATCCTCAGGAATTTTTCCGGCGACGAGACCAAGGGGGAATTCTTCGTAACAGGGACGGGGACACCTCTGAATTTTAGCGAATTCTTCTGGCGTCGTCGCTGGCCGCGGCGGAGGCTCGAACAGGATGAGGGATTCTGATGCTGACGGCTTCAGGTCTGAAGCAGTAGGATGCAGAGGTTGCCACAGATGCTCCCGGATTCTGAATTATGAACCGTCGGAGTTTCCGGAATCGTGGAAGAAGCCTCTGCACAGAAAAACTGACGGCAACTCTTTCTGAAGTCGGGGTGGACTGGGGGACGCCGACCAACAGTCACTGGTCGCTGCAGACAGCAAGAGGCAGACCCGCGCGACTGAGGGAGAAAATTCGGAACTCTGATTCATGGATGCTGAACGAGGTCCCGTTTCTTGCTCCTGATCGGGGACAGGAGAAGGAAGAACTTTGTTGAAGAACTTTCTGTCGGGTTCCTTCGCTGTTGGTCGTGAAGCTGCTTCCAATCGGGCTCAGGCTCTCTGCAGAGGATGTCTGGTGCAGTCGTGGTAGAACAGCTCTCCCGGTTGGCCACGAACTCGGAACGGGATGATTCCACCTCGCTTGTGAAGGGGACTCGCAGACCTTTCCGTCGATGTAGGCCACGCCTCTGGATGTAGCTTTATGACTCCGGGGACACTTCTGCTAGTCGCAACCCTTTTCTGCCACCTACAGACTGATCAAGATGAAGAGAAGGGATGGTGGTGGAACTAGGGGTAGGGATGGGGATTGGCAATATTGGAGATGGTGGGGTGGAGGGTCGATGGGAGAGGGAGTGTAGGGGTGTGGAGAGGAATGGAGCTGGGGAGATGGAGGTCCAAGAGGGGGAGGGGAGAGGAGGCCGCGGCTAGGTGAGAGGGGAATGAGGGGGTCGGCCAAGGCAAGTGGGGAGGTGAGAGGGTGGAGAGGGGTGCGCAAGTTTGAAGTGGGGGGGGGGGGGTTTGATTGCTTGGGGATATGAAAGGATATGTGGGGAAGTTGAGGGGTTGCTTGGGGGAGAGGGATGGTTGCCTTGGAGGTGGGGAAAGTGTGTGGGGGATTGGAAGAGTCACTTGGGAATGTGGAAGTGTTAATGGGAGTTATGGACCTAGGGGATGTGAAAGGGTGGGGGCTGAGGTGGCTGCTGATGTGGCAAGTGGGGAAGGTGAAGGGGCAGGTGCGCCCTAGGGAGAGAGAGAGGAGGAGAGAGAAGGGGTCCGCCCCCTGAAGAGAGAGAGAGAGAGAGAGAGAGAGAGAGAGAGAGAGTGAGAAAGCTAGAGAGAGAGGGGGGAGATGCACTTATGCTCAAAATACTCAATAATTCATTAACCTTCTCAAGTGGGAGTTGGGGTCCTATATATAGGGATCCCAACTTTGTACAAAAGCCCCTGAGAAAAGAACAAAAGACAGATAACCAAGGTGCAAGAAGGGGTGCTCATGGGCCTAGCTCCTCTAGATGGGCCACAAAGCCAAACAAGCCCAATATGTTGATCCACTAATATGAGCACCTAGGACATGACTCAAAATACATCAAAAAGACTCAAGAAAAGGGAAAATACATCAAGATGTCCATAGTAATAAACTCTAATGTCGTCGAGGACCCATCAAGTCGTGCAGTCGCAGCCTACCCGTCTCCAGAAGGGAGAGGGGTGTCTAGCCAGAGGGAACGCTGGGTGATGTTCCCATCACCACGGAGACAGGACGAGAGACGACCGTCAGTGGCTTCTCACCTTTTCTTCAGGTATGCACTTATATATTTTTTCCCTTTTTTTTTCTTGTTTCTTCTTTTTTATGCATGTGAATGCCTCACTAATGCAATGCATGGATGCAGGTTTGGAGCCATCTGTACATGCCCATGGGGCGTATCGATCCACGGCCTGGAGGTGAGGGGGCTTTCCCTCTAGCACGGCGCTGGTTGCCAGTCGTTTTCGGTGCCCCACTCGGCTACGAGTTGTGGGTGCTACGGAGGGAGTTCCGAGACTTCCCTCCCTCGCTGGTATGAATGTTATGTATTTTTTTTATGTTTATTTGAATTTATTATGGTTATGATGAGATGACATGCATGTTCATGGATGCAGGTGCGATGGAGGCCTTACGAGGGGATGACCGACGAGGGCCAGCGATGGGTCGTAGCAGGGCGACCTCGTTTTGAGCATGAGCTTTGGGTTCATTGCTTGAGCGAGATCGAGCTGTTACGGCTTAGGCTGGTGATGAGGACCCTGGGCCTACACCAGGAGTGGATAGAGGTCGGGGAGCCGCGAGGGATCGGGAAGAAGACGCGTGGTCGCACGAAGGCGATCGACTGGAGGGTGCGGTTCGAGGACCAGTACGCCGACTGGCGGCGAGGCGGGACCCGAGTCACCTCGCGGGCGACTGACAGCTTCGAGTACCTCCGGTGCTACTGGGAGGTTTACGCCGGCCGACCCCAGATGAGGGTCCTAGGGGCATGTATGAATGCAATTGCTTCTAAACTAAATGCAAATGCTTATGTATTTATTTTATGCGACTAATGTGAAATGGATGCAGGATGCACGGGACATAGCGGCGATGGATGCACAGGCCCATCTACACAGCCTGGAGGACCAGCTAGCTGCCACACGGGCCGACCTTGAGACCCTGGTGAGTGTTTAAATTATTTCTATATGCAAATGAAATTTTGTTGAATTATTGATGATTAGCCACTGACGATTTCAATGAATGCAGCGTGCCCAGCAGGGAGCCGTAGGGAGAGATGCAGGGGAAGCCTCCAGCTCGAGGGGACCCAGTGCAGAGGTGACCGCACTAGCAGAGTAACTAGCGGGAGTGGTCACACGGGCCGAGGCTGCAGAGCGTGACCTCGCCTCACGGGTAAAATTCAAAAACTCAAACCGCATTCAATTATTGATTATATATTTCATTGTGCACTGATGAAATTCATTTTTCAGACTGAGGAGCTTCGAGCCGCTCTCACTTGCGTCTGCGAGGGACAGCAGGCGATGACTGCCCAGGTGAGTGATTTACTTTTCGTCATGTATTGCTTATTTCATGAATTATTGCACAAGGGAACTGATGATTTATTTACCTGTTTGCAGACCAGACAGTTACAGGCGGCACGTACCCAGGCTGCCCTGGCCGGGACAGAGTTGGCGATCCGCGAGCAGCGGATTACAGAGCTGGAGCGGTCCCTGAGGCGACGGGAGGAGCTGCCTCAGGACGTGGCAGAGTTGCGGGTTGCCCTTGAGCTGGAGCGACGAGAGCGCGCTCGAGAGCGAGAGGAGCACCTGGCGGACCGTGACCGGCACCACGAGCAGCAGCAGACGGACCGTGCCCGGTACCAGGAGCAGGTGGCGGCGCGCGAGCGTGAGCTGGCGGACCTGAGGACGCAGCTGGCCGTCACCCAGGAGCGGCTACGAGCGTCAGAGGAGCGTCTCCAGCGAGGGCGTGAGCGAGCGCGTGCTGCAGGGTACTCCTTCACCAGCTCCACCTTTGTGGCGGGTTCTTCTCTTCGAGAGAGGAGCGAGGCAGGGGGCCAGGTTCGAGTTCCATCTTCTTCACGTGGGCCCATGCCCCCTCCTCCAGCGCCTCCTCGGGACGGCGAGGACGAGGTAGAGAGTAGGAGAGAGGAGGGTGGAGTCGAGAGCTGAGAGACTTACTTGTACTCCCCCACCCTCACACCTGTACTCAGATATTCATGATGTATATATATATGAGATTGAGATTTTTTTGTTACCTGAGCACTTGTGTAGTTGTGTACTTTGGTTGTGTACTTTGCTTCTTTTCCACGTTTTTTGTTTTACCTTACTTTGCCCTGTACCTGCAGCTGTGGTTCACACTTGAATAAACAGGTTAATTCATCTGTTCGACTTGGCCCCTTGCTCAATAAGCAAGGGAGGTCTCTACTTTGACCTTGATAACGGGTCAAGGGGCCAAGCCTTTAATCAAAATAAGGCAAATGAAATGACCGATAAAGGGAGATGCAATATGCAAGCACACGCATGTAAACAATAATCAAGATGCCCTATGCAATAATGCAAGCACGCTCATGAAGAATAAACCCCATTTCCTTTTTTCTTTTCTTTTCCTTTTATATTTATTTTTTTCTTTTATTTTTCAAAAGACGCGCCTTAGATTAGGTCGTTATTCAAACAAAATACGCCTAGGTGACGGCGTGAATTTGAAAAACATTTTTGAATTTTGTTGAAAAGACGGCCCACACAAGGGCGTTATTTTTAAAAAAAGACGACCTTCTCCACAGGCGTTAATTTCAGAAAAGGCGCCTCATTCAAAGGCGTTAATTTTCCTGCTTTCAGCATTAGGTTGACAAAACTACTAGGGCACTGGGTCCTACACGGTCATCATTGAGGATTCATTGACCTTTCTTGATTAATCAAAAGGGAGTCGACGTGCCAGTGGTTAAACTTATGCGCAAGATCTCGCCTGGTGCAATCTCCTAGGTCAGTCTCGACCATTCTGCTGGTTTATGACTTACCACCAAGAAAGAGATGGAAGAAAATATAAGGAAGCCCGTAAGGGATTCTGAAAAGCTTAAGGTAAAACTACCTCCCCTACCCTATGCCTGTTGGGGTTTGGTCTTTGGCATAGGGAAATTTTATTACCTTTTGCCTCTTTTATATTGCATGCATACGCCCAAGGTTTTCCTTGCGGGGACTTTGCCCTCTTGACATGCTTTTCTTTCACGATTTGACTTTCACTTCGAGACTGATTTGCATTGATGAAAAAAAAAACCTAATTATACTTGGGCTTTTGTGGTATTTGTTCCCTTTTGGGCCCTGACTTCCACCTACTAGGGCGGCGGATAGGCTTGGCGGGTCTACCCCGAGACCTTCCTTCCTCCCTTATGGGCCGAAGAGGAAAAGAATGGGTATTGTCTTCACCTTTAGTCAGGTTTTGACTTTCCATCGGATTTTGCACCGCTTGAGTTCAAGGGTAAGCGTGTAGTGTGTGTGGGTGTCGACCCCCTTTTAAGTTAACAAGACTGATGAATGAATACCGAAGTTTGACCTTTCAGACCTTGCGTCCTTACAACCATGGCAACCATCTTGAAAAATTTTCGATATATATTTTTTTTGATTTTGGAGATTTTATTATATTTTTTTGGATTCTGGAGATATATATATTTTTTTGGATTTTGAATCAGGGGTAGTATTTCTTAAGGTACAGACCATTCCAAGGGTGAGTTAATTCTTCTCCTTCAGCATTAATCAATTTATAAGCATTGCCAGGATAAACATCTTTTATAACAAATGGTCCTTCCCAATTTGGTTGGAGTTTTGAATGGGGCCCACCAGGTTTTACAAAGATTCTCTTGATTACCATCTCACCGACTTTGAATTTTCTCTCAATTGCTTTCTTTTGATAAAAACATGAAAGCCTGTTTTGATAAACACGCGCATGCTCAGCGGTGACCAGACGCTTCTCATCCAGGAGTTCCAACTGGGCAAGGAGTGAATCACGACGCTCATCAATAGAGAGTTCCTTGTCCAATTGTACTCGCAGAGATGGAATGAGAATCTCATAAGGGACTACCGCCTCCATTCCATAAGTAAGGGCGAAAGGGGTTTACCCAGTAGGGGTACGAATGGAAGTGCGATAGGCCCAGAGAGCTTCAACCAGCTTGTCTAGCCAATCCGAAAATTTATTAGCCTCACACGTCTTTTTAACGATTTTGATCAAAGTTTTATTAGTGGCCTATGTCTGGCCATTGCCCTGCGGATAATAGGGAGAAGAATGATGCAATGCAATGTTATACCTGTTGCAGAGATCCTTGAGCTCTTGAGAGATGAACTGAGGTCCATTGTCGGTGACGATGGTACTCGGGATGCCGAACCTTGCGATGATGTTCTTCATTATGAACTTGCAGACAGTTGATGCTTTGATCTCCACGAATGCTTCCGCTTCCGCCCACTTGGTGAAGTATTCCGTTGCCGTCAGGATGAATGACTTTTGCTTGGTCAGGAGGTTCGAATCACCAAGAGGTCCAATGATATCAAAAGCCCACATGGAGAAAGGCCATGGGGAGGACATAGGATGGAGTGAAGAAGCAGGAGAATGAATTTTATCGGTGTGCAGTTGGCACTTAACACACCTTCGAACATAGATGGAGCAATCCTCTTCTAGAGTTGGCCAATAGAAACTTAGCCTAAGGATCTTCTTAGCTAGCATCTGGCTGTTCACATGACCACCACACACTCCAGAATGCGCCTCTTCCACAACCTTCCAAGATTCATCGTCATCGAGGCATCTTAATAAAATACCCGTGAGCCCTCTCCTATAGAGCACACCTCCAACCAAAACATAACGTTGAGCCACTCTTCTAATTACTTTCTTCTCTTGTGCTGTGGCCTCCTCGGGATAGGACTGAATATTGTAATACCTGGCAATCTCATAATACCAAGGTTTCTCTTCGTCAGCCAACTCTTCTTGCCAATCCAATAGCATGACCTCTTTGCCTTTAAGAGCTTCACTCCGCCTGACCTTCTCGAGCACCTTATCCCTAATATCGAGGAATGCACGATCCTTAATAGCTGGAGTGTCACGCTGATGAATGAGAGGAACATGAAAATCACGCTCAAGAGGGAAGACTATAGCAGAGGCCAAAGAGGCAAGAGCGTCGGCTAGGATGTTTTGGCTTCGAGGAACATGAATGAAGATTAACTTGGTAAAGAGTTTGGCATAAGCTGAAGCAAGTTCCTGGTAGGGCTTGAGCTTAGAATTGATAGTGCGGCACTTGACAAGCACCTGGCGTAGAATGAACTGACTATCACCAACAATTCGTAATTGGGTAACACCATATCTATGAGCGGTTTGAAGGCCGGCCAAAAGAGCCTCATACTCAGCTATGTTGTTTGTGACAGGGAAAGTAAGCTGAGCAGCAAATGGGATGGTGACCCCTTCTGGTGTTAAAAGAACCATGCTGATCCCTCTTCCTTGAGAATTTAGAGCTCCATCAAAATGTATTGTCCACATAGGATCATGGGGTTGATTGATGGACACCAGTTCCTCATCTGGAAACTCCGAATTGACAGGATCAAATCGGGGTAGAGGGTGGTGAGCAAGATGTTCGGCAATGGCATAGCCTTTGATAGCTTTCTGTTGAATGTAAGTGATGTCAAATTGAGAGAGAAAACTTTGCCAGCGTGCCAATCGGTCGGTAAGAACATATTTTTCAAGAAGGAATTTAATCGGATTCATGCGAGCAATGAGGTGAACCTCGTGAGCTAAGAAATAATATTTTAACTTCTGAACTACCCAGACTAAAGCAGCGCAAGTCTTCTCCATGGCTGAGTACCTCTGCTCACAAGGGTTGAGAAGTTTAGACAAATAGTATGCTACCCTCTCCTTCCCTTCTTCGTCCACTTGATCTAGGACAGCACCCACAGAGTCATCCAGGACAGAAACATAGAGGATAAGCGGTTTGCCCGGAATTGGCGGCCTCAAGACAGGAGGACTGGCCAGATAATCCTTCAATCCGTCAAAAGATACCTGACACTTGTCATCCCAATTAAACTTGACCCTCGACTTAGTAAGCTCGTAAAACGGCCTGCATCTTTGTGAGTGCTGGGAGACGAAGCGGCGAATAAATTGCAACCTCGCGATTAATCCTCGAACTTCCTTCAAATTCTTGGGAGGAGACATGTCTCTGATGGCCTTCGCCTTATTGGGATCAACTTCAATTCCCCTTTTGCTAACAATAAATCCAAGCAATTTCCCAGATGAAACGCCAAATACACACTTCTTGGGGTTCATTTTCAATTGATACTCTCGTGATCTTTGCAAGACTTTAGTTAGAACCCCAGGATGCTCAATCCTTGTCCTTGATTTTACTACCAGGTCATCCACATACACCTCAATATAAATATGGATCATATCATGAAAAATTGCCATCATTGCTCTCTGATAGGTGGATCCAGCATTCTTGAGTCCAAAAGGCATGACCACATAGCATTAAGTACCCCATGATGTAGTGAATGATGTTTTCTCCTGATCTTCTTCAGCCAGACGAATCTGATTGTAACCTGAAAAACCGTCCATGAAAGAGAGAGTCTTAAATCCTGCTGTATTATCAATCAGAACATCAATATGAGGGAGGGGGAAGTCATCTTTAGGACACACACGGTTGAGGTCCCGAAAGTCTATACAAATCCGAACCTTTCCATCTTTCTTCATGACCGGGACGATGTTAGCCACCCAGTTAGGATAGAGGACAACTCTAACAAATCTAGCCTTATGAAGCTTGTCGACCTCTTCTTTCATCTTTAAAGCCATGTTAAGGTGGAAACGTCTCAACCGTTGCTTGACCGGTACAGACCCTGGCTTAAGTGTAAGCCGATGTTCAATGAGCGCAGGGTCTAATCCAGACATATCTTTATAACTCCATGCAAACGTGTCCTTGTATTCTTGAAGTACCAAAATAAGCGCCTCCTCTTCGGAGGGTGACAAATTCTTGCTGATGAGGATAATCCTAGGGTCTTCTTCCATACCCAAATTTATTTCTTTGGTAGACTCTTCTACTGAGGCTGATGGTTCGTCGAATCTTCTCATGCCACTGGCAAAGGCATCAGCATCGTCCTCATATTCTTCATAACTTTCATCCCCCTCTTCGACAGGGTCTTCATCATTCATGATTTCATAGACACCAAAACCCTCATAAGAAACATTAGTACCCTCATATTCCAACTCTGGCAGGATGATCGGATTCTCTACAAATTCAGGAAGAGCTAAACAAGCTTGGCATCTTCTGGCTAACTCCAACAAAAATCTGCGGGGAATCTGCTTACCCTTGGATTTCTTATGAAAATCTACCCCATGGATTTTATTATTGGAGGAGGAAGAGGAACTAGCTTGATCGAAGGAAGGAGGTGAAAAAGTGGATACAGGAGGTGATACAGACGAGGACCCCTCACCAGAGGGGGAGAAAGGATTTATCAATGAATCATGGAAGAGTGGCCCCTGGCTTGGGACACACTCGGAAAAGAGATAAGAAGTCTCCTCAACGGAGATGGAGGATTGAAGAGTTGGAATTTTGGCATTTTTTTTCGTTTTTATCTTTATCTTCATTTTTATTTTCCTTTTCTAGAAGAAAGCAATGTGAAGGGAGAATAGTAGGGGGAGTGGAGATTGAAAGTTTGGAGAAAGATTGAATCAGAGATGACCCGCGCGGGGGTGTGATGGAGAGTTTGGAGAATTGCTCGAGGAGCAAGGGAGGAATCGGGAGAGAAACTTGTAATGAATATGGATGACAGCTGACCATAATCGGAGGCGGTCTCGGCACTCGACCAAACCAATGAGAATATAAAGAAACAAGAAGAGACGGATGCATGGAAGTGAGGGAAAAGAGGCCGGCCCACAGCCTATCTATTGTAAAACCCTCTTCATATGGAACATCCGGCTCTCCAGTGTTAGTGTAGTCACTCAGCAACTGCCTCTTATCTGTAATCACAGCCGGCTTTTCAATCAATTCATGTATTAGTGGCGGCCATTCCGGATCAGTCGGCATAAAGAGACGGCTCAAGGCAATAGTAATATCATGCATATCGAACCATCTGTACCAATCACACTCTGGATCATCCATCTTCCTTCTTTTATCAGGCCTTAAGGACTCCAGGGCTTTATAAGTGGCCAATGGTGCAATATGGCGAGCAAACTGTCTCGCATGAACATCTTGACAGTCTAGAATGGAGGTGATTATTGTAGTCTGCTCATGATTCTGAACGCCACCTGTGACAAAATGTGTCTTCAATGTCCAAGTAAGCGGCTGGCGATCTATCTTCAAGGTGGATGTCATAACTGCCCATGGTTCATCTTCATTTTTGCCCGGCCCTTTGTAGCCCAGGCCGCCTCGTGTAATCAATTTCTGAGGCTTAATAGGCCTAGTCCTGCCTTGACAACTGGCACCCAGACCTTTGCCATTTTGATACCCCATTTTCATTAGAATTTTCTAGCCAGGGGTATTTATCATGCTTTTCTTCTTCTTCCCCTTGGAAGGCAAGGGTGTCATAGCAATTGTCGTGACTGTCTCGAGCGACATTGGCCGTGGGTGAGGGAGGTCTAGCATTGATAGCAACGGCTTGTTGGCAGGCCAAATAGAAGGAACTGATGAAGCCAAGTGTATATCTTCCTCTGGCAGAATTGGGATACTGGTAACTTTGATAATGCGGCCCTTGTGTGGAAACTTAAGGCACTGATGATTTGTGGAGGGCACTGTATCGAGCTGTTGAATGTAGGGGCGGCCCAGAATGCCATTAAATGTTGGATCCATATCCAGAATATGAAAATCGACCGTGATTATGGCCGGACCCAAACTGACTTTTAATGTGATCATGTCTAGAGGAGGCTTCTTGGTATTGTCATATGCTGTGACTGTTATGGTAGATGGCCGAATCAGGTTTTCAGGAATGCCGCACATCTTCAAAGTGCTCGGCGGCAATACATTGATAGATGCCCCAGTGTCCACCAGACATTGTTTCACCGCCACCCTATTGATATCCATCATAATACATAGAGCATATTTCCTTGCTGAGAGTGGTGCCAGTTCATGCTCATGAAAAGTAATCGCCTGCTGACTGCTAGCGGGCGTTAATACTGTGGTTATCTGCTCGACCGGAATGTCCTCGTTGACCATAACTTTCTGCAGATATTCTTTCAGGGCCATCTGATGAGTGGTTGACCTTTTGATCAGTTCTAAAATTGAAATCCTTGCTGGAGTCCGGTCCAAATGTTTCAATAAATCATATTCAGTGCCCGGCACGGACTCTTGCTCTTGCTCTTGTTCATTCGGCCCCTGCACAGGCTCTTGCTCTCTTTGAGGGAAAATACGGTGGAACATCCGTCCACTGCGGAGCGGCACCACGTTCTGCCGTGCCTCTGTCGGGGCAAGTAAAGGAGGAGGGTTGGAAGAAGAAGAGGGTGTATTGGCATTAAGAAGTGGTGGAGGGGTGTTTGAAGAAGGAGCTCCCGTGGGTGGTGGTGGAGAGGAGTTCAACAAAGAAGCCCCCACAGGAGGCGTAGGAGTAGAAAGGGGCGCCTGTGGACGCACTTTCCGTTAAACCGTTGTTCCGGTTCGTCTGTTGGTTTTATTAAGTGCGTGGGCGTGCCAGTCACCGGAGTGACAATTTATTCGGGCTCCGAAGAGCCCATGGTGCGCTCGATCTGACTTCGTCAGACGATTGTGTGGTTCGTGTCGGGACCGAATCCCGTCGCGCCATGAAGGTCACGACGTCATTTACATCCCCCATACGAGGGAATACCCTTGATTAATTGCCGAAATTAGGGGCCCTGCGGCCGAAAAGAATAATACTAATTATGCGAGAGAGATAGGGATGGGTCACACTGAAAGTGGTATTAAGGCCATAAACTGTCGGCTGTGTTGGCCACTCGTAGACCTTTTGTATTCGGACACAAGTCCGTGGCATCGTCATAATGAGAAAACCGAGGTAGATCCCTCCAAATGTCTGCCGAGCATAGGGCAATTTCAATGAGGATTCGGAAGGTATCTGGAAAGAAAAAAAACAAATCCGGTCCGATTAGGATGTAGGCCCGAGGTTAGATCAAAGCCCGGCCATATCGGGGGAATTCCCGAGACTCGGGCTCGACCTAAAGGGGCAACGTTGTTGTTCCTTTTGCCCCGGGTCACGGGGAGAGGTAGGGGCTGCAGTGTGAGTCTTGATGTCTTTTGTTTGGGGTTTTCTTAGTTATATCTTCTGGGATTTCTGATTTGATGCTTATTGTTCATCCATACCTTTGTCCGGGGTGATTTCTCTTCTTTCATTCATGATTATTCTTATCATTATCATTTGTTTGTTATTTATTATTTTTTTATTACCCCTCCCACCTCTTTTATTGTGATTAATATTACGCATTCGGAGTTCTTTAGTTAACGTCATTTTTTATTAATTTATTTGCCATTATTAATGCCCTTATCGTGATGTATATATGCATGCCTGTAGTGTGCCGGCGAAGGGAAGGTAGGGGCGTACCGCTGAAGGGCAGCAAAAGGGGGAGTGTGCCGCCGGGAGGCTCAGGGGGAGTGTGCCGTTGAAGGGTTGAAAGGGGGAGTGTACCGCTGAAGGGTTGAAAGGGGGAGTGTACCGCTGAAGGGTTGAAAGGGGTGTACCGCTGAAGGCCAAGGGAGCGTGCCGCTGAAGGCCAATGAGGGCGTGCCGCTGGGGGCCAAAGGGACGTGCCGCTGAAGGTCAATGGGGGAGTGTACCGCTGAAGGGCTGAAAGGGGTGTACCGCTGAAGGCCAAGGGAGCGTGCCGCTGAAGGCCAATGAGGGCGTGCCGCTGAGGGCCAAAGGAACGTGCCGCTGAAGGTCAATGGGGGAGTGTACCGCTGAAGGGCTGAAAGGGGTGTACCGCTGAAGGCCAAGGGAGCGTGCCGCTGAAGGCCAATGAGGGCGTGCCGCTGAGGGCCAAAGGGGCGTACCGCTGAAGGTCAATGGGGCGTGAGGGTGGAGGCTCGATCAGTTTTCGATTATTTGTTTTAAGGCTTTTCTTTTCTTCTTATCTTAAATTTCGTGTAGTTTTATACAAAATTCCTCCCGTGTTTTGTTCTCTTTGTTCGGTTCGATCTCTTTTCTTGTGGGTCGGAGGCTCAGGCTGCCGAGTGGTTAGTTAACTCGGTTTAGTTCTCGTCGTGATGCCGGCAGTGGTTCGATGGGTTGGAAAGCTTCGTCGGTTATCTTGCTTATTTGTCGCCTCCTTTTGCCTCTTTTAATTGTTTATTAGTTCCTCACAAAAAAAATTCGGCAGCATCTCCCCTTGACCCAGGGCGTAAGGGAGATACAGGGAACGCGCCCACATGATGTGGCGGAACCCGACAACTGGAGGTGGGCCCCCGGGGGGGCAACACCTTTATAGAGACTCGGAAAACGCGAAGGAGAACGACAGACCGAAGACATCTAAGGGGCCTGGACTGGGACTGGACAAGGAGTAAGCTGAGGGACTGAAGGGCGTGTCGCTGAGGGCTGAACAGGGGGTGTGCCGCTGAGGGCTGAACAGGGGGTGTGCCGCTGAAGGCTGAACAGGGTGTGCCGTTGGAGGCTGAACAGGGTGTGCCGCTGAGGGCTAAGGCCAATGGGCGTGCCGCTGAAGGCCAAGGGTGGGCGCACCGCTGAAGGCTGATCTGGGCGTGCCGCTGAGGGCTGATCTGGGCGTGCCGCTGAGGGCTGGAAAGGTGTGCCGGCCAAAGGCCGGAAAGGTGTGCCGGCCAAAGGCCGGAAAGGTGCACCGCTGAGAGGCTTAAAAGGGTTGTTAGCAACTGGGGGGGGACTTGGTGGCTGCTCAGGAAAAGAGGAATAAAGACGGGGGGATTTTAAGGCCGGGAGTGGCCCATCAGTAACTGGGTGGTTGGGAGGAAAGAAGGGTACCTCCCCTTCTCCTTAAGCTCGGGAACACGGTAGATGGCCATAGAAGGGAATGAGTGAGGAGCTCACGGAGCCAAGGCCAACAGAAGGGGGAAACCTACATCGACGTGGAGGACCCTAAAGACGCCGGAGGAATAAGGAGACAGAGGGAGGAACGGATTGTCCGTCAAAAAAAAAAAAGCCCGCAAAGCCTAGCCTAAAACATCGAAGATCGAAAAGAAACCCGGAGAGGGTGGTTTTCATTCATGAGAATCAAGAGGGCGAGGCCCTTCATACATATGGCAAAAGCAAACTCCCCAAATGGGGCCATGGACAAGAGTAAGAAAGACCAAGAACGCCAGGAGGAATGGGATACAAGAGGGAAGAAGACATCCGGGCCTAAGACATCGGCCGCTATCCCCAACCCTTTCCCCCAATACAACAAGCTCTCTCTCTCTTACTCTTGTTTCTTCTCGGTGGCCGTCGGACGAAGCTCAGGCCGGGAGGGCCTCTTCTTCTCTTCTTTCTCCGGTGTGTGTTGTGTGTCTCCCCGTCTGTCTCTGTGCCTCTGCCTCCTCCTTCGCCCTCCTTCTTCTTCCGTTCTCCTCTTCCTCTGTCTGTCTCCCCTCCCTTCTTCTCTGTGGAAGACGGGCGTCTTTTATACCCTCAGCAGCGGGGAGCCCTCGAGCATGGCTGTCGAGGGCGGGAAGCAGCCCGTGATGATGGGGTTTGACTCCCCTCCGTCCTGGCTGTCAGTGGGGTAGCCTGCGTGGCCCAACGATCGGCTGCCACCTCAGACGGCTCCACTGCGCGCCAAGGATGCGTAGGGCGTGGGCCTCACGTCGCCCGTTGAAAGAACTTCACCGCTGTGCCGCTGAAGAGCCAAAAAGGCCTGCCGCTGAAGCCTTTGTAGGCTGTACCGCTGAAGACCCCTTTGGGCGTGCCGTTGAAGGCCCCAAAGGCCGTACCGCTGAAGCCTCAAAGGGCTGTGCCGCTGAAGGGCCTGCAGGACGTGCCGCTGAAGCCCCTGCAGGGCGTGCCGTTGAACACCCAGAGGGGGCGTGCCGGTGAAGCCACCTGGGGGCGTACCGTTGAAGGTCCCCCCTTGGGGTGTGCCGGTGAACCCCCATAGGGGTGTGCCGGCGAAGGCCGCGGCAGGGTGTGCCGCTGAAGGCTTTCCAGGGCGTGCCGCTGGAGGCCCTTTGGGGTGTACTGCTGAACACCCAAAGGGGTGTGCCGGTGAACCCACCTGGGGGCATGCCGCTGAGCAGCCTTGGGCTGTGCCGCTGAGCACCCAAGGGGGTGTGCCGGTGAACCCACCTGGGGGCGTACCGTTGAACAGCCTTGGGCTGTGCCGTTGAGCACCCCCGGGGGGGTGTGTATTTGGGGCCCGTTCTGAGCCCGTCGCGGACACGAGTCATGGCCCGTTTGATTTCCTTTGGGGCCCACGGACTGTGGGGCCTTTTGTGCTTGATTTCTCCGAGGTTTCTTCACTCGGCGCCGTTGTTGATGCTGGGCCGGACATGACACTTGGATGTGCAGTTTTCGGTGTCCACAGCGCCCGAGCGTGGGAAGGGTTAGTGGGCGGAATGAGGAGAGATCTGGGTATAAAAGATGGGGGAGCTGATGGTGGGGGGATCCTTGCCGGTGAAGGAGTAGTGGTGGCGGGTGTAGCGGGTGTTGGCGATGGGCGGATAAGGAGTGGTCTAGACGGCGAAGGTGAAGGGTTGGTGGTGGATGGCGGAGTTTGCTGCGTGGTAGGCTGCGGAGGCGGTAAGCGGGTAAGGAGAGATCGGGTTGGCAAGGATGGATAATTGGTGGGAGCAGGTGGATTAACGGGGCGTAGAAGAGCTCGGCTCAATTGGGGAGTAGAAGAAGAAGGAAGCGTGCGCAAAAGGCGCGGAGGTTGATTTGGATTATGATTGAATGCCCCGACAGAGGCGTTTTCTTCATGCCATCCCTGTCCTCTCTCCACCTCACGGAGAGACGTGACAGGGTTCACGTGCTGATTTGGCGGGTGCTCCGGCAATGGATTGTGGACAATCCCCATATCCTGCTGAGGTGCTGGAGCTTGCTGTTGCGGCTGTGGAGCTGGTTGCTGTGGCTGCTGAGCCTGCTGTTGCCGAGGAGGCTTTCTTACTTTCATAGTGGCAATGAACTGTCTCATCTCATCCCAATTAATGCCACCCTGGTCATTCAAATCATAAATATAATCCTTGAAATGGAAGCAATGGTCGACATTATGGCCAGGAGAGCGGTGGAAAACACAATAGCGGGACGTGTCAACATTAGCAGGCCACGCGGCCCTTTCCTTTGGTAGCATGAGCAAATTGGCAGCCATCAAGGCATTGAATATGTCTGGGAGACTTTCTGGCAATGGCGGATAATGGGCCCTTTTGGGGCCAAGTGGTCTCCTTTGCTGTTGTTGTTGCGGTCCATAGTTAGTGGGTGGCGGTACTTGGTGGTACTGTTGCGGAGCTGAGGGATCTGCGTGGGGCGCTTGGTTTTGTGGAGGAGCAAGGGAAGGTTGAGGAGTAAATTGGTGTTGTGGGGGTGAATTGAAGAGGGTGCCTTGTGATGGAGGTGGCGGGGGTCGTGGGTTAGATTGGCGAAAAGGTGTGGGGTTGCCGACCGCGCCAACCTGCTCATTGATGACGGTGCCCTCAGTCGTGGGCCCGCTATTATTGACATTTGTATTTTTCTTGAACAACTTTGGCTTTGGTTCAAACATACCCATGATGGGCGAATCCTTCATTTGGGTTTGAATATAACGAGCTCTTTCATAGAGCTCCTCCATGGTTGTCAATCTGTTCATGGCTAATATGTGTCGGAACTGAGGGGTTGCATTAGATATAATCATCTTAACCTGTTCCGGTTCAGACAACGTATCTTTCAACTTTTCGGCCATTGATCGCCACCTATCAGCAAATATTATGAAGTCCTCCTCGGGCTTCATTTTCTCTGCAACCAAATCTGTAACTGAAAGGGAGGGTCCAACCCGGTCCCTGTACTTCTGCAAGAATTTCCTTTGAACCACATCAAAATTGCTGGCATCTGTGGGTTCCAAGGAATAAAACCACTCGAGGGCTGGCCCCTCTAAAGATCTTCTAAACAAATAAGCCAAAGAGGCCTTATTATCTTGCCAAAAGGAAGTCTCGTACATGAAATCCTTCAAATGAACAAAAGGATTGCCAGTTCCATTGTATCGCCGAAAATTCGGCATCTCAGAAGGCGGCAGATGGAAAACTGGCAGTGTAGGGAGAGAGATCTCCAGGGCATTCTTGGCTGCAGTAACTTTCTTAAGTTGCTCTTCCATGCTAGCCAACTTTTGGAGCAGTAGAACATTGGTGTCGGACTCGACCGGGGCCGAATTTTGAATGAAAGAATTTGGTATAGGCGTCCGTAGAATTCGGGGAGGTTGGAGAAACTGAGGCCTAACCGCTGAGTAACTTGCCTGTTGGACCGACATGGCCGCACCAGGCGTTGGTGGACAAGAGGGGGGTTTGTGCAAGATCGCCTGGTCATTAGTGAGGTGATGGCCACTCTCGGCCGGAGGGGGATTGGAGGATGAAGCGGGAACGGTCTTCCCTTTCAAAGCGGCCTGAACTGCCTGCCGCTGGGAGTCATCTAATTGAGATAGAGCATTAATCAAATCGGTAACATTGAAAGATGGGTAGGGGTTCCCCGAAGTGTTGGAGGGTAAAGCCTGGGAAGAGGGCACAACCTCTTGAGTAGTGGTATCAACCACATGAACTTGAGGATAATGAGAATGAGGAGGAGGGTAATTCCCCTCATGATAGATAGAATCTTGGGGAACCTCATAGGATTGACCAAAAACGTTCTCCTCCACATCATCATAGGAATATCCGTAGCTTGCCATGTTGATAATCTTACCTGAACGGAGTTGCATGCTTAAAAAGAGAGAAAGCTTTATGAAGGAATTATCACACAATCAATCACCCAATCGAAACAAGCTTAAGCAAATCAACCCAACCAAGTTTATGCAATCAAGTTGAGATGAACGCAAGATTTTAGTGTTATGTTTGAGATTAGAGTGAGTTAAATTGCAGAAAAATTCACTCCTCTTTGCAAAGTGAAACCTAGTTTGGATCCAAGTGTAGTCTCCGGGTTAACTATGTTCTTTCTCTTCTTTCCAACGATAGGTTCTCTAAACTTCGGGTACTTCAAGGGTACAACCAGCCCAGCGTCCGTGAGAGAATTCACGGGTGCGGGGACTTACGGAGGTCTTGGAAAAGGGATTTCCGGTCCAAAGAGACGGAATGCTCAATGGAGGGTTATCCCGATTCCAAGAGAGGTGTGTGGAATCCTAGTGTAGAGAGAGGAGGTCTCTCAACCAAATGCCACAAAATATAGTATAAGATAAGCCAATCACAGCAATATAATCAAATAATCAATGTAAGTATGAATCCAGCATGAATAGACAGAAACAACAAAGCTCTGCAAACACACAGGAAAGAGGCGACGTAGCGGCAGTCGCTATCAATAAAAGAGACGACAGCGTAGCTATCGTGAATCACTGGAAGAGGCTCACAGACAATGCAAAACATGCCTTGATGTGGGGCGCTAAATATGATAAAGACGCCTCTGACAGAGGGCGTCAAATGTGAGTGGTGCGCACGATCGACGAAAAACGCGCCTTGGTGCGAGGCGCTGCCAAATAAAAAGACGCCCGAGGGGAGGGCGCAAATTCACAGAAGCAGTAGATATGATGAAAGACGCCTTCATGGAAGACGTTAAACATAAAACTGATGCCCTGGATGAAGGCGTTAAATAAAAAGGCGCCTTTGTGAAAGGCGTTAATTCAACAACATCAATAGATTAATCACAAGCTGGCTGATTCCGGGGAGTGTGCAGTGTGCACAGTGGAGGGTGCCCGTGGGGCACAAAGGAGGGGTACCATGGGTACCAAAGGGAAAGGGCACGCGTGGGTGCCAAAGGGGAAAGGGCACACGTGGGTGCCAATGGGAAAGGGCACGCGTGGGTGCCAATAGGAAAGGGGTAATCAACAGAAAAACAGTGGATGTCCCACCGTGATCACCAATTTGTGAATCATGGAAAATAATCCACTTTTAAGAAAAAATAAGCATATGCATAAGAAGAATAATGAAAAAGGGAGTAAAAGAGCACGTGGTGCTACTAAGGAGAGTGATCGCCAGAGGGGTTACCTCAATAAGAAGAAAAGATGATCGCGAATACCTGGTGATAATAGGATGCGGGATGGATGTGGGTTCCTTCCTCCACCTTCTATCGGCCGGCCGATGAAGGGGGTCTTCCTCTTTGATTACCCTTAAACAAAGAACAAACAAGTAAAAGAAAAGGAGATCAGCCAAACGTGAGTGTAGTATCAATCCCAAGATGAAAGATGGTGATGAAAGAAGAGCATAAAGTGTGCACCTTTTGTTTATTTTTTTTTAAAACCCCTAGAGAATTAAGGAGAGGAGAAGAGATGCAATGAAAACTAATGCAAGGAAAAGGCTATACGATGATGAACAGAGATGAATGCAGACAACAAACGAAGATAAGAAAAAGATCCCTGATGTTTCTGTAAACAGTAAAGGGAAAAACACTTTGGATGCGGCCGCAGGAGGAAGTAGAGAACTTCTGTATGTATACGTGCGTCTAACCTCTGTAACAACTCACAACTCACGATTCTTTCTTAACAGCTCTGCTTCTAACCTTGCACCCGTTAACCTCTGTGTATGTGTGTGTGTCACCTCGGGCGAGATCAACCAGGGCATCTTTATATAGGGTCTTGATCACAGATAATCACAAATTTGGGAAGATAAGAATAGGCAGTGGTCATCAATGGCAAGGACTCTAGTTCCCAGATCGAGCAAGGTGATCAAGAAAGGCAGGGAACTCTTCAGGAAAGGCGAGTTTAAGCAGGACATGAAAGGGTGAGACACGACCTACCAAAGGGCGTTAATTCAGAATTGACGACCTGATCCAAGGCGTTAATTCAAAACACGACCGGGATCAAGGCGTCACTTCCTGGATTCAATTTTGGTAATAAAAGCCTTCTTTATTTGAAAATTGTGAAAAGACGCCTGAAGCAAAGGCGTTAAACAAAAACACGCCCTAGGGAAGGACGTTAATCATTGATCTTCCAATTTGAGCGATACTCGTAAAATACCAGGAATTGACGCCCTTCCCTGTGGTCGTCCCTTCTTAAGAACACGTCCCAGATTAGGTCGCTATTTAAAACACCCCCCTCTTCAAGTCGTTAATCACCAAAAACCCAAGAATAAATCATAAAAACACACAAAAATAGAAAAACTTTATATTATAGAAACATTGAAGTTCACTTTGGGGCGTTAACATAGTGACATGAGATTTGATCAACAAAGCGTCAATTTTGGCGTGTCTACAAAGCCGTCTCTAAGGGTAGCCTCTCCACCACTCCCTGGTGGGACCACACGCGTGTAAGCAGGCTACGACTAGTGGAGGGTCACTACGGAGTAGACTCTCAAGTCAGCGGAAAGCAGCGTCACAATCGGACGGTACAAGGGACACCCCTCGCACCAATACCATCGCATGGTAACAGAGGCCGACAACGACATCTCCCGATACCTCTCGGTACGGCGGGAGACCCGCCGACACGATCTGTCCCCTTGAACGGTCCACACTGGGCCGCTCAGGGATGTGCGGTCCCACAAGGACCACAGCAAGGGTTAAACGGCCAGGACAGGACCGTCCTACCTAGGCCCAAACAGACTGAAGAACGGCCAACAAGGGCCCGTTCAACAGATGTGCGGCCGGCTCCTGGCCGCACGAGGGTGAAGAACGGTCAGCCCCTGGCCGTTCGTCTCCCAACGGTAATAAATCTGAACGGTTAGGCCGTAGCCGCACTAAGGATGAGCGGCTATGGTTTAACCGTTCAAGGGTTGTGCGATTTAGATCTGGCCGCACACCCAGGCAACAGCACCAGACGATGTACGGCCAGAACCTGGCCGCATGAAGGGTTATGCGGCTAGCTCCTGGCCGCACACCCCGGTGCACTGTACAACGGCAAAACTCAACGGTCGAAAACCCTAGGGTTGTGCGGTCGTTGTAGGGCCGCACCTTAGGATATGCGGTCCCACGACAGGCTGCACAAGCCCAGCCACAGCGCGCCGAGCCGATGAACGGCTGGAACAGCTCCGCACAAGAGTTGTGCGGCCACTGATTCGACCGCACATCGCTCACCGCCGTGAAAACGGCGAACCTCGCCGGAATCGCCCATTCTAACCCCAAACAAGCCCCACGAAGGGGGAAGCGGTGAGAGAAAGACCCCCAAGCCCCCTTTCATGCTCCTACGCCCGTGAACCACGGAATCGGGGCTCAAAACGGCGGATCGGACGAACTCTCCCCGCGGCATGAACGGCCCTTCCCGACACGGCATTGACCCCTCTCGACCTCGTCTCGAGCTAAAACTCGCGGGGAAGGAAGACAAGAGGCCAAGGAACGTCACCCTACCTCTGGTCCGCGACGAGACGCGTCGATCCAAGCCCAAATCCATGAAGAATGCCGTTAGAACCTCGCCTTCCCACGCTACCCACGCTTGCCGCACGCCCACACGATCGCCTCGTCGTAACCCACGTCCTCGCGCCGTCGCACCACCTCCGTCTGCAGCCGGAACGAAGGTTGCCGCGCTCGAACGGGAGAGAGAGAGAGAGGGCGGCCACGGTCATGAGGGAGGAAGGAGAAGAAAGGAAGAAGAAGAAGAAGAAAAAGAAAAGAAAATGGGGGTATTAATTGAAAATCTGGAATTTTTGAAAAATATCAAAAAATAGAAAATTACATTTCCGCGATCCTCGGAACGCACTGATCGCAACGGTACCACTCTCGCCTAGGTCAACGACCCGGTTCACCCGCAACGAGGTTCCAAAGGAATTACCGAAACACACACCGGGAATCAGAAAACACACGCGGAAAAACCGCGGAACGCTCCCGGGCCTCCGAAATAACTCCGGATCGCGCCGATCCGAACACGAAAGATGTCTGAAACAAAATTTCGGACACAACGGAGTCGGGTACTCCAAGAAACCAGATCCGGGACCCACGAAGAAGGATCCGAAAGGTCCGGGATATTACAGTGCAGGCAAAGAGGAAAGTTACAAATCTTTGCTTGTAACATGACTGGAGTTGCTGGAAGGTATGGTGCTCTACCTAACCAGCCTGAAGAGCTTGTCAGATTGGCTCAAAGACCTGGCCTCCTAACAAGGCGGAGTCAAGCAGCAAAGGAAAAATGCATGGGCATCGATGATACACTAAGGGTCACCACTTTAACTGTAAATGTGGTGACTTCAGAAGAAGAAGATGTGTCACTCATGAACCCGGGTGAGGGGACATCTGGTCGGGTGACAGAAGATATGCCTATGGCTGCATCCCTGGACCCAACCATCTGATGATGTTTGAGAGATATCAATAGAAGATTGAGTCTCTTCAGAGGCGATTAAATGAGAAGAATGGACAAACTCCTGTCTCCAAGCATGCGGAGCCAACAAGAGAAGTCTCCAGTTCTGCGGAGGTGGTAATATCTGCCGTCTCCCACCAAGCAAGTCATGGGAAAGCTCCTTGCCAGCCTTTCCTGCCACAACCCACAGTGCAACCCTCTCCTTCAGGAGTGCAGTCGAGTTTACATGCCACTCTCATGACAACCCCCTTTACACAACAACAAGCCCACTTCTATCAAGAGATGTTGATCCTACTATGGTGAATAAGCTGATGGTTGAAAGGATGATAGAAATGAAGCTGTCCGAGAGGGCCGATGGTGACTATGGGACCTTTGATGTCTACCGGGTACCTTATCCTCCGCAATATGCTACAAAGAGAGTACCCCCAGGCTTTAACAAGCCACCAAAGTTTGATAAATTCAATGGGCAAGGCTCCCCAAGGGAAGATATTGCTTATTACACAACAGTCATGGGAGATTTGGCTGTTGATGAAGCTTATCTGCTGAAGTTCTTCGGCTCGTCCCTCACGGGCTTGGCCTTTGAGTGGTACTCCAGCTTACCCGTCGGGTCTATAGCTGATTGGCCCGATATGCAGCGGAAGTTCCGAGAGAGGTTCCATGTCACAGAAAGAGAGATTACAGTGGCAGAATTATACTCTACTAGGCAGAGGTAGGATGAAACGGCCCTGCATTATATTAAAAGATGGAGGAACCTGGCCATGAGATGCAAACGGCCTCCATACCAAGAAGATGTTGTTCAAATATGCAAGCAAAATCTCAGGAGGGAACTACTTGAAAAGATGATTGGGACAGATGTCAGGACATTTGATCGTCTGAATAGTGTGGTGGCTGAGGTTGAGACCTTCCTGTCCAGACATCCTGCAAACAACATTCCTGTTACCCAGAAAGGGAAGGCTGTTGAACTGCGACCATCATCGACTGAAGCAAATACTATTGATTTCAATACCTTTGACCAGCAAACAATGAAGGCCAAAGCAGCAGTTGCCCCTCCGCCAGCAGAGGCAACGGAAAAGAAAGAAAAAGTCTCTTTGAGGAACAAAATGAGGAAGTTATATTCATTTCCCATAGAAAAGACAGGGCCTTTATTTAATTGGGCATATAAATACAACAAGATAACATTGCCTGAGTCAAAGAGACCCGATGATGCAGCTAAGAAGGATGATCCCCTATTCTGTCCGTATCACCGGGCACTGGGACATACCATTGAAAATTGTTACGTCTTCAAAGACGTCATGGAAAGCATGATTAAGAAGGGCGAGCTCCAAATGGGAAAGCACCAGGTGGATCCCTCACGCCCTCATGAGCCCCCAGTGATGAGACCGGCTGTCAATGTGATTTCACTATACCAACAATTACCTTAAGAGGTTACTGAAACATGCACACAACATACATATGAAGCATGATTTCTTACCCCCATCAATGATCAGGTGGAATGGCAGACAGTACCATCCAAGACCCAGAGACAGCCATTAGCCTCTGAAGTGTCAGGGGCCTCTATCCGGGGTGTCACTCCAAAGCAATCCCCGCCAGCAATGAACCCTGTGTGGCGCACTACATAGTCACCACCAATTATCCGAATATTCACTTCCAATCGGAGGAAGCAGACCCCGCTGCCAACCCATGAGAAGATAAGCCCCGAGGTGAGGCGCTTGCAGCAATATATAAACCAGCTTGATGAATATGAACAACCTAAGCTGAAGCCAATATTGGTGAAAGATCATGTCCTCTGGGAACAGCTAGAGGGATTAACCATCAAGGAGCAATCAGAAAAAGAGCAAGAGAAAACTGAAGCCGACCTCTTCTGGGGGCACAAGCCAGCCGAGTCCAGGCGCCGAAAGAAGAATAAACCAAGAAACAAGAAGAAAATAGTCACATTATAGTGTAATACTCTATTAGGACTGTTCACCCTACCAGAGGAAGAAGATGAAGGAGAGTCTTCCACTCTGTCACTAGAAGCGAATCAAGCTGAGGCTTCGACCTCAATGCATGCTACCCGCTTTGGGAGAAGGTGGGGCCGTTTCCCTCCAGCCAACCACAATATTATTTTCAAGGGCAAACAACCCTATCAGATACCAGAGCCAGAAGTTCGGGGCATTAAAATTCCTCCCCCGTCAGGCCTCTATGCAAAAACAAAAGGGGGTAATGAGATCCCGTCATTCCTTGAATTCCTCTCCGTTCTGGAAGGCAAACAGCCGGCCCCGAACACTGCTGCTGAAAATGAAAATCCCTGGCAACCATACGCCGTAATGATTAAAGAAAAAGATGAAGCAGACATCAACCTTCCCTCGACATCGGAAGCAACAGCCCCAACGGAGACTCCCCAATAGTCCCCGCAGAAGAAGGAAACAAGAGAAAGGCAAGCCATATCGCAAGCACCACATGAGCCTCTGAGACCCCGCTGGGTGGAGGAGATGCGCCTATGTAATGTCTGTGTGGGCATCAGAATTATGAAGATACTGAAGAAGCTCCCCATGAGATTTTCTATATGGGAGATCCTCTCCTTGAGCGAAGAAGCTCGCCAAGCCATTATTGATGCCCTACAGGCAACAGCCCAATATGAAGCACTTCTGACAGAAGTTGACTCCGGGATGACTGTTACATTCACGGAGGATGACATGTTAATTCCTGACCCCAATCATAACAGGTCTCTATATATGAGGGGGCATCTCAATTTTCAGCCACTAAGCCAGATTCTGATAGATCTAGGAGCTGTTGTAAACATCTTGCCTTACCGCATCTACCAGAAGTACTACTTCGATTTGCACCTCAGCAAGGTGGAAGATATGAGGATTGCTGGCTTCAATCAGAAGTGCGAGACTCCACTCGGAGTGGCAGAGTTCAACCTCACATTGGGTGACTTCACCACCACCGTGCAACTCTATGTGATAAATTCAAATACCACATACAAGGCTTTGCTGGGACGACCCTGATTACATAAATACCAGATAGTGCCCTCTACGTTACACCAATGTATCAAATACTGCCACAACGACGAAGAGGAAAGGGTGTTTGCATATCTGCATCCCTTCAAAGTAAATGAGTGCCACATGCTTGATGCACAATTTTATACAAAAGTTTCCCAAGGGGTGAAGAAAAGAGAAGCTCCTGCAAGCCAGAATAAAGCAATGTCGGAAGCCGATGAATGGTCCCCTCCACCACCCCCGAGTTACGTGGAACAGCAGGAGGTCACCCACGTCTCTCAGACTAGGGACTTTTCTAGAGTTGCACCACTAGCTGCTTACCTTGTCGAAGCAGATAATGACATAAAAGAGAAGCTCAATCTTGTTGAGGTCTCGCCTGGGCTGTTCAAACCCATTCCAAGCTTGGAATGCCAGACAGTGCAACCACTGAAGACTATGGAGGTTCCCCGTTTTGGCAAGCCCCCTATGATATTCTATCCTGGGGAACCTGCCGATGAGGATGATGAAGACTGTGTAATCTCGGAGGAGGCAGCTACCAGAATGGTGCCGATATCGGGTTTAGATTACTCTACCCAACGGGTCTCCCAAATGTTTGCTAAAATGCAAATGCCCTCGCTGTAGCCTGTTGGCCAGAAGAAGTCATTCCAGAAACTCTGGGATCTGCCCAACAATAACAAAGAATTATTGAAGATCACTCGGCACCCGGGGCTAGGCTATGCTCTGCAAGAGTATTATGAGATGGAGGTAGATGTTATCTCCACCTACTTCGCCCACGAAGACCCCTTCGAGGCAGATTATGATGATTACCCACTATATGGTGAAGAAGCAACACAACGCCTCGAAGATGGTACTGAAACCTATGGCAGTTATGAAAGCTCAAGGGGACGAGATGAAGTCGCCCTATGCCAGTATTGGAAGGAGACCCTTCCCGGGGAGGATCTATTACAAGATGAAGCCAGATTTGACAGGGGAACACCTGAAGAAGATCAAGCCGCTGAGAAAGAAAAGGAGCGCCTGGAGTTTGAGCGCATACTGGAGGATATCCGGGCCATGCAGGACATGGCAGATCCGGCAGAAGAATTCCTACCTTCGGACCCTCCGGGGGCAGAAGGTCCTATGGCAGAAACACAAGATGAGACATCAAAACAGCAAAGCAGAGTTGACTAAAACTCGGCGGAGAGTCCGATAATTTGACAATGGAGCAAAGAAAATGAAGGACAAGATCCTCTAACCCCAGTGATTCGATCTGAAGAAAACCAGCAATCACAAGCCGGTCTCGAAGACCCGAGGTCGACTTACACATCACTCGGGGAGCTGGAGGCCCTAGAAATTGAAGAAGATTACATCAACGGAGGCTTCATCAACCTTGAAGAAGCCCCACTAGAAGTCGAAGACGGCGGTCAAGCTACCGTTGATGAGCTGATAGAAGTAAACCTAGGGAGTGGGGGGGATCCAAGACCCACCATTCTCAGTGCGCTGTTGTCAGCAGAAGAACAAGAGAAGTATACACAATTTCTGAAGGAGTTCCAGGATTGTTTTACCTGGACCTACAATGAGATGCCAGGGTTGAGCCCCGATGTAGCACAACATCTGATGTCTATTGATCCAAGAGCAAAGCTTGTAAAGTAGCCTCCCAGGCGGATACGGCCCGAGCTGATTAATCAAATTAATGGGGAAGTCGATAAGCTCATCGATGTGGAGTTCGTCGAAGAAAATCAATACACAACATGGTTAGCAAATATAGTGCCCGTGAAGAAGAAAAATGGGCAGATAAGAATATGTGTTGACTTTCAGGACCTCAATAAAGTATGTCTGAAAGATGACTTCCTTGTGCCGATCACCGAGGTGATGATAGACGCCACCACAGGCCATGAGGCCCTCACATTTATGAACGGATCATCCGAATATAACCAAATTTGGATTGCTAAGCAAGGCAGGGTTCATACTACATTCCGCACCCCAAAGGGAATATTCTATTATAAAAGGATGCCGTTCGGCCTTAAGAATGCCGGTGCTACATATCAAAGAGCCATGACAAAGATATTCGATGACTTACTCTACAAGAAGGTGGAGTGCTACATTGATGATCTGGTAGTGAAGACCAAGAGAGAGGAAGACCATTGTTTGCGACCGCGTGGGAATTTTGGTTCTGGGTTCCTTTTCCCTCACGGCGGGGATGTACACTCACCTTTTACGGAAGGCCGAGATAGGTTGACTGAGCACGTAGGGATTCCGGGGGTATTGAGAAGGAGCTAGAGAGAATGATATGAACGCGCTGGAAGGGATGGCGTATGGTTAATCGTTCTGGGAGAATGGGATAGGGATGGCTGGGTGGAATGCGGGCGTGCCAATCGATTTCTCGACAATCACCTATGGAACTAAGGATTGACCGGGGAAGAGTCGTCAGGACGCGGCACATGGCTCGAGGGATCGGGCGACACGTGGATAGAAGGGGTTCCACAGGTGCGAGTGCGCAGGCGATTATGGGGATTCGTGTACTGGACGTCTTTCCCCACCGGTCGTAAGCAACCGATGCTTATTTTACATCGGATTGAATCCGAATACCTTTGTTTATACTGGCAAAGAAAGAGTCAGGGACCCTAGGACACCGCGACGTCGGGAGGGCTTAGTCTATGCAACAACGATCGGGGAACAGCAACACAATAGGGATAGCTGGGGGCGGAGAGACTGGTTCCAGCGAGGAGGGGGATCCGCTCCCTAACTGAATTACATGACTTATCTGCCATGAAAGGCATTTATATGGGGGCGTGAGAGCCAAATTACAAGTGCTTGCAAGCCACTGGACAATTCTGTCACTCATGACGGTCCCCGGTGATGTGTCCCCTGTGGTTCTGGAGTTTTGATGATGACAGTATTATGACTCATTATGTTTACATCCTTGATGGTATAATCCTGTTGCATTATGAGAAACTGTCAGAACAGGTTTAAGGATGACTCACAGGTCATGAAGTTAACCCAAGTCAAAGTCAAATCATGACAGGTAAGGTGAATGCTCAGATCAGGTAATGCTTTAATTAGTTCTCCAGCATACATTCAGTTCTTGTCTGCTATATGCATTCAATTCATTCGTTCATGTTCATTGTGCATTACCTCACATCATGTCTAGACATCCTGGTTGCATTCTAAGTCTACACATCCTGCATTGGCTAAGTCTGTTTAGTTAGTATGGACAGTAGTGGGTCGACCCACCCCTACTGATGCGTCGACCCATCAGAACACTGACTGTCTGGGTATCAAAGTCTGTACATCAGCTTGATTGAGTAAGTCTGTACATTGGCATCTCTTCTTCAAGTCTGTACACTGGGCATCTTCTAATTGAAGTCTGTACAGCCAATGCACTTAACTCAAGTCCATACACTGGAAGCTCTTCATTTGATTGAGTCTATACATTGTCCTAGGCTAAGTGTGTACAACGTCTCATTCATGCTTTGATTAATGAAGTCTGTACATTCGGTTCTGAAGCTTGAAGTCTATACACTCTAGCCTATTCCTACGCTTAAGGCTACAGCTACACATTAAGTCTGTACATTGGCTTCGCTCCATCAAGTCTATACATTGGCCGCTGTTCCTCAAAGTCTGCACAATGGTCTTCACACCTGAAGTCTGTACATCCACAGTTAAACTTGAAGTCTGCACACTGGTCTTCAAATCCAAAGTCTGCACATTGGTCTTCGAATTCAATGTCTATACATTGGGCTCTTACATGAAGTCTATACATTGTAGTTTGCATTGTAAAGTCCATACATTGGTTGTTGTTCTTCAATGTCTATACACTGCCTTTAGGATTTAAAGTCTATACAGCCGTTGTCTCTTTGTTGAAATCAACACATTGGGCAAGTCTGTACGTTGCATTCGCCTTCACGATATCTTCCACTGCGTCAATGCCACAAGCAAGCAGCGTCGACGCAGCAGTTAAAGAAGCAGAGACCTTTACAGGATATTCCACTGCGTCAACGCCACAATTGAGCAGCGTCGACGCAGCAGTTACAAAGGGAGAGCCAATGGGTTACTGGATTACTCTGGTGCGTCAACGCATTCATCAAGTGGCGTCGACGCAGCAGGTTGATAGATCGAAAAGGTGACCAGAGGGTGGATGCAGTTGCACAATGCCTCAACGCACTCCACACGAAACGTGAGAGGGCTGAAGCCATCTAAGTTCAGATGCTGGAACACCAATGCGTCAACGCAACATGCTGATAGCGTCGACGCAGCACGCCCATCTGTTGAAGACTTGATCACTGGATCACAGATGCGTCAACGCAGCAGGCTGATGGAGTCAACGTAGCAGACTTGAGTTTTGCTGGTTGAATGTCCTTGAATTGAAGGGCACGTGATCCGAGGTGCCTGGCTCGTGAACCAGGATGCTGCCACGTGGTCCGAATTTCTAGGGCAGGAAACGTGGAAGCCACACTCGCCCAGTGTGCTGCTGCTGCTGCTATATATACGAGTCTTCATCCTCTGTAGAAAATAGATCAAAGAAGAAGCCTGAAGAGCAGAAAGCCCTTCGATCCAGAAAAAGAGAAAAAGAAGAAAAAAGAGAAGAAGAAGAAGAAGAAGGAAGCAGAAGAAGAAGAAGGAAGCAGAAGAAGAAAAAGGGAGAGGCTGCGAAAGAGAAGAAAATAGAGTGTGAGAGCAGAAGAGAAAGATTGAGTGATAGAGAGAGAGAGAGAGTTCGTGGAGAAGAAGGAAGAAGCTATTGAAGATTTGTCCTCTGGCGTCTGGATTAAATCCAAGCCAGATCTGCTCCTTTGAGAGCTACATTCTTGTTCTTCATTTATAGCCTTCCGATCGCTGTGTATTTTTCGTTTCTGTATTTTTTCTTTGGTTTCTTTGGTTAGTCTTGTTCTTCCGATAGCCCTGCTGGGGATCGGGTTCCTCCTGAGGGATCAGGAGTAGGGAGACGGGTGTGTCTCCGGTCTGTGCTGGTAGCAGAATGCTACTGGTGATAGTTCCCTCCTGAGTGGAGGAAGGGAGGCTGGTTCCTCCGGTTTGCAAGCAGCAGGGGGGCTGCTTGTGGGTTCCCTCCGGGCTAGGAGGAAGAGAGGCTAGGCCTCTGGTGGATTACTGGTAGCAGAGTGCTACTGGCTGGTTCACTGGTAGCGGGGCTGCTACTAGTGGGGGTCCCTCTTGGTATAGAGGAAGAGAGACGTGAGTCTCTGATTTCTAGTGACCATGGGTTGCTAGAGGTTCCCTCCGTGTAGGAGGAAGAGGGGAGGTTGTTCCCCTGGGTAAGCTGTGTATCAGCGTTTGTTGGCAAGCTGTGTTGCCCAGCTGTTAGTGAAGCCACACTCGGGTTGAGTGTGGGGTGGATGTAGGTCTGCAGGACCGAACCACCTAAAAACCCCTCTTGCATTGTGGTTTGATTGCTTATGGTTTGCTTCCGCTAGATGTTTGCATAGGGGCGCTCCAAGTGTTTGATCACAGCTTCATTAGATGATTTGATCATATTTTGTTCTAAGTGTTTAATCTGTTGAGTGAGCGAAATTCTAATTGAGCGAAAGTTTATATTGGGTGAAAGTTTTTATAGGCTATATTCATTCACCCCCCCCCTCTGAGTACTTGCACCGAACTCAACAATTGGTATCAGAGCGGTGTCTGCATACAAGGTCCAGCGACCTGCAGATTCGATCTTGCAGTCTTAGGTGCTAATTTGTTTTTAGTGCATAAATATTTCTGTTGTTTTGAATTTACTCGCTATTTGTTTTCAATGGCTCTTCCACCTGTCTTTAGTGGTTCTGATTTCAGTCAGTGGTACACTGCTTTACATGCTTATGTTAATTCTGCTAAACCTGATCTGTGGAAATTAATTTCACAAGGTCCTCACACCTTACCAACGAAAGTGTCTAAATGGACCGACAGACACAGATCAAAAAATGGAGAAAATCAGAAAGCCTTTAACCTGATAAAAGTAGCTACTGACAGAGCCTTATGGTCTTGTCTTCATAATTACAACTCAGCAAAGGACATCCTGGATAGGCTGAAGCAATTTCACAGTGTAAATGAGGATAGCTGCATGATAGCTAACAGAAGAAATCCAAGTGGCAGCAATCAAGGCAGCAGCCAAAACGAAGAAGAAGATGATGAGGAGGAGGTAAACATCTTCGAGAATTTTTCTTTAGATGATTGGGAGAATGCATATGCTGAGCTATTTGAGTCTCATGAACAATTAAGAAAATGATACAAGAACTTGAAAAAGAAAAGTGATCAGGGTAGCTCAAGTTCACCATGTGAAAATTGTTCAAATATGAAGCAATCTCATGATGCCTATTTGACAGATATCCATATGCATAAAAATCAGAATGAAAAACTGTTGAAAGAATTTGATTCTGTTAGCGCTGAATTGGATGTTCTAAAATCTGAAAATGAATGTCTTAGGAAACAATGTGAAAAACTCCAGGTTCAAACAATATGTTCTGTTAAATCTGCATGCAATGAGTGTCCATTTCTCAAGGAAATAATGAAGATCTTCACTCAAATTCAGAATGTCAAAAGGAGTTTATTGTCTCCCTAATGGAAGAAAACAAAGATCTGTTAAACAAGATTCTGGAGCTTGAACAGATAGAGGAAGAACTGAATTATAAAATGAGCTCAATAAAAATTGATAAAGACTCTGTTGAAGAAATTGAAAATCTGAAATCAAAAAATGACAAACCAATTCAAGAGGTTGAAGGATTGAAGCAGTTGAACACTGCTATGTCAGAGAAACTTCTTCTCTTAGAAAAAGAAAAAACTGTTTACATTGAAGAATCTGAAAAATTGAGAAATCTGGAACAAGAAATTGAGGAATGTAAAATTGCAAACAAGGTACTAAGCGAATGTGTAAATTGCAATGAACAAGAGATTGCCAGTTATGAAATACACATCGTTTCTTTGGAAAATGAAATTGAAGATTTGAATAATTCCTTGTCAAAATTTATGGACGGAAAGGATAATCTGGATAAAATTCTAGGAACTAAGGTAAAATTTCAGAAGGTAGGGTTGGGCTATAATCCCTCAAGTAAGAAGAGTTTTCAAAACAAAGTTCAAATTTCCTTTGTGTCCAGTTCAACTTCTCAAAGCCCTCAGAACCTTCCAGGTTATCAGTCAACTGCTCAAAAGAAAATAACAAAAAAATAGAAAGAAAAGAATCAACAAGTTCCTCTTCCCACTCTGCATGTTTCACCCACACACTCGCATGCATCTAGAAAGAAAATGATCTGTCACTACTGTCACAAATATGGACATTTGATGCATGAGTGTAATCTGATGGAAAAAGATGACCTAGCAGCTGCTCAAAACAATCAGGGTAGAAATCATGTCCTTAGGGAAAAGAAAATTCATTGTTATAACTGTGGAAAAATAGGACATGTTGCTGCACAATGCTGGTTAGGCCCTCATAGAAATACCTTGTCTAATTGTTCTCATTGTGGAAAACATGGCCATACAGTCAAGAACTGCTGGCATGCTCAGGGAAAAATAGTTTCTCAAAATATAAAATTCCCTGCAAATAGAAATGTTTCTGTTAGAAATAAATCTGCCTTTAAGAGAAAGATTTTTACATGCTTTGAATGTGGAAAACCTGGCCACCGAGCTTCTGAATGCTGGCTGGCTCGAGATGGAAAACAGTATATGCATGCAAATAACAGAGACTTTCATGATAATACACACAGATTCTATGCTAACAATGTTGTGCATAAAAAGAATTCAAGATATGCTGTTTCCTGTCATTATTGTGGGCAGTTTGGGCACTCCATGAGGGAGTGTAATTTAATGAAGTCTGATGACTTACATGCCCAAAGATTATGGAAAGCACCTATCAGAGGTGTTACTAACAAAGTAGGACCCAAGAAGTCTTGGGTACCTAGAAACACAAAATGAGATATGTGCTTTATAGGTATGCCTTGAGGATGAGGAATAAAAGGGGGTCAAATAAACCAAGGCATCCAAAGTTTGGTAAACCCCAACTCTGCTGATTAAATACTTGTTCACCTGAATTTTGGCTCTAGCTGAACATCATGCTTAATATGTCAATTAAGAACTCATGCATACATGTCCATAACTGCATCTGCCACTTGCAATTTCTTTTTGTCTGATCATGCACTGGTGCATACATGAGATTTAAAGGTTGTCTGCATTTGATGCATACATATGACAATTGTAGTTGTTTGATATTTATTAAAATGCACAATCACTGAAAATAAATTGCATTCTGAAAAATCTGAAAAGCTGAATTGAATAAATCTGTTGCTTGGATGATGTCTCAAGCTCAAAAAATGTTCATCTGCACATTTGACATGCACATGCATTCACAATTGCATATAAATAGCATTCTATCAGCTTAAGATGCATGTAGGATTGCATATGCATTGGATTGTCATGCATGACTCCTGGTATATAAATAGTGAGATACTAAAGGGCTGATAAATTCTGTCTGGAAGTGCTTGCTGTGTGTGAGGTGGTCTTTAGACCAAGTCCTCCGCCTGGTACCACAGGTCAGAATTGCATACATGTAGGAATGCCAGCTCATGCATACATTTAGGGGGAGCATCATTCATATTCTTTCAAGTGAACTTCCCATCTTCAGATTGAACTGCTATCTTGCTCAAATCCCTGTGATGAATGTGTAATGAAACACATTTCAGATTCCTGCTTCAACTGTTTTTAGCCACTTTCACTCAACCTATCCATTGGTATCTGTTGAATTGGATGTTCTTTAAAATGTTTCGGCCTTCCCTGAAAATTCAAAAAGATTTCTCTGTGCATATCCTGATCATAAATCTGAAAACAACTTAAAGAGGAATCTTCTATTATATAGGACTATGAAAGTCTGATATTTTCAGCCGGTTGAAGTTTCATGTATGTCTTGTGTTTGCTTATGAACATATCTTGAAAATATCTGAGTTAGGCTTAATAAACTTTAACCAACATTTTCATGTTGTGTCCTCTTTAAACTCTTCTGAATTCTGAAAATTCTGATATCATAATATTCCTTGATTGATATGTATGAAGTTAGTATTGATTTTTAAACATCTGAGAATATGGATTATGTCTAAGGGTAAATCCTATCAGAGCAATGACTTTGGTCACTGAGAAACCATGTCCAAAGGACTGTGTCATGAGGTGCCATAGTTAACTCTGCTTAAAAATGATTGATAATCTGGCAGAGCAATGGCATGCACACTGAGAAATACATCTCACTCATCAAAGAAATGATTTGTAGTGTGTCATGAAGTGTAAAAGTAATCTCTGCTCCTATGAAGCATGACAGTTAGTCCATCCAAGTGCTTAGGGATACTTGCGTCTAAACAACGTGTATCCTCTAGTTACAATGGTGTACTAAACTCAAGTGCTCATGAAGAATGTTATGAAAATTACTGCTAATCTAGTATACAATTTGAAAAATATGTGCAAAAGAAATATTCTATTGGAACCCTTGACAGAAACAACTATTTTTCTTATGTGTTTAACTTCATTACTATTGATTGCATTTCTTAAAGGAATCTTTGAAATTGAGTGAGTAAGAAAGAAGAAGATCAAACAAGACTGTCAATATGAAAACAAGGTTCACTTTTATTAAAACTGATTTCAGATATGAGTACAGGAAACTTATAAACAAGCCTTACATACATTATATTCTGATCTGACTTGTCAATGAAGATCATTCATAAATCTCTATAATAGAAGAGTCTGAAATACTTGTTTAATCAGATTTATGAAATTGATATCCCATTGAAAACCTTTCACATTCATTCTGAGTACTTACTTTCTCACATTGAACTCCATTATTTCAATCCTGACTGTTGATCTAAGGGGGAGAATTCTTGCATGTCCCTGTGGTTCAATGCTCACTCAGGAGAGTATCTTGTCAGGGGGAGTTTTTAGTTTTGATGACTGTAACTTACTGCATTGCATAATATCTCTTTCATCAGTCAATGAACATTCCCTTCTTTTTGATGTTGTCAAAGGGGGAGAACTTTTGTGAGTCATTTTTTTTATTTTTTTTTGCATCAATCAACACTTGCATCACATGGTGGTTATGTTCATGAATTTTGTCATATCATGTTATATGGTATTTCATAATCACCATGATGAATCTATTGTAATGACTCATAATATTGCCATCATCAAAAAGGGGGAGATTGATGTGTCCCCTGTGGTTCTGGAGTTTTGATGATGACAGTATTATGACTCATTATGTTTACATCCTTGATGGTATAATCCTGTTGCATTATGAGAAACTGTCAGAACAGGTTTAAGGATGTGATGTGACACAACCTATGGACCTATTTTGTAAGCATTCAAGTTTGAGCAGCAGACTCACACTAGCGAGCTCACCCGTATGGCGCACACTAGTGCCCGATGGTGACTAGGCGATGTTGGAGAGGGTCCGAGGCGGGACCTTGAGGCTCCAATAGTTGGCTAGCTTGGGGAGAACCCCAAATGTGCCTAGGATGCCCAAATCATGGGCGGCCAACACACCAAGGGTGTGGGTTAAGTGGATGCTCTCACAACTCGCCCGCGGTGGTCACTCAATTTGGGTAGCAATTTAAAATCGGACACTCTCTTACCGCCGACGGAGTAACTATAGCAATACTAAGCTAAGCAAGTCCATTACAGCAATGAGAGATGTTCAGGAGCTCACCTAGCCGGCGTGAAGATGCCAACTCCGGCCAGAGACGGGGGCGAGCGGGGAGGCGAGGGTATGCACCCGCACGCCGCGTCGGTGTCGCTTCAACCTGAAATGGAAAGATTACACCACTACAACTCTCGCAGGAGGGGTGATCTTGGGGTGGGGATTAATCTTATTACATCCAATACTATCTCCACGCAGGGAGGGGCCTTCAGCCGGCCAAGCGGGGTGGGGATTTATGCTAAGGAAACCCGATTTGCCGATCCCCGCCGGTTCTGCCAACCTTCAGAATTGTTAGACAGGGGGCCGGTGATGTCACTGCCATAAATTCCACAGAGCTCAGATCTTGACAAAACCTACGCCAACAGTTTTCCAACTGACAGAGGATGATGGATGAATTTTTTGGGAAGCTCTGGACCTCGGGGCTGATCGGACCGGCGACTGGAGCAGGACAGCAACACTCTGCTTAGGACTGATGCAGAACTGATGTTGTGGATTGCAGAAGGCGCTGCGGTCGTTCCCGAACTTCAAATTGAACGAAACTAGCGGTGACGCGATCGTAGTCGGAGTAGATTCGAGCAGAAGTTGACGGGGCCACAATCCGAGGTCGGAGATGAGAATGGTGGCCAGATAGATGAAGATAGGTCAAACCTGAGTCCACTGGTGGTAGACTGCACACTCTGACGAAATAATTCAGAACAAATAGCTCAGGCAGGCGATTGGCATCGTTCTTTCTGCTACTGATGGAGGACTATACGAAGAAGAATTTTGTAGAAGGAAGTGTGCTCGAATTCCTCCAAGGTTGACCGCAGAACAGCTTCCAAGATCGCTCTAGTCTTCAGTCTGGGACAGATTGCACAGTCGTTGAAGATGATGCTCCTCCGGACAGCTTCAAACTCGGAAGCAGGCGAGACCACCACCGTTGGAAAGCTATCTCGATGAAGATTCCAGCAATGTAGGCCTTGCCACCTGAATTATTGAGAGACGCTCGTGGCTGCCTCTGCTAGTCGCTGTAACTCTGCTGCCTGAAACAGAGGCTGAATGAGAAGAAGATGAGGGGGTGGGGAAGGGGATGGCCAAGAGAGTAAGAGGTGGAGGGTGAACTTGGCTGGTATGGGGAAGGGGGGCTGCGACTTTGGGTGGTTTGGGAGGTGGGGAGATGGAAGGGCACTGCCCTAGGGAGAGGGAAATTTGAATTTGGGCTTAGGGAAGAGCCCCTTCAACCTTGGGGAGAGGAAGGGGTGCTTAGGAAGTGGTGTTGGGTAGTTGGGGGTTGGGAGGTGGGGTGTGGATTGGAGGATGCCACCTTGGGTTGGGGGGGAGTTAAATGGGTGTATGGGGAAGGGGAGAGGTTTTAATGAGGGGTGAATGGGGAGGAGAGAGAAAATTCCGAAAATTGGGGTGGAGGGAGAGAGAGAGAGAGGGGGGGACCCCTTAGAGAGAGAGAGAGTGAGAGAGAGAGAGATCTAGTGGGATTTGGAAGTGGATTTCAATTTTCATTCAATTGTTCATTACTTCAAAATGAGGGGAATGGGGTCCTATATATAGGCAACCCACATTTCTACAAAAGTCCCTGACATTTGACTCAATGACAAATAACCGAAGGGATAGGGTGCCCTTGGGCCAAGCCCAATGAATTGGGCCCACTAGCCTAACAAACCAACCTAATGACACAATACTTAGGAAAATGACTCACTAACCTAGGTACATGACTCAAATAAAGGGAAAATTACATGATATTGACTCAAATAAAATGTGAAGATTACATGACTAGACTCAAAAATACATGACTAACATAATGGCGCTTGTCGACGAACAATCCGAGTCCGGAGAAATGTGGAGGGGCAAGGGATGCCCTCATCATACCCCCGGGGTGGGGAAAACTCGACCCCGTCGAGTATGGGTCCACCAGGGAAGTAGTACATCGAACTGCGGCTCTGGGTGATCCACGATCTCCATACTCAACCCTCGACCATAGTCGGGGAACGACGCTTCAGCTCGACAAAGTGGCTTGGTCATGCCCTCATGCTGGCGATGAGATCTTGCTTGCCTAGTATTACCGCTGTGTGCTCACGTCGGGCTCTCAGGCTATTTGTGGTGGCACTCCGAGGGTGTCTCTCACAAGGGTAGGTGTAAGTTCGAGGCACTCACTAGGATCCACCGCGGTGCCCTTAGAGCGTGCTGGATCCGCCACATGAGAAATGGGGAGAATCCCAAAACCCTTTTGAAAGTTCAAGCCATAAGCTTGGTTGCCAAAGCCACTCGGAACTTGACAAGGTCCAAGTCCTCATGCCCTCAGATTGGAGGTGACCCTAAAGTAGAGCCACTCCAAAGCCATCATCGCCAAGTTGTCAACTTGGAACTCAAAGTGGTGCTTAGGAGTTTGTGCTCGTTTCTTGTGAATCCCACCGCTTGTTGCTTGATACTTGCTTGGATGCATATGCCATGTACTATGATGCGGTGTGAGTTGACAATGTATGGTATGCAAAGGGGGTCCCGGACAACCACATATAGACCTATCATGCATTGATGTTATGAAGACTTTGAAGGATTTGGGAGGACCGGGGCATCCATAGGTGTCCCTCTTGTGAGTGAGTGTGATGAATGTTGGAGGACCCGGACATCCATGAATGCTCCTAACATGCTTGAGATTATGATGAATGATGGTGGACCATTACAACCAAATATTGACCACTCATGTTTTCTTCTTGACATGTGGGTGATATGGATGAATGTATCCGACGGACTAATCATGCCAAGCGGTGTGATGTGCCAAGACATATGAATTCCTTTCTCAAAGATGACTTCCTCATGTGGGATGGTGGGGTGGTCTTTGAGCTTCCACTCAAAAGGGTCGAAGGGATCTAGGTAGGTGGATATAGGGTGGGGCACCTTCTTGATCTCTAGGCGGGTGTTGCCTAAGGTCATGATTCCTATGGTGTAACCTGGGTCATGGATGAGGTGGGCTTGGCCCAACATGGTGGGTGGGGGTAGGAAAGGGTGGGTGGTGAATAAGGTGAGTGGGTTACATGGAGATCTAGGCTCCCATAGAAAAGGGTTAAAGGGATCATGGTAAGGGTCACCTTGGTAGGGGTACTCTATGCTCTCAAGGTCCTCGAATGGTGAGTCCTCCTCCTCAATAATTGGGCCAAAGTTGCTAATGGGTTGGCCGATCAAAGCACTTGGGATCTCTATGGTTGGGGAGTGGAATAGGATAGGTTCTTCCTCCATGGGAAGAAGGAGGATGATCTCACTAGTAACTTGGCCATTAGTGTAGATGGAAGTGATGGAGCCAATGGTGGGATATGCTAGGCTAATGGTGTTAGTTTCGGACGGTCTCATGGCTAGCATATTGGTCAAGTGAATTTGCCAATGTAGGTAGTTCACTAAGTCTCCCAAATCTTCCACACAATAGGAAGTTTGATAAGTGACATGTGGCTGAATGTGAATGATTTGGGATTGATATCCCATGGGTAGGTGGCATGGTTGTGAACTAGGAATGGTGAAACCTTTCTTGAGCCATTGGAGTATGGACTTACCTATGGTGAGGTTAGGTGTCTCTAGAGGAGCTAGGCTAGAGGTGTGTGAGTTGTTTGGCCTTTGGATTTCCTCTATGTTGGGAGGTGGATCCGGATGGGCATCCTTCTCCACTTGGGTGGGTGTGTGGGTTGCAACTTCTATTGCTAATGGAGTAGGGGGATCTATGGGGGGTGGTTTGGTGATAGCTAGCGTATGACACACCCGGGGTGGTGAACAAGCATGGGCTTGGGTTGGGATAGGAAGGGGAAGTAGAGGAGGCCTAGGTTGGGGAAAGATTGGTGTAGGAAGCGGGAGGTGGGTTGGGTGAGGGATTTTGGGTTGATTTGTTTTGGGAGATGTGTCCCTTTTTGGGGATGATGGTGGGTTTGTGGTGGTGGTCAAGGGGGCTTGTGGGGTATGGGTTTGGTGAGGGGTTTTGAGTTTGGGGGTGGTGGCCATTATGGGCCTCGGTGGATGGGTGGACACGGGGTCCAATTGGGTTTGTGGACATATGGTTGTGGTAGGAGTTTGTAGGTAGGGTGCTGGTGTGGTGGTTGGGGTAGGATAGGTGGGAAGTGATGTGGAATGGGGAATTAGGGTCATGGGTTGGCTAGGTGGGGATGAAGGAGTTGAAGTGCTCCTTAGGTCTTGGTGATTTGAGTATGAGGGGGAAACATATCTAGCCCTAAGTTTCTCCTTCATGTCTTTCCAAGTGGTGATGGGAGTTTCCCTTCTAAGTACCTTTAGCCCGATAATTTGCATCCAATAAGTTTCTGCCCGTTTGGTAAGTTGCATTTTGGCAACCAATGCCTTTTCATCCTCGGACATATGATACCAAGTGAAGTATTGATCCATTGTAGCTTCCCAATCTAAATATTATCTAGGAGAGGTTCCATCAAAGGTGGGAAGTGGGAAAGGGACCATCCTATCGTCCGTCCTTGGGGCGGGCCTATTTTCTCCAAGTTGGTTGAGTCGGCCCGATATATTATCAAGCCGCTCATTGGCATAGGTCAAGGCTTTCATGAAGTAGTTGACATGGCCAGGGAAGTTATGGGTGTTAGTGGTAGGCATCTCTTGGTGGCTTGGACTTATGGAGTGGGCCGATTGGTAAAGTCGATATGAGGTGGCCATACTAGGGGACAAGAGTGATGCACTTGAAGACTCTAAATGCATAGACATGCCCTAGGACCAACTTGATAGAGACAAGTTGTGAACTTTCTCTGATACCACTTGATGTGACACAACCTATGGACCTATTTTGCAAGCATTCAAGTTTGAGCAGCGGACTCACACTAGCGAGCTCACCCGTATGGCGCACACTAGTGCCCGATGGTGACTAGGCGATGTTGGAGAGGGTCCGAGGCGGGACCTTGAGGCTCCAATGGTTGGCTAGCTTGGGGAGAACCCCAAATGGGCCTAGGATGCCCAAATCATGGGCGGCCAACACACCAAGGGTGTGGGTTAAGTGGATGCTCTCACAACTCACCCGCGGTGGTCACTCAATTTGGGTAGCAATTTAAAATCGGACACTCTCTTACCGCCGACGGAGTAACTATAGCAATACTAAGCTAAGCAAGTCCATTACAGCAATGAGAGATGTTCAGGAGCTCACCTAGCCGGCGTGAAGATGCCGACTCCGGCCGGAGACGGGGGCGAGCGGGGAGGCGAGGGTATGCACCCGCACGCCGCGTCGATGTCGCTTCAACCTGAAATGGAAAGATTACACCACTACACCTCTCTAAGGAGGGGTGATCTTGGGGTGGGGATTAATCTTATTACATCCAATACTACCTCCACGCAGGGAGGGGCCTTCAGCCGGCCAAGCGGGGTGGGGATTTATGCTAAGGAAACCCGATTTGCCGATCCCCGCCGGTTCTGCCAACCTTCAGAATTGTTGGATAGGGGGCCGGTGATGTCACTGCCACAAATTTCACATAGCTCAGATCTTGACGAAGCCTGCGCCAAAAGTTTCCCAACTGACAGAGGATGATGCCTGAATTTTTTAGGAAGCTCTGGACCTCGGGGCTGATCGGACCGGCGACTGGAGCAGGATAGCAACACTCTACTTAGGACTGGTGCAGAACTGATGCAGTAGATTGCAGAAGGTGCTGCGGTCGCTCCCGAACTTCAAATTGAACGAAACTGGCGGTGACGCGATCGTGGTCAGAGTATCTTCGAGCAGAAGTTGACGGGGCCACAATCTGAGGTTGGAGATGAGAATGGTGGCCAGATAAATGAAGACAGGTCAAACCTGAGTCCACTGGTGGCATACTGCACACTCCGACGAAATAATTCAGAACAAATAGCTCGGGCAGGCGATTGGCATTGTTCTTTCTGCTACTGATGGAGGACTAGACGAAGAAGAATTTTGTAGAAGGAAGTGTGCTCGAATTCCTCCAAGGTTGACCGCAGAACAACTTCCAAGATCGCTCTGGTCTTCAGTCTGGGACAGATTGCGTAGTCGTTGAAGATGATGCTCCTCCGGACAGCTCCGAACTCGGAAGCCTGCGAGACCACCACCGTTGGAAAGATATCTCGATGACGATTGCAGAAATATAGGCCTTGACACCTGAATTATTGAGAGACGGTCGTGGCTACCTCTGCAAGTCGCTGCAACTCTGCTGCCTGAAACAGAGGCTGAATGAGAAGAAGATGAGGGGGTGGGGAAGGGGATGGCCAAGAGAGTAAGAGGTGGAGGGTGAACTTGGCTGGTATGGGGAAGGGGGGCTGCGACTTTGGGTGGTTTGGGAGGTGGGGAGATGGAAGGGCACTGCCCTAGGGAGAGGGAAATTTGAATTTGGGCTTAGGGAAGAGCCCCTTCAACCTTGGGGAGAGGAAGGGGTGCTTAGGAAGTGGTGTTGGGTAGTTGGGGGTTGGGAGGTGGGGTGTGGATTGGAGGATGCCACCTTGGGTTGGGGGGGAGTTAAATGGGTGTATGGGGAAGGGGAGAGGTTTTAATGAGGGGTGAATGGGGAGGAGAGAGAAAATTCTGAAAATTGGGGTGGAGGGGGAGAGAGAGAGAGGGGGGGAACCCCTTAGAGAGATAGAGAGTGAGAGAGAGAGAGATCTAGTGGGATTTGGAAGTGGATTTCAATTTTCATTCAATTGTTCATTACTTCAAAATGAGGGGAATGGGGTCCTATATATAGGCAACCCACATTTCTACAAAAGTCCCTGACATTTGACTCAATGACAAATAACCGAAGGGATAGGGTGCCCTTAGGCCAAGCCCAATGAATTGGGCCCACTAGCCTAACAAACCAACATAATGACACAATACTTAGGAAAATGACTCACTAACCTAGGTACATGACTCAAATAAAGGGAAAATTACATGATATTGACTCAAATAAAATGTGAAGATTGCATGACTAGACTCAAAAATACATGACTAACATAATGGCGCTTGTCGACGAACAATCCGAGTCCGGAGAAAATGTGGAGGGGCAAGGGATGCCCTCATCAGGATGACTCACAGGTCATGAAGTTAACCTAAGTCAAAGTCAAATCATGACAGGTAAGGTGAATGCTCAGATCAGGTAATGCTTTAATTAGTTCTCCAGCATACATTCAGTTCTTGTCTGCTATATGCATTCAATTCATTGGTTCATGTTCATTGTGCATTGCCTCACATCATGTCTAGACATCCTGGTTGCATTCTAAGTCTACACATCCTGCATTGGCCAAGTCTGTTTAGTTAGTATGGACAGTAGTGAGTCGACCCACCCCTACTGATGCGTCGACCCATCAGAACACTGACTGTCTGGGTATCAAAGTCTGTACATCAGCTTGATTGAGTAAGTCTGTACATTGGCATCTCTTCTTCAAGTTTGTACAACGGGCATCTTCTAATTGAAGTCTGTACAGCCAATGCACTTAACTCAAGTCCATACACTGGAAGCTCTTCATTTGATTGAGTCTATACATTGTCCTAGGCTAAGTGTGTACAACGTCTCATTCATGCTTTGATTAATGAAGTCTGTACATTCGGTTCTGAAGCCTGAAGTCTATACACTCCAGCCTATTCCTACGCTTAAGGCTTCAGCTACACATTAAGTCTGTACATTGGCTTCGCTCCATCAAGTCTATACATTGGCCGCTGTTCCTCAAAGTCTGCACAATGGTCTTCACACCTGAAGTCTGTACATCCACAGTTAAACTTGAAGTCTGCACACTGGTCTTCAAATCCAAAGTCTGCACATTGGTCTTCGAATTCAATGTCTATACATTGGGCTCTTACATGAAGTCTATACATTGTAGTTTGCATTGTAAAGTCCATACATTGGTTGTTGTTCTTCAATGTCTATACACTGCCTTTAGGATTTAAAGTCTATACAGCCGTTGTCTCTTTGTTGAAATCAACACATTGGGCAAGTATGTATGTTGCATTCGCCTTCACGATATCTTCCACTGCGTCAACGCCACAAGCAAGCAGCGTCGACGCAGCAGTTAAAGAAGCAGAGACCTTCACAGGATATTCCACTGCGTCAACGCCACAATTGAGCAGCGTCGACGCAGCAGTTACAAAGGGAGAGCCAATGGGTTACTGGATTACTCTGGTGCGTCAACGCATTCATCAAGTGGCATCGACGCAGCAGGTTGATAGATCGAAAAGGTGACCAGAGGGTGGACGCAGTTGCATAATGCCTCAACGCACTCCACACGAAATGTAAGAGGGCTGAAGCCATCTAAGTTCAGATGCTGGAACACCAATGCGTCAACGCAACATGCTGATAGCGTCGACGCAGCACGCCCATCTGTTGAAGACTTGATCACTGGATCACAGATGTGTCAACGCAGCAGGCTGATGGAGTCAACGCAGCAGACTTGAGTTTTGCTGGTCGAATGTCCTTGAATTGAAGGGCACGTGATCCGAGGTGCCTGGCTCGTGAACCAAGATGCTGCCACGTGGCCCGAATTTCTAGGGCAGGAAACGTGGAAGCCACACTCGCCCAGTGTGCTGCTGCTGCTGCTATATATACGAGTCTTCATCCTCTGTAGAAAATAGATCGAAGAAGAAGCCTGAAGAGCAGAAAGCCCTTCGATCTAGAAAAAGAGAAAAAGAAGAAAAAAGAGAAGAAGAAGAAGAAGGAAGCAGAAGAAGAAGAAGAAGAAAGAGAAGAGACAGGGAGAGCCTGTGAAAGAGAAGAAAATAAAGTGTGAGAGCAGAAGAGAAAGATTGAGTGATAGAGAGAGAGAGTTCGTGGAGAAGAAGGAAGAAGCTATTGAAGATTTGTCCTCTGGCGTCTGGATTAAATCCAAGCCAGATCTGCTCCTTTGAGAGCTACATTCTTGTTCTTCATTTACAGCCTTCCGATCGCTGTGTATTTTCCGTTTCTGTATTTTTTCTTTGGTTTCTTTGGTTAGTCTTGTTCTTCCGATAGCCCTGCTGGGGATCGGGTTCCTCCTGAGGGATCAGGAGTGTGTCTCCGGTCTGTGCTGGTAGCAGAATGCTACTGGTGATAGTTCCCTCCTGAGTGGAGGAAGGGAGGCTGGTTCCTTCGGTTTGCAAGCAGCAGGGGGGCTACTTGTGGGTGCCCTCCGGGCTAGGAGGAAGAGAGGCTAGGCCTCTGGTGGATTGCTGGTAGCAGAGTGCTACTGGCTGGTTCACTGGTAGCGGGGCTGCTACTAGTGGGGGTCCCTCTTGGTATAGAGGAAGAGAGACGTGAGTCTCTGATTTCTAGTGACCGTGGGTTGCTAGAGGTTCCCTCCGTGTAGGAGGAAGAGGGGAGGTTGTTCCCCTGGGTAAGCTGTGTATCAGCGTTTGTTGGCAAGCTGTGTTGCCCAGCTGTTAGTGAAGCCACACTCGGGTTGAGTGTGGGGTGGATGTAGGTCTGCAGGACCGAACCACCTAAAAACCCCTCTTGCATTGTGGTTTGATTGCTTATGGTTTGCTTCCGCTAGATGTTTGCATAGGGGCGCTCCAAGTGTTTGATCACAGCTTCATTAGATGATTTGATCAGATTTTGTTCTAAATGTTTAATCTGTTGAGTGAGCGAAATTCTAATTGAGCGAAAGTTTATATTGGGTGAAAGTTTTTATAGGCTATATTCATTCACCCCCCCTCTGAGTACTTGCACCGAACTCAACACCCGGGTCATTGCGTTATTGTGTGGGTAGTTCCATATGTGTATATAGTGTCCTTCAGCGGACCTGTGACTCAGCAGGATGGCGCCCGGGGGGCGTCGCAATGTATTCCCGACATGAGACAGTGTCAAGGTTGGGGCAGTAGGGGTGTCGTGAGCACCATTGTGCTGGGGAAGTTGAGTGGTCGGGTGCCGCGGACCCCGATGTGACTGGAGTAGCTGGCAGTACGGTGCCAGGGGCGCCGTTGTGACAAGAGTTGTTGAGTGATCGGGTGCCGCAGGTCTCGATGTGACTGGAGTAGCTGGCAGTCGGGTGCCAGGGGCACCATTGTGACTGGAGTTTTTGAGTGATCAGGTGTCGCGGGCCCCGATGTGACTGGAGTAGCTGGCAGTCGGGTGCCGGGGGCACCATTGTGACTGGAGTTGTTGAGCGATCGGGTGCCACGGGCCCCAATGTGATTGGAGTAGCTGGTAGTCGGGTGCCGGGGGCACCGTGGTGACTGGAGGAGGTGAGCACCGGGAGACCTCGATGGTGGTGCTCAGGGCCCGGTGTGACTGGCAATCGGGTGCCGGGGGCACCGTTGCGACTGAAGGAGGCGGGCGTCGGGAGACCTCGATGGTCGTGCTGGGGGCCCGGTGTGACTGGCAGTCGGGTGCCGGAGGTACTGTTGTGAATGAAGGAGGCGGGCACCGTGAGACCTCGATGGTCGTGCTCGGGCCCCGGTGTGCTTGGCAGTCGGGTGCCGGAGGCACCGTTGTGGCTGAAGGAGGCGGGCGTCTTGAAGAGGCTGAGGCCCGAGTATAGGTACGTGTGTCCAACTGGTTTCATGCTATATGAGAGCCACATGGGCTTTACAAATGGACCGGGGTGGCCGGAGTACAATGGGCGCAAGCCACGGGATAATTCCGACGCGTGGGTCGGTCCCCGGGTCAATGCTGGATAAGGCGGATGTCCGCGTGTTTCACAGAGGGTCCCTCTTATGGCACGGGCCATGTTCACTTTGCCAAACGAGGGGCCATGACTGCATAGCAGGAGAAAGCATCGGGCTGGGGTCTGGGCGAGGGTCGATCACGGCTCGAGTCGAGCGGTCGGATGTGGCCTCGTGACTGCGGGGAAGCGTGACGTCATAGTGCGTGCATAGTTACGGTCGGCGGGCACGCGAGGGGAAGTCCCGGCATGACGGGGCGTTCACCCTTGTCATAACGTCACACACGTAGCAAGGGTAGACTTGTGTGTCATGGTGGAACACCGTGTGAGGGAAGTACACGCGACATGCCCTCGGCGTCCTTAGCCGATGATCAAGTCACCCACACACAATTCTCCTTGCTCGTTGCCTGGAGCCGCTTGAAGCTTGGAGACCACCGGAAGCCTTGATGCATGTCTGTCCTCCTTCCATTGAGCCCCTAGGGGGATTTTATAGGGGAAGATGAAGGGTCACAGGGGGTTTACGCGGACCAGCTAAGGGGGGTGAGCGAGTCCGCGTAAACCCAAGTGAATAGTGTCACTGGGAGTTACACGGGTTGAGAGAGGGGGAAGGGGTTTACGCGGACCAGCCAGGGGGCCTGAGCTGGTTCGCGTAAACCCCCCTTGGATGGGGGTTTAGGCGGACCAGCCTAGGGGCCCAGGCTGGTCCGCCTAAACCCCACCCCAGGGAAGGTTTAGGCAGAGTTGTTTGGGTTTTTTTCTTTTTTTAAAAATCAAAAATTTTTAATTGAATAGGGGGTTTACGCGGACCAGCCAGGGGGGGTGAGCTAGTACGCGTAAACCCCCCCCTATGGGGGTTTAGGCGGACCAGCCAGGGGGCCTGGGCTGGTCCACGTAAACCCCACCCAAGGGGGGGTTTAGGCGGAGTGGTTTGGGTTTTTTTTTTTGAAAAATTAAATTTTTTTTAATTGAATGGGGGGTTCACGCGGACCCGCCAGAGGGGGTGAGCTGGTCCGCGTAAACCCCCCCCATGGGGGGTTTAGGCGGGTTTGACCGAGGGTTTACCACGGATTTGACTGGGGTTTGGCTGAGGGTTAGACTGGGATTATAAACGGGAATTTTTCTTTTGGGGGCTCCGCCCCCGAAAACCCCCGCAAGGGGCGCTGCCCCCTTGACCCCCGCGACATGACCACACAGGTCGATCCGCGTGCGAGGGCGCATGATGGTGGTGCATGACGCAATGGGTTGCTGTGATTCCCGAGTTGAGCTCCGACTTGCTGTAGAGTGACTGGATCATACGCGCCTATCAGGTGCTAAGGGAAGTTCCCGACACGCATGTGCAGGCCGTGTAAGGGTGCTGTGAGCTCCTGAAGCTTGCGGTTGGCCTATGTGGTTCTTCCTTCGACTTCATAGGGCTGGAGGGAGGCGACTCGAGGGTAGACCCCAGCCTCGTTGCTGGGTGCCACATGGCGTGGCATGTAGTCAGGGTGCCCCCGGGTCAGCTCGGGTGGCTGTGTTGAACGCGGGTAAACCCACAAACTGAGTGATAGAGGGTGGGCCTGATCGATCGTTGATGTTGTCGTGGGTTGCGGGTAGCTGGTTAGGACCCCTGGTTGGGCCCGGTGACTGGGGAGTCGACATGACGATGCCGTTTGTCGGGTGGTCGGGGTGACCCTTGCTCCTTAGCAAAGAGCCGTATGAAGCGGCAGGCTGTTCTGAGTCCCTAGTTAACTCGGTTGTTGAAGCGTCGGTGGTGTGATACCGTATGCAGAGTGTCCGGGGGTGATTCCCGAATCTTCACAGAGTGCCATAAGGTACGACAGGTTGTCCTGAATCCCAAAACTGACTTGGTTGTCGAGAAACTGGCTGGCACAGTGCCATTTGCTCGGGGCCGATCCCCGATTGTTATGTTGCGTTGCTTGACCCAACAAAGTGTCTCGATTTCTGAGCTCAACTCGACTGGTAGAGCAGCTTTGGCGATGTGCCATTTTACTCTATTTAGGGAGTATTTCCCTACGCTTAATCCTCGATTAATTCAAGAAAATAAGCCGGTGCCAACAACCATCTACAAGATTTGAGGGTGGTGTTTCAAAGACTACGCCAATATGAGCTAAAAATGAACCCCATGAAATGCGCCTTCGGCGTGTCCAGCGGGAAATTCCTTGGATTCATTGTCCGGCACAGAGGCATTGAGATTGATCCATCCAAGATTAAAGCTATTCAAGAACTCTCTCCTCCAAAGAGTCTGTCAGAGCTGCGGTCCTTGCAAGGCTGGCAGGCGTACATTCACCGATTTATTTCAAACCTGTCGGGTAGATGTCACCCTTTTCACAGGCTAATGATGAAGGATATGTCATTCTTCTGGGATGAAGAATGCCAAACAGCTTTTGAGAAGTTGAAAGAATATCTGAAGACCCCTCTGGTGCTTGGAGCACCGATCAACGGAAGACCTCTGATTCTTTACATAGCAGCTACTCACTGTTCACTGGGGGCAATGCTAGCTCAAGTAAATGAAGAAGGCAAACAGCAAGCCCCTTACTACCTTAGCAGAAGGTTAGTAAGGACTGAAGAGAAATACACTTTTATAGAGAAGACATGTCTGGCGCTAGTCTTCACTATCAAAAAGCTCCGGCATTACATGCTGTCCCATGAAATCAAATTGATATCTAGAGCAGACCCGCTCAAGTACATATTATCTCAGCCAGCACTCAAGGGTCGACTCGGCAAATGGGTCGTCATCCTGATGGAATTTGACATTTCATATGTGCCTCAAAGAGCTGTAAAAGGCCAAGCTGTAGCCGACTTCTTTGCAACACACCCTGCGCCAGAAGATGTTCCATTAGAAGTTGAACTTCCTGATGATGAGACACTGGAGGCATGTCAAGTCCAGCCAGTAATGTGGCACCTCTACTTTGATGGGGCGTCAAGAATAAAAACTGCCTCAGCTGGATAGGTCAGAGTCCGAGCAGGAGCCGGCATTGTCCTGAGGTCACCTAAAGGGGAAGTGGTATACACTTCATGCTTAATAAACAAGCCATGCACTAATAATGAAGCTGAGTATGAAGCTCTGATAATCGGCCTACAAATCGCACTCAGCATGGGAATCCATATGCTCCAAGTGTTCAACGACTCAATGCTGATAATAAAACAGATGCAAGGGGAGTTTGAGGTGCGGAAGCCAGAACTAAACCTTTACTGCCAAAAAGCATTACGCCTGATGGCGGGCTTCCACCATATCAAACTCAATCATGTGGTCCGAGGACACAATGCTCAGGCTGATACTTTGGCGAAACTAGCCAGTTCACTAGCAGTCCCGCTAGAAGAACCACTCAACATTATTGTAATAAACCGGCGGCATGTTCCCAGTGCGTTAGAATCATGCCCAGAAGAATATGAGGCCAATGTAGCCGAAGAGGCACGATAGTCCGACTGGGCGCAGCATTTGCTACAGTGGTTCCTTCACCAACAACTACCCAAAAATAAAGAAGAAAGAATGAAACTCCTCCGGACTAAAGATTCTTATGAGCTCCAAAGCGGAACGCTATTCCGAATCATGGCGGATGCTCGTAAGAAGATTCTGCTCCGCTGCCTATCCACCAATGAAGCTTGGCAAGTGATGAAAGAGATACATGCCGGGACAACTGGAGCACACCAAGCTGGACCAAAGATGAAGATCAAAATTAAGAAATTGGGCTATTATTGGCCTACTATGTTTGAAGACTGCTGTCAGTTTGCAAAAATATGCCAGAAATGCCAGGAGCATGCTACCGTGCCTAGAAGGCCGCCTGTGCCCCTACACCCGATAGTTCCCAGCTGGCCTTTTGCTCAATGGGGAACTGATGTGGTTGGACCTTTACCAACGTCTTCAACTGGACACAAGTATATCTTGGCTATAACCAACTACTTCTCCAGATGGGCAGAAGCTATAGCACTCAGAGAAGTGATTGGCGAGCTGGTCGCCAGATTCATCAAACAGAACATTATCTTCCAGTTTGGTGTTCCCAACCGAATAATTTCTGATAACGGAAGCCACTTCAATAATTAGAAGATATATCAGCTCGCCGAGAAGTACAAGATTGATTGGAGGGCCTCCACCCCCTACAATCCGCAAGCAAATGGATTGGCTGAAGCATTCAATAAAACCCTATGCACGCTCCTTGCTAAGACTGTCAGCTCCAGCAAGAAGGACTGGGGGGAAAAGATGTACGAAGCATTATGGGCATATCATACTATCTACAAGACCCCTACAGGCTGTTCACATTTCTCCCTAGTATACAGCTCCGAGGCAGTAGTCCCCATAGAGTTGGAAGTCCCATCACTTAGGGTTGCAATTCAGTATGGATTAGCCCACAATGAACAGGCGAATGCTGAAAGAAGATTTGAAGAATTTGCTGAGCTGGAAGGAAAACGCCTTCAGCCACAGAAGAATATACAGGCATATCAAGCATGCATGGCAAATGCCTTCAACAAGCTCGTCAAAGGACGAGAATTCAAGAAAGGTGACCTAGTCATGGTCAAGAAGAAAGAAGTCATGGCTTCCAACCCAAAGGGCAAGTGGCTGTAAACTGGTTAGGTCCGTATGTGGTCCAAAGGGTCTATGAAGGCGAAGCCTATGTGGTTGTCAACCATCGGGGGGAAGTTCAATTCCCGCTGCTCAATGGGAAGCATCTGAAACTCTACCATGCTGCACCACTGCCCTCTGAGGGAGTGGCAAATGATTGAATGAACAAGCCTCAACATGAAGAAATGATGGTGATGGGAGCTCTGAAGAATGATGATGTTGATGAGGAAGGTTACCGCCTCCTTCATGTAAACATCAATCTGGACCTTCTGTCTGGATGGATGATGAAACCTTATCTCCCTTGTGTTAGTGTAAACTCCACATCAATGATGAGACATATGTGCATTCTAGGCGAACGGCTTCAGGCCTAAGCCTCCTTCATGTGAACATCAATTCGGACCTTCCGTCTGGATGGATGATGAAACCTTATCTCCTTTGCGTTGATGTAATTCCCACATCAACGATGAGGTGTATATACATTCTAGGCTAACAGCTTTGGGCCTAAGCCTCCTTCATGTGGATATCAATCCGGAGCTTCCGTCTGGATGGATGGTGAAACCTTATCTCCTTTGCGTTGATGTAAACCCCACATCAACGATGACACACACATGCATTCTCGGCAAACGGCTTCGGGTCTAAGCCACCGGCATACCAACGCCAATCCGGACCTTCCGTCTGGATGGATGATGAAACCTTATCCCCTTTGCATTGATATAAACCCCACATCAACGATGGACTCTTTTACGTGATCAAAGGCAACGTGCAATCTCAAATATTACAAAAAAGAGAGAGAAAAATAAATATAAAAAAATGGGGGTTAAAATAGAGGTGTCCCGCCGAACTTGTTCAGGCATCCTTCACAAGGGTAAAAAGGGCTATAACCCAACAGTAGTGAAAACCCGAAAGGGCGCTGCAGGCAAAATCGGGTACCCCGCCACGTGAAAACCCGAAAGGGCCCGTGGGCAAAAATAAGAGGGGGCTGGCTCCGGTGAAAACGTGAAAGGGCGCTTGGGTCAGTAATGTGGTTACTATAACATGAAAACATATGATATACCTCTTGGTCCTCCGGGCTGAGCTAGATCGACTCCGAGCAGATGCGGGGGACCTGGTGAGGGTCCGAGCGGAGCGGGATCGGGCTCTGATCGAGGCATCCGGGCTGAGTGGAGAGCTGCGGGCCTATAAGGAAATGAGTCGGCGATCGCGCAGCGGGACTCCGAGTGGCAGCCACGGCACTCACGGCTCTGTTAGAAGCTACTTCACGGGTTCCTCCGGTCAGCGGAAGAACGAGGAGGACGAGCAGCATCGGCGACGCTGGCGTCACGAGGCGACATCAGCGATGCCTCCCCCGAAGAGGCATGAGGGCGGCGGAGACAGCGACGGGGGCCAGGGAGAGGGAGAGGCTTGACTTGCACCGGGCCCGTCTTTTGTACATGATGTGATATGATATGATAGTGATATGCATGTTTTTGTTTTGATTTTTATGGGTGAATGTATGTATGGATGAATGTGACTTAGCTACTAGAGAGAGACAAACAGGTGAGGTTGAGAGATGCGCACGACCTAAAAGAGGGACGCACACGCCAATTTGAGTGAGATGAGTGACGCACACGCCGACTTGAGTGAGAGGAGTGACGTACACGCCGACTTGAGTGAGATGAGTGACGTATACGCCGACTTGAGTGAGAGGAGTGACGTACACACCGACTTGAGTGAGATGAGTGACGTACACGCCGACTTGAGTGAGATGAGTGACGTACACGTCGACTTGAGTGAGATGAGAGGAGTATGATTATTAGTTGGGTAGGTTGACCAAAGGAGCGAACCAGATGGGCGGTTCTCAGAGGACCGCTCAAAGGAACCGACAGTTCATAAGAGACCGCTACAAGGGGAATTGGACGGTTGGATTATAACTGTGCGGCGTGGTGAACGGTTCAATATAGACTGCATGAAATGAAGAACGGTCTAGATTTAGGCCGCACAAGCAATTGGACCCGGGTTCTCTAGATGAAGATGAATGGTTAGGGTCAGACCGCACAACAGGATGGGCGGCCTATCGTAAGACCGTCCAAGTGGATACCCTGTAAGCTTAAAGGGGGACTCTCCGGAGAGTCCTCAACCCGAGGGTAAGGCGATTGGAACTTATCTAAACCTCATCTTAACCCGTCTTAGACTTATCCAACCCCAATCTCAAGAGGCCTAGACTTCCTAACAAGCCCTATAAGTGGGAGGGGAGTCTAAATTCGCAGCTCACACATCTTCTTCCTTTCAAGCCTTGAAACCTTTGATTCTCACCACCAAATCATCATGAAGAGGGCTCTAGATGGAAGTTCTATGGAGGGAGCATCTTTTGGAGGGCCAAAGCCGGCCAGAAAAGAGCGGGAAGTGCTCCAACGGCTAACCGCGATCCCGCGACATCTGAGCTCAAGCCCCGTGAGAGAGGTTAGTTAATCATATTTCATTCAATCCAATTCTCTTTCCTTTACTCACATGCTTTCCTCTCCCTCTCTTCCTCTTTCTCAGCTTCTTCCTGGCGCGAGGCGATATTCCACCGTGAAGTGGCTGGCTCCCATGATCCGTGCATTGCCCCTAGGGGTGACTTACCTCCTCAAATCTTGGCACCAACACTCCCTTTTAGTTCTAGGCCAAAACTGCCCTAAGCTTTCCTTAGATTGGCACAGCATCTCCGCTTTGATAGAAACATGGCATCCTCAGACCCATGCCTTCTTCTTCCCATCCTTCGAGGCCACTATCTTATTAGAGGAGGTGGAGACCTACTTCGGGTTCCCTAGGTCCAAGGTAGGGGAGGAAGACTCGATATGCCATACCGTTGCCCCTATAGACCCAAAACTCATCCTAGGAGGGTTCATACTAGATAGCAGAGACGTTCATACCTTTGTAGGTCCTCGCCATATCCACCTCCTTCCTCTTAGTCAGTGGGTAGTGGAGCATTGCAAGAATAAGTGTGGGTGGACCGAGGCCATAGCCAAAGCTGCATCCATCTGCCTGTGCGGGGCCATCTTGTTTCCTTCAGCTGACCATGTCTTAGAGATCCCCTTGCTTAGCACCATTAGTGGCCTGTGGCAGGGACTTTCCATCTCCCAGGCTGTCTTAGCCTACTTGTATGAGGGTCTTAGCTCTGCGGCCCTAGGAGGTCCTCTCATTGGCTCTATGATTCTATTGGAGTGTTGGATGGGAGTCTGGATGAAATTCTTCCACAGGGAGGATGTTACTTCAGCGAGCAGGATCTTCGGGAGCCACCCCCTTTACTTCATAGGAGGCGCCTTCAGGTTCTCTCCACAGGTTGAATGCAGGACGGCCGAGATGAAGACCAGGGACGAGTGGCGCCCGTACATTAATAGGCTTCCCCTGGATAGATTCGTGATGTGTCCGGATGTCCTTCACGACACCTCCATCAGGCTACCTAGGAGGGCAGGCTTGGACTTGAGGCTTGTGAGCGACACTGCACTGGTGATGTACAGCCCACACCAGTGCTACCTACAGGTTGGACTACCCCGGACAGTGCTACCGACGCTACCCCACCTCCCCGCGCTACAGGCGAGGAGGATCGGGACAGAGGAGGACGAGCAGGTGGTCAGGAGTGCGCTGATTACGTGGGAGGTGAGCAGGGTGCGCACCCTACCGGCGGAGGTCGAGGAGGCTCCAGAGACACGACATGCTTACCTTAGGGAGCTGAGAGAGATACGTCCCCGCGGGGATGCCCAGCGGCAGACTGAGTGATTGTTTTATCTTTTCATGATGATAATGATGTTGAATAGGACTTGTGCTTAGAAAGCTTGATATATGAGATGAATAAAGTTGATGAATTTGATTGAATTTGGGCTTTGTGGTTTGATTATGATGTGATTGCATAGATTGAGATAGGACTTGAACATTCACGCGGTCACGAGCCAACAGCACTTTCAACCTGCTCCTGCACACACACAGATACAGAAAATAGATTAAATCTATTTTAGGCTTAGCCCCTTGCCTAGAGCAAGTTAGGGAACGACCAGTTCTTGATTTTGGGTTAAGGGGATAAGCCTTATTAAATAGGCAAATAACAAATGTTGAAACAAATGCAATGGATGCTTTGAATGCAAGAATGAAGAAAACCTTTTTTTTTGAGTTTTGAAAATATCTGATTTTTGTGAGTTTTTTTTGAATATCTGATTTTTTTGAGTTTTTGAATATCTGATTTTTTTGGTTTTTTTGATATCAGATTTTTTTTGAGTTTTTGAATATCTGGTTTTTTTGAGTTTTTTTGAATATCTGATTTTTTTGAGTTTTTGAATATCTGATTTTTTTAAGCTTTTAAATATCTGATTTTTTTGAGCTTTTAAATTTTGGAAACCAGCATAGACTTGACGACGGGGAACCTCCCCATCTCATCAGGGGCCTCCCGGGCTCAACGTGCAATATGAAGGACCGCTCGCTGCCGGTGCTAATCTTGCTTTAACGGTGCTTCTATCGAGGCAATACCCGGGGTAGGATCCGATCCTTGGAAAATAAAATAGATTTAACAGGAAAGCTGGCGGTAGGTAAAAAGGTTTTTAGGGCTTGAGTTCTTCTCATGACACTCCCCCCCTTTTCAAAGAATCTGGTCTGTTGCGCCGGGGCTCTGTGTCCGTCATCGAACCTACTTCCGCTCTAGGCACGCATACGCCCGGGCTCATAACGTCCCGCGAGGAAACTGTACTGCCACTCTTGCCATGCCTGGTTTTATTATATGGGGACTTTCAAAAAATTTTTTGAGAGCTGCGAGCTTTGGGTGAGCTTTTAGCCTCAATTTCTGCCCCTTTTCATTAATTCCTTTCTTTCTCTTCTTTCTCGTTCTTTCGCGGAATAAGGTCATAACGGACTGCCCCTATTTGAGACCTCTTTTATTAGGGGGGTCTAGATCAGTTCTCGCCCCCTTATTTACCTTTTGCCCCTATTTTCAGCCGAGAGAGAAGAAAAAAACAAGGACTTTCACCTCTCCTCAAGCATGGCCAAGGCAGAACGGTGTTTATGCAAAGGAAAACAACCGACCCGCAAGGGGTTGTGTAGTGTGTGGAATGTTGAACCGAGGATTTTCTTTTGTGATCAAGCGAAGGTGCACCTGTTGGGTTCGGTGCTATGTATTCAGAGGGGGGGGTGAATGAATACCCTTTAAAAATATTCGCTCAAATAGAAATTCTAATGCTCAGAACAGCGGAATAACAGCACTAAGACTAACTAAGAGAAACTAGTTCAGTCATCTGTGAACCTGTAGGCAGAGTACTCCTAAGCAGACATCTAATGAGCACAGCAATTAGACAATTGAAACAACACACAATACCAGTGTCAAACAGATAGCGTGCGCAGCTAATCAACTCTGTTGAACTGGAAGCAAACACATGAAGCGCCCCTATGCAAGCATCTAGCGGAAGCAATAAAACAGATGAAGAAATCAACCCACTGCACATAGGTTTTTAGGTGGTTCGGTCCAGCAGACCTACATCCACCCCACACTCATACCAGAGTGTGGATTCCGCTGACTCACAGCTTGAACAGTTGGGCATCACAGCTTGCCATACAACCGTTGGGCAACATAGCTTGCCGTCCAGTGGAATCTACCACTGCAACCGCTGACTAACAGCTTGAAGAAAGGATAAAATGGAAAATGAAAGCAAGAACCAAACAGCACCGAAAAGCTGTAAACAGTGAAGCATAAAATGTGGCTCTTAAAGAGCTGACTAGAGTGGATCTGATCCAACTTCCAGTGGGAACGATCTTCTCTGCTTTTCTCTTCTCTCTCTCTTTCTTCTTCTTCACTTCACACTCTGCTCTCTCGATCTCTCACTCAATCTCTCTTTCTTTCTCTTTCTCTTCTTCACTCTCTTTCTTCCTTTTCTCCTTCTTATTCTATCTGGATCGAAGGCTCTCTGGTGTATAGACTTTGCTGCTCTACCTTTTTTCGATCGATCTGCCTCCATCTGAAGATGAAGGCTTCAATATATACTGCAGCAATTAGGGCGAGCGTGTGCCTTCCACATCTCGCGCCAAAGGACCCCAGTCCACGTGTCAGCATTTCAGCACAGTGCATCCACGTGTCCCGATCAGGGAACCTCATCCTCCTTGGATCACGTGCCTTCCATTTGCCTCTTCGAAGGGTGCCTGTCGGACAGATAAGAACTTTATCAAGTTAAGTGTAAACATAGCAGTGTATAGACTTCGTTGTACACACTTGTGAAGTTGAATGCAAGACAAGGCTGTACAGACTTGATGAATAATGCAAGTTAGACGAATGTATAGACTTGCATTCATTAAGTAAATGGATGTACAGACTTTGTTCATGACGCATGCAAGCAACCCAATGTACACACTTGATCAAGGCATAGGCGTTTGTGTGTATAGACTTCAAAGTGGAACGACGGTAGAGCCAACAGTGTACAGACTTCAAGAGAAACGACGGTAAAACCACCGATGTATAGACTTGAAGAGAAACATAGGTGAAGCTTCCAATGTACAGACTTGGAAGAACACTTTTGGATGTACAGACTTGATCAAGAGTCCAAGACAGACTTGCCACCGACCAATGTATGAACTTCATGAATGCATACTACAGTGCCAATGTGTAGACTTGATGAAACTTGAGGCCAATGTACAGACTTGGCGTTCCACTGTGGATGTATAGACTTGAGTGAAGTTGTAATGCCTCAGATTTTTGGATCCTTGTTCATGGGTCTCGGATCTGGTTTCTTGGAGTGTCCGACTCCGTTGTGTCCAAAATTTCGTTTCGGACATCTTTCATGTTCGGATCGGCGCGATCCGGAGTTGTTTCGGAGGCCCGGAAGCGTTCCGCAGCTTTTCCGCGTGTGTTTTCCGATTCCCGGTGTGTGTTTCGGTAATTCCTTCGGAACCTCGTTACGGGTGAACCGGGCTGTTCACCAGGGCGCGAGCGGTACCATTGCGATCGGTGTGTTCCGAGGATCGCAGAAACGTGATTTTCTATTTTTCGGTATTTTTGAGAATTTCTGGATTTTCTATATATAACCTTTTCTCTCTCTCCCCATCTCATTTCTCTCTTCCCTCCCTCTCTCTTCTCTCACGTTCTCTCCTCTCCCCCTCTCACTCTGGGCGGCCGACGGAGGCGGCGAGGGCGGGGCGGCGTGGCTCGTGGGGCGTGGAGCGGCGGGTACGGGACGAGGATCATGATGGTGGAGGCGGTTTGTGGGATCGTGAACTGGCGAGGGCTTAAATGGGGTTTCTTCGTGGATCGGCGTCCACGGCGCGTCGAATCTTCGGTGGAGGTAGGGAGATGGACCCTCAACCCGCGTACTTCATTTCCCGCGAGTTTTATAGGCCGTGGTGAGCCGAGCGGGCTAAACGGGGCAATTTGGAGAAAATGCATGTTTTTGGGGTGTGAGCCGGATCTTTCGTTTTACTGTGTTTTTGGGTGATCCAGGGGTTTAGATGCATGCTTAGGGGCTTGGGGAAGGTTTCTCCTTTTGTTTCCCCTTCACCTGGGGGTGAACGGGGCGTGGAATGGTTTTTCCCGCGGTTTCCACCGTTTTCGGGCGCGGACTGAGAACGCGCTATGCTCCAGTAGCACGTTCTTGATGGTCGCGCTGCCCCGACGGGGTGCGTTCATCGGAGAAGATGAACAGTAAGGCGGTTGTTGTCGAGCTGTGGGGTCCTAGCCCGTTTTGCCTTGTCGCGCTAGGAGGTCCTAGCGCGACCTGTGCAGTCGCGCTATGGGCCTATAGCGCGATCTGTCTTGTCGCGCTATAGGTGTATAGCGCGTTCTGCTTGAACGCGCTATGGACCTATAGCGCATTCTTGGAGGTGACCAGCCGGGCTTCCCGGGGCGTGCGGTCTGCGGCTGATCGTGCTCCCCTTGGGCCATGTGTGCCCCGGACACCCCGTGGAGTTTCGTGACCGTGTCTTTGGGTGTCCGGGGATTCCGTTTACCTTGATTTGCGTGCTCGTGAGTGTAAGGGTCCGGGCGATTTGCTAGTGTTCCGATTGGGTTGTGTTGGTCTCCGGTCGACCCGGTTGTGACCCAGTGGTCGACCTTTGGCCTTGTGAGTGTCCCGGGCACCCCGTGGGTTTTGTTACCGTGTTTTGGGGTGTCTGGAGGTGCCGTGTTACCTCGATCAGCATGCCCGTGGGCTTGGTGGGTCCGGGTGACCCCAGGTGTTTCGGGTTTCCGTATTCTCGCTCTATCGAGTCACCGTGTATCGGTAGGTGTGCGGTGGGGTTTCCCCGCATGTCGTGAGTCTTCTTGGAAGATGATTCCCGAGTGGGTCATGTGTTTGGCCATGGACTGTGCGTCCCGTTTCTTCTCCGATCGTGGTCACCGTGCGATGGTGCTGGTACGTGGGACGGTCCCCGTACTTCGTTAGGTTCGGACGTCGTTTTCTGTTGTTTTGAGAGTCTACTCTCTCAGTGATCCTCCACTAGTCGTAGCTTCCTGCGCACGCGTGTGCGGACCCACCTGGGAGTGGTGGAGAGCGCGACCCGGTGAGACGCGGTTTTAGGCTGGTTTCCGTCGGCCCCTTGCCTTTGCCACCAGAGTCCGGTGGGGGGGAAAACCAGCTAGAGGACCTGACCTAGAGCAGATGGTCTGTGTGTGCACACGTAGTTGGGGGCTTAGGACACGCGCTGACGAGCGTGACCCCAGCTAGTCCTTGTTGTGGTACTGGATACTGTGTGTGTCTGAGTCTCACGCCTAGGGCGTCGTAGCTAGACACTTGTGACGCGGTGTAAGACGTCAGGGGACGCATCCGGTCGTTCTTCTAGTGGGAGATACTCCTGTTCTGGACAGAGAGTGACAGACTGTCAGTCGCGTGACTTCGACCTTCGGGTTTTTGGTCGCGTTGACCGTTGAGTTTCGGTTGTCTCGCCGTGGCACGTGTGTCAATTTTTGTACCGTGTGACTGGTTTTAGTGTAGTTTGGTAGCCCTTGGCCGTGAGTCTGGGGTGTGTTCCGGTACAGTAGGAGTAGCTGTCGTGCCGAGGTTTTGCCGGCCACCGTAGTTACTTTCCTACTTTCGTAGTTACTTCTTTCCGTTGCTGTCTTGCTAGCGTAGCTTTGCTTCTGCCGTTGTTTCTCAGTTGGGGTTCCGCGGGATCCCTACTGGGCCAGTGACAGGAGGGTCACCCCTGCGTTACAGGTGTGGCGGTTCTGCCTCGAGGTTCGAGGGTGCTGTGCGGAGGTTCTTAGTTGCCAGCTTGCCGGGCCGAGTGTTCACTTGGCATGTGGTACGCTTTACTGCTTTACACTGTACTTTCTGTTGGACTGGACTCTGTTGTAGTAGTTATTTATTTATTTATTTATGTTAATTGTTAAATGGTCCTGCTTTAATTCCTATTTCTTTGTGCCTCCACACTCCTTTTAGCCCTTCCGAGCCCTCCCGGCTCGTGGGCGGCGGTGCGAGTCTCGGGTTATCGGGCCTTCCCGGTAACCGGATTCTCGGGCCGTCATAGCTTGGAGAGCGCGACCCGGTGAGACGCGGTTTTAGGCTGGTTTCCGTCGGCCCCTTGCCTTTGCCACTAGAGTTCGGTGGGGGGGGAAACCAGCTAGAGGACCCGACCTAGAGCAGATGGTCTGTGTGTGCACACGTAGTTGGGGGCTTAGGACACGCGCTGACGAGTGTGACCCCAGCTAGTCCTTGTTGTGGTACTGGTTACTGTGTGTGTCTGAGTCTCACGCCTAGGGCGTCGTAGCTAGACACTTGTGACGCGGTGTAAGACGTCAGGGGACGCATCCGGTCGTTCTTCTAGTGGGAGGTACTCCTGTTCTGGACAGAGAGTGACAGACTGTTAGTCGCGTGACTTCGACCTTCGGGTTTTTGGTCGCGTTGACCGTTGAGTTTCGGTTGTCTCGCCGTGGCACGTGTGTCAATTTTTGTACCGTGTGACTGGTTTTAGTGTAGTTTGGTAGCCCTTGGCCGTGAGTCTGGGGTGTGTTCCGGTACAGTAGGAGTAGCTGTAGTGTCGCGGTTTTGCCGGCCATCGTAGTTGCTTTCCTGCTTTCGTAGTTACTTCTTTCCGTTGCTGTCTTACTAGCGTAGCTTTGCTTCTGCCGTTGTTTCTCAGTTGGGGTTCCGCGGGATCCCTATTGGTCCAGTGACAGGAGGCTCACCCCTGCGTTACAGGTGCGGCGGTTCTGCCTCGAGGTTCGAGGGTGCTGTGCGGAGGTTCTTAGTTGCCAGCTTGCCGGGCCGAGTGTTCACTTGGCATGTGGTACGCTTTACTACTTTAGACTGTACTTTCTGTTGGACTGGACTCTGTTGTAGTAGTTGTTTATTTATTTATTTATGTTAATTGTTGAATGGTCCTGCTTTAATTCCTATTTCTTTGTGCCTCCACACTCCTTTTAGCCCTTCCGAGCCCTCCCGGCTCGTGGGCGGCGGTGCGAGTCTCGGGTTATCGGGCCTTCCCGGTAACCGGATTCTCGGGCCGTCACAGCTGGTATCAGAGCGTGGTTGTGGACGTACATGGGAATTTGAGATATTGCAGTGATCAGAGTCCGTAAGGTCCAGTACAGTCAGCAGTTGGCACAGGGTTTCGTGCATGTTTGTCGCTTTGTTTCTCGCTTGAGAGTTTGAGTGCGCTGTGCGGCGCGGTGAGGGTGGTTGCTGTTCGCGGCTTTCGTGCCGGCGTGGGGTCTGCGGATCAAGGTCGAGAGCTTTCTCCCTTGAGTGGTGGCCCTGGTCGTGTTGCGTTGGGCAGAGGTTGCCGGCGGGTGTGTTGCTGTGGTGCTGCGTTCGGGGAATTGCAGCGATGGTGCATCGAAAGATGTTGTGATCATGGTCCGACGTGACACTTGCTGAGTGTTGTCGGAGGAGCTGACCTGACGGAAGTGATGGTTTTCTTGGTGCTGGAAGGTGCTATTCCCAGCATGCGCGAGGCTCGAGGTCAGGTCGAGTGTGGAGTTTTTCTTCCGTTGGTCGGAGGTGCGATTGGTCTCTCCTCTGGTTGGAGAGATTGCATTTGGCCAAGGTTCGTCGTCTTGCACTGTGCGTCCGGATTGGTTGGCCTTTGTGTGCCGTGAAATCCGTGCGAGACACGTTCCGCGTTTTGGCAAGGTGGTTGCCTGTGAGAAGCGTTGCCCGTTCCCTGATGAGTAAGGGTGTTGGCGCTGTTCCGGAAGGACGAGTGCCGGCTGGGCGGTGTTCACGAGAATTGCGGTTGGTGTTGTGGTTCCCGATGCATGGAGGATCAGAGTCTGCGGGGTTGCAGATGGTTGTCGAGATGGTGGATCTTCAGTTGGCGTTGTGGTGGCAGTGCGTGTGGATCAGAGTGCGTGGATAGTAGCGTTGGTTGCTGCGGGTGGATTTCTGAGGAAGTGCAGAGCAGCGGAGGATTGGTTCATCAGTGTGTGTTGTCTCCGGCGGCGTGAGACGTGTGGCGTGAGACGTGTTGTTGGATTAATTGAGATGGAGGTCTTGATGAGATAGGATTCGATGACACAGGACGGTGGTCGATGCCTGTGTGTGGAGGTCTCTGATGAGACGTGGACGTGGGATATTGATCCTCAGTCTGTGGCCAGCAAGGGAGGATTCCCCGTAAGTCTGAGTCGAGTGACGTGAGGACCGTGTGGTGATGGAGTCGTTGGATCCCGCCGTGCTCCCCCGAAGGGTAGAGTTGGCGCAGGGGTCCATCTGGATGTAGTGGTGGTCTGTGCGAAGAGTCAACAGATGGCCTATCATGAGTTGGATCGTGCCTGCTGGGCTGGTGGAGGTTTCCCGTTGACGAATGTCTGGTGACCAGTGGATGGTCTTTTCACAGACAGAAGATGCTGGCTATAGGGGCTCGAGAATGGAGAGAGAGCCGTGTGCATATGAGGCTGTTGGTGGCCGTTTCTGAGGGTGTGAGATTGGTCAGCGGGTTGAGATGCTGGCGTTTGGTTGGTCCGCCGAGCATGGGCATTGACCGGTGGATTGGTCCTTGTGGCGAGGATTGCGTTCCCTCGGTGAGCGAGAAGGTGGCAGCGATGCCGTGAGTGGTTTCCGTTGTGTCCGAGGTGATACCAGACTTGTGCCCTTGTGTTATGCCTGCTCTAGTGGCCGGTGTGTGCGCGGTGTGCGGAGCATGGCATTGTTCGTGATTATGGTCTGGCTGTATCCCTCATGATCGGTGCTTTTTCGAGAATTGAAGTTTTTCTGTGTTGGGGCCTGTTTGACACATTTTATTTTAGTTTAGTTTATTTTATTTATTTATTGATTTATTTATTTATTGGCGTGCCAGTCACCGGGGTGACAATTTCTTTGTGCGCTCGATCTGACTTGATCAGTCGATTATGAAGTCCGAGTCGGGACCAGAAGTCCGTCATACCATAAACGCTATGACGTTAATTACGTCCTCCCTAAGGAGGACAACCCTTGATTAAACGCTAGAGATAGGAGGCGGACAGCGGTTAAGCCGCATGCTTAAAAGAGACGGAATTCAATCGTTTGCAAAACGTTAAATGGATTAGACGAAGCAGGGGTTCGTTATTTTCGGGATAAAACCGACGGCATATTCCCACCAACTCGGACCATGTCGAGTGGGGAATAGGAAACCAACCATGCAGTGGCAGGGTGGGATCCGTAAAAGATCGGGCATAACTGACCCAGAGTCTGAGTAAGCACTGTCATAGCATGACGCGCCCCGTTCGTATGCGATGTTGCATCTATATTCCCCCTTCAAGGGACCGTCGGAGAGCATGTAGAGACATAGCTCCGTGGGCCAACGGGGTTGAGAGATAGGACATCATAGCTACCTGGCAAGGTATGTGTAAATTTCGGCAGCATGTCCCCTCAACTTGGATTATGCCAAGAGAGGATAGGTCATCATCCACGGAGTGCCGGGATGGCAACCGAACGAGGATGGGCGTCGGGCCCCGGGACATCGCTTACCTTTATTCCATCGTTTAATATCCCCTTGAAATCCCTCGGGACTCATGTAATGACATGACCCTTCGGGTTCATAAGCGTGAAATCTGGATCGGGAATGAAGACTGTAGGGGAGACCTTCCCCATTACTATGTCCTCTTAAGGCATTCATGACGATCTCTGAACATCCCCGGGGCGTATGTGTATGGAGACCAAAGATTGAAGGATATCAGTGTAGAAGAGGGCCTCTGATTGGGTTTCATCGACCGAAGAAGGAAGGGCTCTCGGCGTGGCTTTATTGGCCAAGAGGGGGGCTTCTCGGCACGGTTTAGTAGGCCAAATAAGGATCTCGGCGCGGCCAGATAAAAAGGGGGGAAGGCCCTCGGCGTGGAGCTTCCCGGCGCGCTCCTGGGCGCGCCGGGAAGGTGGCGCCGGGAAGGGCCAGCAGGTTCGAATGGCAGGGGGAAAATGGCTAGCAAGGGCAAGGGGTTCTCGGCAGAAGGGTTCTCGGCGCGTTCCTGGTCGCGCCGGGAACCTGGCGCCGGGAGCTGGACTAGGAGGTTCTCATGACGAAGGCTCTGGACGAAGCTTGTCGTGTAGCTGAGGGGAAAGACCTCTCGGCAGAGGGGTTCTCGGCGGGCAATTTTGTGCGCCGAGAAGGCAGATTTGCTACAGGGTTTCATCATTTTCCAGAGCTCGAACGATGCTCTGTTTCAGGGATTTTGAGTTTCTGAATGCGATTGAAGCTGAATTTGGAATACGAAAAAGGGGATTTCATGGATGCTTCTGTTAGGAGGATGCCAAGGAAATCTGGAGGGTGGAATTGATGGGGAAATGAGATCGTCGTATAGCCTTCTGAAGGATGCATTTCTTCCTGCTGCCGGCCGTCTGGGGGAAGATCAAACATGGGGTTTCAATGAATTTTGAGAATTTTGGCAGCATTTTCCCTGCGGTCAGCATTTGCCAGGAGATGATAGACAATCACCCACGGAATGTCGGGGTAAAAGCCAAACGGAGGGGTACTGGACCCCTGGCCATATACGTGCCTGCAGCACCATTTGGATGTTCCTTTAGAGGTCAACGAAGCTTATGCAGTGGCATAGCTCCATCGCCTCGTAGGGTTATGCAAAAGATTTTTTCTGATCATCTGATGTTCAACCGGTCAAGAGATTGCTGTCTCTGACCCTGAACTAGCTATGAACTCGATAGAAATCCACGATGTTCCGGGGGGTCTATCGTACCATGGAAGAAAGGAGAGGGACGGAACCCAATAACCCATTGAACGAGGGTTGGGGTTCCGCCTTCATTCTTCACAGGAGAACCGACTCCGAGATATGAAGCACCGGCCGAAAAACAAAAGCATCTAAGCAATGGACGAGCGGATGCACAAGAAATAACGGAGGAGGATAACAGCAATTTCAATCCATCAGTACCCAAATAGGCCACTGTAATATTCTATTTCGATGCATTTTTCCAGACTTACATTGCTCATAGGGAGGGAATGAGGAACAGGGAGATACAAATCGAGGCCGGGATTGTCCGGTTACACTCTATCAATCGAGATGAAACTCTAAAGATTACATGAAGAAAAAGAGAAAAGAAAGCATGGGGGAGGGCGGAGCATTGACTCCTCTCCCTCCCCAGTGCCCACCTGGAACCTTCCTTCTCCTTCTCTTCTATTTCTTCTCTTCTCTTTTGGTTGAGGGGGGGCTCTCGCTCTCTGAGCAGGACTCCCTCTCTATCTTTCTATTGCTCTATCTTTTCCCTCTTCTTTTTTTTTCTTCCGATCGATCCCCTTTTCAACCGATCCCCTTTTCTGTTCAAAGGGAGGGGGCTTTTATAACCCTTTTCTCCCTCTCGGCAGGCCTCATCTCGGCGGCCTCGGCTTGAGCTTCCCGGCGCGCCTTGGACATTCAGCCTTTCGGCGCCACCTCCTCACAGGCCCATTTGGGTCTTTCAGCTGCTTTCACAGGCCCACTTGGGTCTTTTCAAATGCTTCATCACCCGAAAGGGCCCTCTATTGGTGACATATCTTGTATTGAGATCATCATTACAGTTTTCATCAGTCCGTAGACTAGGATTTCATCAGTCCGTAGACAAGGTTTTCATCAGTCCGTAGACAAGGGTTTCATCAGTCTGTGGACGGGGGTTTCATCAGTCCGTGGACAAGGGTTTCATCAGAATGGCCATCTGAACGGTGACAAGATCGGGTATTATCTCATCGATATCGTCACTTGAATGGTGATGAGCTCGGGCATCAGCTTTAGTCCGACAAGACTTTCACCGGGTGTATAACCTGTGGAGACCATTCTTCTTCTGTCCTGACTTTGTAAAGCCTTTGCCATCTTCATCTGTCGGTACCGGCTTCATCTTCATCTCATATTACATCTGTCAGTAAGCCGACATCTGACTTACCCTGACATATCATCCGTGGATTCTTGGGCGAAACGGTAGTACAGCTCTCATCAAAGGGCTGGAAGGTCTCATCAGTCGAGTGACGGCTGCTTTATCAGTGCCGCCGTCTGAGTGACATTGACATCGGGCATCAGCTTTGCCGACAAGGGCTTTAGCCGAGCAGACAGCTGATGAGCTTTATCATTGGTCTTTCACTGTTGGTCCGACCCTCTTTTCAATTATGTTTTCACCCTTGTTCATTTTCCAGGTGTCAACAGGGCCCTGGCAACGTTGTCAGTTAGTGGAGGCGTTCTTCTCTTGTGACTTGGTGTTAGTCCTGAATTTCGAGGACGAAATTTCTTTAAGGGGGGAGGGCTGTAATGCCTCAGATTTTTGGATCCTTGTTCATGGGTCTCGGATCTGGTTTCTTGGAGTGTCCGACTCCGTTGTGTCCGAAATTTCATTTCGAACATCTTTCGTGTTCGGATCGGCGCGATCCGGAGTTGTTTCGGAGGCCCGGAAGCGTTCCGCGGCTTTTCCGCGTGTGTTTTCCGATTCCCGGTGTGTGTTTCGATAATTTCTTCGGAACCTCTTTACGGGTGAACCGGGCTGTTCACCAGGGCGCGAGTGGTACCGTTGCGATCGGTGTGTTCCGAGGATCGCAGAAACGTGATTTTCTATTTTTCGGTATTTTTGAGAATTTCTAGATTTTCTATATATAACCTTTTCTCTCTCTCCCCATCTCATTTCTCTCTTCCCTCCCTCTCTCTTCTCTCACGTTCTCTCCTCTCCCCCGCTCACTCTGGGCGGCCGACGGAGGCGGCGAGGGTGGGGCGGCGTGGCTCGTGGGGCGTGGAGCGGCGGGTACGGGACGAGGATCGTGATGGTGGAGGCCGTTTGTGGGATCGTGAACTGGCGAGGGCTTAAATGGGGTTTCTTCGTGGATCGGCGTCCACGGCGCGTCGAATCTTCGATGGAGGTAGGGAGATGGACCCTCAACCCGTGTACTTCATTTCTCGCGAGTTTTATAGGCCGTGGTGAGCCGAGCGGGCTAAACGGGGCAATTTGGAGAAAATGCATATTTTTGGGGTGTGAGCCGGATCTTTCGTTTTACTGTGTTTTTGGGTGATCCAGGGGTTTAGATGCATGCCTAGGGGCTTGGGGAAGGTTTCCCCTTTTGTTTCCCCTTCACCTGGGGGTGAACGGGGCGTGGAATGGTTTTTCCCGCGGTTTCCACCGTTTTCGGGCGCGGACTGAGAACGCGCTATGCTCCAGTAGCGCGTTCTTGATGGTCGCGCTGCCCCGACGGGGCGCGTTCATCGGAGAAGATGAACAGTAAGGCGGTTGTTGTCGCGCTGTGGGGGTCCTAGCGCGTTCTACCTTGTCGGGCTAGGAGGTCCTAGAGCGACCTGTGCAGTCGCGCTATGGGCCTATAGAGCGATCTGTCTTGTCGCGCTATAGGTGTATAGCGCGTTCTGCTTGAACGCGCTATGGACCTATAGCGCGTTCTTGGAGGTGACCAGCCGGGCTTCCCGGGACGTGCGGTCTGCGACTGATCGTGCTCCCCTTGGGCCGTGTGTGCCCCGGACACCCCGTGGAGTTTCGTGACCGTGTCTTTGGGTGTCCGGGGGTTCCGTTTACCTTGATTTGCGTGCTCATGAGTGTAAGGGTCCGGGCGATTTGCTAGTGTTCCGATTGGGTTGTGTTGGTCTCCGGTCGACCCGGTTGTGACCTAGTGGTCGACCTTTGGCCTTGTGAGTGTCCTGGGCACCCCGTGGGTTTTGTTACCGTGTTTTGGGGTGTCTGGAGGTGCCGTGTTACCTCGATTAGCATGCCCGTGGGCTTGGTGGGTCCGGGTGACCCCAGGCGTTTCGGGTTTCCGTATTCTCGCTCTATCGAGTCACCGTGTATCGGTAGGTGTGCGGTGGGGTTCCCCCGCATGTCGTGAGTCTTCTTGGAAGATGATTCCCGAGTGGGTCATGTGTTTGGCCATGGACTGTGCGTCCCGTTTCTTCTCCGATCGTGGTCACCGTGCGATGGTGCTGGTACGTGGGATGGTCCCCGTACTTCGTTAGGTTCGGACGTCGTTTTCTGTTGTTTTGAGAGTCTACTCTCTCAGTGATCCTCCACTAGTCGTAGCTTCCTGCGCACGCGTGTGCGGACCCACCTGGGAGTGGTGGAGAGCGCGACCCGGTGAGACGCGGTTTTAGGCTGGTTTCCGTCGGCCCCTTGCCTTTGCCACCAGAGTCCGGTGGGGGGGAAAACCAGCTAGAGGACCCGACCTAGAGCAGATGGTCTGTGTGTGCACACGTAGTTGGGGGCTTAGGACACGCGCTGACGAGCGTGACCCCAGCTAGTCCTTGTTGTGGTACTGGTTACTGTGTGTGTCTGAGTCTCACGCCTAGGGCGTCGTAGCTAGACACTTGTGACGCGGTGTAAGACGTCAGGGGACGCATCCGGTCGTTCTTCTAGTGGGAGGTACTCCTGTTCTGGACAGAGAGTGACAGACTGTCAGTCGCGTGACTTCGACCTTCGGGTTTTTGGTCGCGTTGACCGTTGAGTTTCGGTTGTCTCGCCGTGGCACGTGTGTCAATTTTTGTACCGTGTGACTGGTTTTAGTGTAGTTTGGTAGCCCTTGGCCGTGAGTTTGGGGTGTGTTCCGGTACAGTAGGAGTAGCTGTAGTGCCGAGGTTTTGCCGGCCATCGTAGTTACTTTCCTGCTTTCGTAGTTACTTCTTTCCGTTGCTGTCTTGCTAGCGTAGCTTTGCTTCTGCCGTTGTTTCTCAGTTGGGGTTCCGCGGGATCCCTACTGGGCCAGTGACAGGAGGCTCACCCCTGCGTTACAGGTGCGGCGGTTCTGCCTCGAGGTTCGAGGGTGCTGTGCGGAGGTTCTTAGTTGCCAACTTGCCGGGCCGAGTGTTCACTTGGCATGTGGTACGCTTTACTACTTTAGACTGTACTTTCTGTTGGACTGGACTCTGTTGTAGTAGTTGTTTATTTATTTATTTATGTTAATTGTTGAATGGTCCTGCTTTAATTCCTATTTCTTTGTGCCTCCACACTCCTTTTAGCCCTTCCGAGCCCTCCCGGCTCGTGGGCGGCGGTGCGAGTCTCGGGTTATCGGGCCTTCCCGGTAACCGGATTCTCGGGCCGTCACAGAAGTGAACGGATGTTCAGACTTTGAAGATCCACTGTGGATGTATAGACTTCGAAGGATGAATGAACAGTCAATGTATAGTCTTCACTTGAGTGCATTGGCTGTACATACTTTGAGCAATGCAAAGGCAATCGGATGTATAGACTTGGAGAAAGGAAACTGAACACTGTACACACTTCCAATGTACAGACTTCATATGAACAGTCCAATGTGCATACTTCCCTTCGATGCATCTACAGTGCAATGTATTGACTTGACGAACATTATGCAATGTATGGACTTGATGAACAGTGCACTGTATGGACTTTGATGAAGGGCCCAATGTATGGACTTCTCCTGAAATGCAGGAACCTGGGCGCTGTACAGACTTGAGTTTTCAACTGACCGATGTACACACTTGGAAGGCTTTGAAGGCAATGTACGGACTCTACCAATATGCATATATTGCCTAAAATGCAGTGTGTAGACTTGAGATATGATGCATGAACAGATTGGCGTTGTATAGACTTAGAAGTCTAAAGGGGCGTCGACTCATCTAATCAGGGGGTCGACGCATTGATGCATGAATGAAATATACTTCCAATGTGTAGACTTCGGACTTGCCATGATGTGTAGACTTGGAGCACAAAAGCCACGATGTACAGACTTCGTGAGACTTCAATGAAGACAGACGATGTATAGACTTCATGACTGAGGCACGATGCAGACTCGTCCAATGTATACACTTGCTCAATGTTCAATCTTCACGAATGATGTACAGACTACCAATGTGCAGACTTGCGAAGATAAATGAACGATGTACAGACTTGAACAAGGCAAGGTCTGTACAGGCTTTGAGGTTCACAATGTATGGACTTTACAAGACAAACACAATGTGTATACTTGCTCAGTGTATGGACTTGTTTGAACAAAAAGGCATTGTATATACTTGAGGCATGAAGGCCAATGTATAGACTTCGTGAGCGCCTAGAGGATGTACAGACTTAGTGACTGTACAGACTTGGAAGGCTCAGCGAAGGCTGTACAGACTTCAACGAAGAGATGCACAATGTACAGACATCATTCAAATGCCAGTGTGAAGACTTCACAATGTATAGACTTTCCAAGTGAAAGGCTGATGTGTGGACTTGCACAGTAGCCCAATGTATAGACTTGATATGTGTGCTTCGGCTGTACAGACTTCACTCTAGCAGGTAATGCAGCAATGTATATACTTTGAACTTGAACGTGCAGTGTATAGACTATGCATAGTCCAATGAATAGACTTTAACTAAGGTGGACAATGTACACACATGTAAAGATGATGCAATGCGTTGACGCTGCATTGCATGCCAATGTAATGCGTTGACGCTGCAATGTATGCCAATGTAATGCGTTGACGCTGCAATGAGACGAGTGTATAGATGCGTTGACGCTGCAATGTATGCCAATGAGCCATGCAGTGTATAGACTTATGCAGACAGAACACATGCATTCTCCAGATAATATACCAGTCACAGTCATATGCATTTTCCACAGAGTATATCAGTTATGCATTCATATCAGTTATAAACATTCATGTTGCTATCGTTCAATGTGGTGACTCATTCATGTTGCTATCATTAAAACACCACATCATCAACAAAGCACAAGGGGCACAACAATCTCCCCCTTTTTGATGATGGCAACATAATGAGTCACACTGACTCGTCAAACTATTCTCCCCCTTTGACATAATCAAAAAGAGAAGGAAATGGTTTGAGAGACAAAATGCAGTACAAAGACACAAAATAAAACAAGGTTCATGGATAAAACATCTCTCCCCCTATCAATATGCATGAATGACTACACTCCCCTTAAATGCAGATAAACTATAACTCCCCCTGAAGCACAAGAATGAGCTCTGGTTATCTAATAAATCAATCTGAAATCAGCCATACCAAGGAATCTGAAGTCTGGTGAAAAGACCGCAGAATCAGAACTTATTGAAGAACAAGATGGAAGATTCCAACAGTGTGGAGAGTAAAGTGATTGATGATAGAAGGGCAACAATAAGTCTGATACCAATCATCACAAGAGATCTTAATGAATAATCAGTCCGAATCAGATCTGGCTATCTGGAAAATCTGATCATGAGGGAATTTTAATGCGTGCATCACTTCAATAAGTCTTAAGAAGTGTAGACTCTTCTATCATAAAGGGTTATGAAGTGGCAACTTAACCAATCTGATTTAATTTTTATGTATATCAAATTTGTCAAATTAAACTCAATACTCATATCTGAATCCAAGTTTTAATAAAAATGAACCAAATATTCAGATAACACTCAAAATCAATCATCTTTTATCTTTCACATATGATCTCAATAGCACCTTTGAGAAGTACACAGATTAGTACTGAAGTTAAACACTTTTTCTAGAACATGAGTTGACAGATTTTTTTTCAAGATAATTTTATTTGAAGCACATTTTATTTTTCTTGAGCAATTTAAGTTGATCAACATCTTTTTATATGAGGCACAACACGTCTCAGGTGAAGTGACCCAGTTACTCAGTGTGATAACTGTCATTGCCTCTCACTTTGAGACCAGAGTTAGTAATATAAGTGTCTTTTTGCATGAGGAGACACCTTGATTAGAGGCCAGACTCCCCAGTTACTCAACATAAATAAGCCATTGCTCTGTCAGATTTTGTTTTACTAAATTTTATCAGAGATAACTATGGCACCTCATGACATGAATTACTTTATTTCATTGATAAAGAACTCAGTTTCTCAGTGACCAAGTCATTGCTCCGAATTCACAATTTTTCATTTGGTCAACATTTTTCAAGTTAATGTTTAACACCAATACACACTCTATGCATCTTAACCAAAGTAGCCCTGAATTCAAATTTTCAGATATCTGATGAGAGAGTCTAAGGTATACATGGCACATGTGGTTAAAGTTTATTAAACCTTATCATTCAGATATTTTTTAATTCATTTAACTACAAACCTGAGAATACATTAATCTTATATCAGTCTGATTCAGTGATAATTCTTAAACCTATATGATAGGAGTTTCTACCAATTTCTCAGACTGAATTGCATGGCATGCAGCATAAGTTTCTCAGATCAGAACAATGAATTCAGCAGCCAACAATCAATAGTTGAAATAGATCAGTCACACCAGCTGAGAAGAATGTGAAAGGTGAGTATAAGCTGGTGCAAGAGTGAATCAGCGATAGAGAAGAGCATCAGAAGAGATTTTATCATCAGACAGTAGCTGAGTCTGGAATACAGACAGATCAGCTATTTTAGAGATATCAGCAGAGAATTCAGTTGAATAGCGCATAGTCAATAGAATGAATCAGGTTACTTAAACAAAGGGAGTTCATGAGGTGAAGAAGATATGAAATGGGAATGCTCCCCCTGTCTAAGAGCAATGAATTTCTTTTTAGGTTTTTCAAAATTTTATAATATGCACTATCCTACATATGCATTATGCAACAATTCTAACAAGGAGAGCATGATGATCAATCAACATCAAACAAGCTCCCCCTGACAAAATACATGATGTGCAATGAATCATTTCTTTTCGAATTTTATTTTCTTCAAATTTATGATATGCAATACACTGCTCTATATAAAAACTAAACCCATGGTACTAGACGGAGAACCTGGTCACAAGGACCATCTCACACATAGTAAGAACTTCCAGACAGATTTTCCTGTCTTTTAGTAACTTACTATTTGATATACCAGGGTTATGCAAATAATATATGCAGTGCAGAGCAGATTTCACAAATAGTCATGCAAATGATGTATGCAGACATTAGACACATGCATTGACTATATGCACTATATGACCCATACAAACTCAGTGCAATATATGCATTTAACAACAAGCATGCAATGCATTGACACAAAGTCTCTATAATGCATCGACTGCAAACATGATTGTGCAGTGCATCTAGCATCTCATTTATTCAGAGCAAACAGCAGTGTGAGAAGAGCATCAAATATGTTCAGAATTAAATTCAGTAGCTGAGTCTGGAGTGCAGACTGATCAGCTAGACAAGAAGATGACATCAGAAGTCAAGCAGACAAATCAACAATATCAGATGAAGAAATTTAAACAAAGTTCAGAACTGACCTGATGTGTAGTCATGGGGTTTTCATTCTTGAGTACCTTGGTTAACCCCTTTTATTCTTCAGCTTCCAAGACACACCTTCAAGATAAAATCAAGTTGATCCTGCAGGAACCCAAGAAGTCTTGGGTCCTAAATTACCCCTATCAGGTGTTCTAAATAATTTCTTAGCAATATTGTCATCAAATTTCATTAGAGAGCAATCAGACATAGAATGTCCAAAATTTCCACAATAATGACATGAACCAACAGATTTTCTGGTCCTATGATGCATATCTACAGCAACATGAGACCTATGAAACTGAGCATGAATTTTTCTGTTGTAAGCATGAAATTTTGATTTACCATTACCTGCCCACCAGCATTCAGAAGCTCGGTGGCCATGTTTTCCACATTCATAACAAACAAGAGTCTTTTCTTTAAAACTAGCTTTATTTCTGCCCAAGAAATTTTTGTTTGCAGGGAATCTTACAAATTTGGAATTAAAATGATTTCCCTGAGCAAACCAGCAATCCTTGACTGCATGCCCATACTTACCACATTCAACGCATCTAAGATTCTTGCTGTTTAATTCATTTTTACCCCTGTGATTTTCTGACCAGCATTCATTTGCCTTATACCCAGGCTTGTTGCAAGTGAAACAGATAATATGATGGCCTGAAGTTGATCTGTGTCTATGTGGGTCATGAGCATGTGTAAAAGATCTAGAATTCACATTGTTATCTTCTTTCAGTTTGAAACATGCATTCATTAAATGACCACGCCTACCACAATAATAACAGGATGCATTAGATTTCTTAGTGGCATGGTTTCTATCAAAAGATTTCCTTGAATGCACTGTTTTACTAGCATGCTCATCTTCTTTCAGTATTCTGCAATCATCCATGATATGCCCTTTCTTGCCACAATAATAGTATGATAATTTCTTCTCTGATGCATGTGAGTGAGTGGATGAATTGTGAGTGACATGTGTCAGTCTATCAGACTCCACACTACTAGCAGAATTCACATCACATGCAGGGACAATTTTGACTTTATTCAATTGACCATTCTTTTTCAATTTATTGCCCCCTTTCACAATTTTTGTTTGCTTTTCATTTTTCTGGGCTTTGAACTGAAATACAGATGAAGATGATTTCAGATTTTTTTTTTATTTTGGGGATTACTTTGAAGTACTAGCTACATCTGAACCTTACACAAAGGCGTTGTATAGCTGGCTTTTAGTGATTTTCTTAAAATCAGAAGTGCAATTTGTTCCCCCCTTTGAATTCTTATCCTTACTTTTCACAACAGTTTTTATGTTTCTTTCAGTTTTTGCAAACTTGGATGCTGAGTTTTTCAGGTCATGAATTTTATTTTCCAAGGATGCTATATGAAGCTCATAACTGGCTATCTCCTGTTCACTGCAGTTTACACATTCACTTAAGACTTTATTTGTAATTTTATACTTCTCACCTTCTTGTTCCAGATTGATCAAAGTTTATGATTCTTCATCATGGACAGCTTTTCCTTTTTCTATGGTGAGAAGTCTTTCAGACAAGCCAGTGTTTAACAACTTTAGTTTTTCAATTTCATCCTTCAGTTCATTGTTTTCTTCCTCAAGATTTTTAGCATTAATTTCATTTCCAGCACATCTTTCTCTTCCAGACATTTGCTCCAGTTTTTCAATCAGTTCCTCTTCTCTTTCTTCTGCTTTAATTTTCTCAGCAAGTAGATTTTTGTGATCTTCTTTAAGTGAGGCAGTTTGTTTGTTTAACCATTCATTCTCACTAAAGAGATCTTCATTACGTTCTCTTAATGTTGAGCACATTTTACAATTTGATTTAGCAGAAGAAGACTGTGAAACCTCCTCATTGATTTCATTCATTCTGACCATAAGAGTTTTATTTTTCTTTTGAAGATCTTTATTCTCCTGTTTCAGTTTGTCCATTTCAGTATTAACTTCAGTAAGTTCCTGCATGCCTTTTAGATGTTCCTTTTTCTTATCATTCAACTGATTCTCTATTTCTGACATTTTATCCAAGCATGTTTGTTTTTCAATTTTTAGATAATCATTTTGTTTCTTAAGATTCTGAACATCTAGCATGCATGTATCATAAGACCTTTTCATATTTGGATAGTTTTTACAGGAATCTTTCAGATTTATTCTATCACATTTCTTTTTCAACTTTTTATTCTCAGATTTCAATTTCTTGGATACTTCTAACAAATTTTCATACATCTCTATCAATTCATCGAAAGAGTATCCATCTGATTTAGAGCTTACCTGAGATGAGGTCTCATCTTCATCATCCCGGTTGGCCATCAAGCAGCTATCACCTTGTTGGTTATGCGCAGAAACGACTCCGTCATATATCTCCTTTCCAGATGTGCACCTGAGAGCAAAAGGGTACATATCAGTATTGATTGCAACTCGTAAGATGTTAAGGATTATGACATTGTCACGGTTCTATATACTGTCCTCTTTAGACCACTAGGTCTCATCATGAGGCAGTTTGTGTGGGCCTTTAAATAGTAGCCTCCATAGTTTGGGATCTATGGAGTCTACGTACACACATAGGCCTCCTAGCCAACTATCAAAGTTAGAACCGTCATACACCGGAGGTCGACCCATTTGAGTAAGAGGCAAACAGATTCAGCGCAGTAGACCAGATGACAGGGAATGCAACAGAACCAGATGAGCAAAGCAATGCACAAGTCGATGAAACAAAATACCGAGCACTGAAAACCCACTCTGAAATGCACCAAGGACTAGCAGGATCCTCTGCAGATTGTTAGATCTATTTAGTCAGAGACCCGCTCTGATACCATTTGTTGGGTTCAGTGCTATGTATTCAGAGGGGGGGGTGAATGAATACCCTTTAAAAATATTCGCTCAAATAGAAATTCTAATGCTCAGAACAGCGGAATAACAACACTAAGACTAACTAAGAGAAACTAGTTCAGTCATCTGTGAACCTGTAGGCAGAGTACTCCTAAGCAGACATCTAATGAGCACAGCAATTAGACAATTCAAACAACACACAATACCGGTGTCAAACAGATAGCGTGCGCAGCTAATCAACTCTATTGAACTGGAAGCAAACACATGAAGCGCCCCTATGCAAGCATCTAGCGGAAGCAATAAAACAGATGAAGAAATCAACCCACTGCACAGAGGTTTTTAGGTGGTTCGGTCCAGCAGACCTACATCCACCCCACACTCAAACCAGAGTGTGGATTCCGCTGACTCACAGCTTGAACAGTTGGGCATCACAGCTTGCCATACAACCGCTGGGCAACACAGCTTGTCGTCCAGTGGAATCCACCATTGCAACCGCTGACTAACAGCTTGAAGAAAGGATAAAATGGAAAATGAAAGCAAGAACCAAACAGCACCGGAAAGCTATAAACAGTGAAGCACAAAATGTGGCTCTTAAAGAGCTAACTGGAGTGGATCTGATCCAACTTCCAGTGGGAACGATCTTCTCTGCTTTTCTCTTCTCACTCTCTCTTTCTTCTTCTTCACTTCACACTCTGCTCTCTCGATCTCTCACTCTGCTCTCTCTTTCTTTCTCTTTCTCTTCTTCACTCTCTTTCTTCTTTTTCTCCTTCTTCTTCTATCTGGATCGAAGGCTCTCTGGTGTATAGACTTTGCTGCTCTTCCTTTTTTCGATCGATCTGCCTCCATCTGAAGACGAAGGCTTCAATATATACTACAGCAATTAGGGCGAGCGTGTGCCTTCCACATCTCCTGCCAAAGGACCGCAGTCCACGTGTCAGCATTTCAGCACAGTGCATCCACGTGTCCCGATCAGGGAACCTCGTCCTCCTTGGATCACGTGCCTTCCATTTGCCTCTTCGAAGGGTGCCTATCAGACAGATAAGAACTTTATCAGGTGAAGTGTAAACATAGCAGTGTATAGACTTCGTTGTACACACTTGTGAAGTTGAATGCAAGACAAGGATGTACAGAGTTGATGAATAATGCAAGTTAGACGAATGTATAGACTTGCATTCATTAAGTAAATGGATGTACAGACTTTGTTCATGACGCATGCAAGCAACCCAATGTACAGACTTGATCAAGGCACAGGCGTTTGTGTGTATAGACTTCAAAGTGGAACGACGGTAGAGCCAACAGTGTACAGACTTCAAGAGAAACGACGGTAAAACCACCGATGTATAGACTTGAAGGGAAACGTAGGTGAAGCTTCCAATGTACAGACTTAGAAGAACACTTTTGGATGTACAGACTTGATCAAGAGTCCAAGACAGACTTGCCACCGACTAATGTATGAACTTCATGAATGCATGCTACAGTGCCAATGTGTAGACTTGATGAAACTTGAGGCCAATGAAAAGACTTGGAGTTCCACTGTGGATGTATAGACTTGAGTGAAGTGAACGGATGTTCAGACTTTGAAGATCCACTGTGGATGTATAGACTTCGAAGGATGAATGAATAGTCAATGTATAGTCTTCACTTGAGTGCATTGGCTGTACATACTTTGAGCAATGCAAAGGCAATCAGATGTATAGAATTGGAGAAAGGCAACTGAACATTGTACACACTTCCAATGTACAGGCTTCATATGAACAGTCCAATGTGCATACTGCCCTTCGATGCATCTACAGTGTAATGTATTGACTTGACGAACATTATGCAATGTATGGACTTGATGAACAGTGCACTGTATGGACTTTGATGAAGGGCCCAATGTATGGACTTCGCCTGAAACGCAGGAACCTGGGCGCTGTACAGACTTGAGTTTTCAACAGACCGATATACACACTTGGAAGGCTTTGAAGGCAATGTACAGACTCTACCAATATGCAAACTTTGCCTAAAATGCAGTGTGTAGACTTGAGATATGATGCATGAACAGATTGACGTTGTATAGACTTAGAAGTCTAAAGGGGCGTCGACTCATCTAATCAGGGGGTCGACGCATTGATGCATGAATGAAATATACTTCCAATGTGTAGACTTCGGACTTGGCATGATGTGTAGACTTGGAGCACAAAAGCCACGATGTACAGACTTCATGAGACTTCAATGAAGACAGACGATGTATAGACTTCATGACTGAGGCATGATGCAGACTCATCCAATGTATACACTTGCTCAATGTTCAATCTTCACGAATGATGTACAGACTACCAATGTGCAGACTTGCCAAGACAAATGAACGATGTACAGACTTGAACAAGGCAAGGTCTGTACAGGCTTTGAGGCTCACAATGTATGGACTTTACAAGACAAACACAATGTGTATACTTGCTCAGTGTATGGACTTGTTTGAACAAAAAGGCATTGTATATACTTGAGGCATGAAGGCCAATGTACAGACTTCGTGAGCGCCTAGAGGATGTACAGACTTAGTGACTGTACAGACTTGGAAGGCTCAGCGAAGGCTGTACAGACTTCAACGAAGAGATGCACAATGTACAGACATCATTCAAAGGCCAGTGTGAAGACTTCACAATGTATAGACTTTCCAAGTGAAAGGCTGATGTGTGGACTTGCACAGTAGCCCAATGTATAGACTTGATATGTGTGCTTCGGCTGTACAGACATCACTTTAGCAGGTAATGCAGCAATGTATATACTTTGAACTTGAACGTGCAGTGTATAGACTATGCACAGTCCAATGAATGGACTTTAACTAAGGTGGACAATGTACACATATGTAAAGATGATGCAATGCGTTGACGCTGCAATGTATGCCAATGTAATGCGTTGACGCTGCAATGTATGCCAATGCAATGCGTTGACGCTGCAATGAGACGAGTGTATAGATGCGTTGACGTTGCAATGTATGCCAATGTAATGCGTTGACGCTGCAATATATGCCAATGAGCCATGCAGTGTATAGACTTATGCAGACAGAACACATGCATTCTCCAGATAATATACCAGTCACAGTCATATGCATTTTCCACAGAGTATATCAGTTATGCATTCATATCAGTTATAAACATTCATGTTGCTATCATTCAATGTGGTGACTCATTCATGTTGCTATCATTAAAACACCACATCATCAACAAAGCACAAGGGGCACAACAGCACCCGCCACCGAGTCGGTGCTGGTCTGGTTTTATGGATAAAAGCATTTTATATATAGCCCATTCCACAGATTTGGTAACTCCTCGCCCTCCGCGTTGATTAAACGATACGCGTTACCCGGATAAGCTTCCTTGACTACAAATGGCCCTTCCCAGTTGGGTTGTAGCTTAGACCTGGGACCTGCTGATCTGATGAATTTACGTTTCAAAACCATATTACCCACTTGAAATTTTCTTTCAATGACCTTCTTTTGAAAATGCCGTGAGACACGCTTTTGATAAACTAAAACATGATTGGCCGCGTTAAGCCTCTTCTCATGCAAGAGTTCTAGTTGGACTAGCAACGCCTCTCGACGTTCGTCGAGATTAAGTTCTTTGTCTAGCTGCACTCTTAGGGAAGGGATCAAGATCTCATACGGGAGTACTGCCTCCATCCCATAGGTGAGAGCAAAAGGAGTTTGCCTCGTAGGGGTGCGGACAGAGGTGCGATAAGCCCACAGAGCTTCCACCAGTTTGTCGGCCCAATCAGCAAATTTATGCGATTCACATGTTTTCTTGATAATTTTAAGAAGGGTTTTATTCGTGGCCTCAGCCTGGCCATTCCCTTGAGGGTAGTATGGTGATGAATGATGCAAAGCTATATTGAATTTCTTACAGAGTTCTCGGAGTTCTTGTGATACAAATTGAGGCCCGTTGTCGGTGACGATGTCGCTTGGCACTCCAAACCGCGAGATAATATTCTTCAAAATAAAGTGGCATACTGTGGTGGCTTTGATCTCTGCATAAGCTTCAGCTTCCGCCCACTTGGTGAAGTACTCCGTAGCCGTTAAAATGAAGGATTTCTGCTTGACTGCGGAATTCGGGTCACCGAGGGGTCCGATGATATCAAAGGCCCACATGGAAAATTGCCAAGGAGTAGAAAGAGGATGAAGAGAAGAAGCCGGAGCATGGATTTTGTCGGCATGAAGCTGACACTGAAGACACCTACGGACATAGGTGGAGCAATCTTCTTCTAGGGTTGACCAGTAATAGCCTTGCCTAAGAATCTTCTTCGCCAACGCCTGCCCATTTACATGCCCTCCACATTCGCTGGAGTGAGCTGCTTCTACCGCCTTCCAAGCATCTTCGTCATCTAGGCACCTTATTAGAACTCCGTTCAGAGCCCGCCTGTATAATTCACCAACGATGATCGTGTATCTTGCAGCGACTCTTCTAATGGCCTTTCTCTGTTCAACATTCGCAGCCTCTGGAAATGTACCGTCCCTGCAATACTGCTCAATTTCATAGAACCACGGCAACTCTTCTTCTTCGATGATTTCCTCAATCTCAGTTAATGACACTTCTTTCACCTCTTCCCTTTCTGTCTTCCTTTCTACAGACTTCCTAAGGTTGTCGAACCAGGGATCCTGAAGAGAAGGAACATCTAGCCGCTGGACCACAACGGTCTCGGTGGCGCGACTGAGGGGCAACGATAGGGAAGAAGCGAGTGATGCAAGTGCGTCAGCCAAGATGTTCTGAGAACGAGGAGTATGAATATAGATCAGTTTCTGGAATTGCCTAGCCAGGAGCGTGACCAGATCTTGATAGGGTTTAAGCTTAGGGTCACGGGTGCGGTAAGTTGACAGAACTTGGCGCAGCACCAATTGAGAGTGTCCTATGATATTAAGGTATCGCGCGCCCATGAGGTAGGCGTGCTTCAGACCAGCAAGGAGAGCCTCATACTCGGCTATATTATTAGTGGCAGGGAATGAGAGTTGATACGCAACAGGGATAGTTACCCCTTCCGGGGTAAGGAGAACGGCGCCGATTCCGCTGCCCTGGGAGTTGAGAGCACCATCGAAATGAAGAGACCAGAAGGGAAGATGAGCAATTACCGCCAAGTGTTCATCAGGGAACTCGTCCTAGATCGAATCAGTACGAGGGATAGGAGAATGAGCGAGGTGCTCAGCAATAGCATATCCCTTGATTGCTTTCTGAACGATGAAGGTGATGTCAAACTGGGGAAGAAAGCTCTGCCAGCGAGCTAGTCGGCTAGAATGGACAGGCTTTTCCAAGAGATAACGAATGGGGTCCATTCTAGAGATCTGCCTAACCTCGTGGGCAAGAAAATAGTGTTTAAGCTTCTGAGCTACCCACACTAGCGCTGAACAGGTCTTCTCCATGGCAGTATACATGGATTCAGTGGGATTGAATAACCTTGAGAGATAGTATGCCGCCCTTTCCCTTCCTTCATCATCTACCTGTGCCAAGACAGCTCCTAGGGAGTCCTTAATCACGGAAATGTACAAGATCAGGGGTTTCCCAGGGACGGGTGGTTGTAGAACCGGGGGATTAGAAAGGTAAACCTTAAGCTCCTCATAGGCCTTCTGGCATTGTTCATTCCATTCAAATTTCGTGCCTGTCTTTAATAATTCATAAAATGGGCGGCATCTTTGCGAGTGCTGAGATATGAATCTCCTAATAAATTGCAAATGCCCAATCAGACCTCGAAGTTCAGTAATGTTCTTTGGCGGCGGCATTTCCATAACGGCCTTTACTTTATTTGGGTCGATCTGAATCCCCCGTTTACTAACTATAAACCCGAGCAATTTCCCTGATGCAACTCCGAATACACATTTCTTTGGATTCATTTTTAACTTATACTCCCTAGCCCTTTGCAATACCTTGGCTAGAATGGCGGGGTGTTCTTATTGAGACCTCGATTTGACCAAGATATCATCCACATAAGCTTCCAAGTAGACGTGCATCATATCATGGAAGATAGCCATCATCGCTCTTTGATAGGTGGCACCTACATTTTTCAATCCAAATGGCATAACGACATAGCAGTACGTGTCCCAAGGTGTGGTAAACGAGGTCTTCTCTTGATCCTCCGGAGCTAGACGGATTTGGTTATATCCAGAATAACCGTCCATGAAAGAGAGGGCTTCATACCCAGCTGTATTGCCAACTAAGACGTCGATGTGAGGAAGTGGAAAATCATCCTTCGGACATGCCTTATTCAAGTCCCTGAAGTCAATACAGATCTGAATTTTACCATCTTTCTTCATCACCGGGACTATGTTCGCCACCCATTGCGGATACAGTACAACCCTAATGAACCTGGCCTTATGCAATTTATCAACCTCTTCCTTAATTCTCAAGGCCATCTGCAGGTGGAATCTTCTTGCTTTCTGCTTAACGGGTGTTGCCCCTGGTTTCAGAATCAACAGATGTTCAACCAGCATGGGGTCAAGACCCAGCATGTCCTCATAGGACCAGGCAAAAGAATCGTTGTACTCCCTCAATGCCTTGATGAGCTCCTCTTCGACCTGAGGAGGGAGGTTGGCGGAAACAAGTATGGGCCTGGGATCCTCTTCTGTTCCGAGATTGATTTCCTTAGTGGTTTCATCCACTGCCGAGGGAGGTTTGTCAAATTTCTTCAAGCCTTGCGCGTACAAGTCGGCAGCGTCATCCACCTCATCTTCCTCATCATCAGCTGGGTCCTTCTCATTTACAATTTCATATACTCCTAATCCATCGTTGCTCCATACCTCTCCTAATTCCTCATCATCTTCTAAGACAATCACGGTCTCTACAAATTCAGGGCACCTTAAAAGGGCGTGGCATCTTTCAGCCAGATCTTGCAGAAACCTATTGGGGATGGTTTTGGGGTGACGCACCACGGGGTGCGCCGCAGACGTAGATGGGCTGACTAGACTTGAACTAGATTCTACTCCGACTGACTCTACTAACCTAGGAGACTCTACACACTGTACATCTACCCAAGGAGAGAGGAAATCTATTGGAAGAGAAACAGGGGTCGTGTGCCCCTGGGAACCTGAGTAGAACATAGCGTAATCTTCCACTGAGACCTCCGTTTTGAAATTGGCGTTTTTTTTTGGAGGCTGGAGGTGATCACGCAGCAGGAGGAGGAAGAAGACGGAGGAGGAGGCAGCTGCATGGGGAACAATTCAGGAAATATGGAGTCAAAGAAAGGATCGAAAGAGGAAATCCACATTTCATTGAGCTGAGCTCCGGGGGGAGGAGGAGTAAATAGTGTTGACAGATCAATAGGCGGGTAGTGCCCGCAAGCACAGGGAACGAATAAGATTTTGGGTCTCTCTGTGAAGCACGGGTCGACCAGGATTGGAGGGGAACGGGGAATAGATCCCAATTGCTGAAACCAAGAGGCGAGACGGGAAGGGGACATAGAATAGGTAATGACAGAGCTCCCCATTTCCTGCGGCCCCTGGCGGACCAATGGCATCGGAGGACGCTTTACCAGTCGCGTCTCCTTCTTCTTCGGCTTGCTTTCTCTTTCCTGAAACAACTTCACAAAACAACCAGACAAATCTTCTAGATCACCAACCAGCCCTTGCGGTGGTGGTGGTGGATCAGCAATAGCCCAGGCCTCATCTGCCTTTTCTTCAAGACTGGACGGCTATTTCTTCTAGGTACCAGGCTGTAACGGGCCTTTTACAAAATGTTGCCGGTAGTCCCATGTTAATGGCCCGGAGTCTCCAAGCACTGACAATGAGGATTCACGGTAGCCGAGGCCTCGGCGGCCCATCTTCCTTCCTTTGGGAACGGGGTTGGTCCGGCCCTGTAACTGTGCGCCGAGACCCAGGCCCGGCTGGTAGCCCAGTTTTAGAATCATGTGCCACCCTTTGGAGTCTCTCATCTTGGACTTGACTTTCACATTGACTGGTGCTGTGGTGGGCTTGCGTGACGCATATGCCCATGGGTAATTCAAGTCCATTACTGACAGAACTGGCCTATTACTTGGCCACAATGTAGGCAGAATCTTGGCTGCTATCGCATCAACATTCTGGACTGTAGAGATGCTCTTTACCTTGACCACCCGCCCTTGAAAGGGGAACTTCAAACATTGGTGGGTGGTTGAGGGGACGGCATTTAAACTGTTTAGCCATGGACGACCCAGAATAGCTTTGAACATCGGGTCTATGTCTAGCATATAAAATTCCACGTCCATAACTAAGGGCCCTAGCTCGGCCTGTACAGTCACGACCCCGTGACAAGCACGTCTGGAATTATCATAGGTTGCTATTGTGGTCAGTGTTGGCTTGAGCAAGTCTTCTGAGATGTTGCAGGCGCGGAGGGTACTTAATGGACACACATTTATTGACGCTCCCGTGTCCACAAGTGTAGATTCTACGGTCGTTTTGTTCAGAGAAATGGTAATGCATAATGGCATCTGCCGTGCCTTTGGGGGTGCTAGTTCTGATTCAGAAAATGAAATGGAAGGCCCCTTGGTGATTGTTGCCAAAACCGACGGCAAACTATCCACTGCCACGTCCTCACTCACCATGACCTTCTGCAGGAAAGTCTTCAAGGCGTCTTGGTGTAGTGGCGACCTTTTGATAAATTCCAAGACTGAGATCTTAGCCGGCATTCGGTCCAAATGCTACAATAAATCATATTTCGTGCCTGGCACGGGGTCTACCTCTTCTATCTCAACTGTGGGGGAGGGAACTTGCAGGTTGGGTACAGGCGCACCAGAGGGAGGAAACATTCTTTGGAAAGGATGCCCGCTCCGAAGGGCGCAATTTGGTGTCGACACGGCCTGAGATGGACCCCCGCTTGGCCCGGTGGGGTAGGTGAAAGGTGTAGAGATGGGGGTGAGGATGGCGGAAGTGGGTCTAATGGGCCCTGGTGGAGGGGAGATAGGCGAGGGGTTAAACGGAGGGGTGACGACGGAGGGTATGGGGGTGGTGGTGCAAGGACCGGTGGCGTGGAGGGGAGTGTAATGGGCCTGATGGGTGATGCGGAGGGAATAACGAGTGGGGTAGTGGTCAGAATGGTGGTCCTGAGGATGGAGGGGATAGCAGGTGCGAGGGAATGGTTGTGGTGGAAGGCCAAAAGGTGTGCGGGGGTTTCATCATCAAAAGTCCACCCAGCGTTGGGGGCTGGGTGTTGGACAATGTTCACTTGTGCTGGTGCCGGTGCCGGCGGCTGTTGTTGTTGCTGAGGAGCGGGTTGATGCATTGGCATGGGATTCTGATGGATCCCAAGGTCTCGTTGCTGTTGCTGGGGTTGCTATTGCTGCTGGGGTTGCTGCCGCTGCTGCTGCTGAGGTGCCGCCTGCTGCGGTCTGGCTTGTCTCTGCCTCTGCTTAATGTCTTCAATCAGCTGGTGCATCTGGGCCCAATCAATCCTCTGGCCCTCATGTAGATCATACACCAGGTCTCTGAATTGGTAGCACCGCTCTATAGTGTGCCCGGGTTGCTGACGGAATATGCAGTATCGAGATTGATCGGCGGCCGGGTTCCAATTTGGGCGCTCAGGAGGCAACTGAAGATCACCAGTATATATCAAAGTAGAGAAGATATCGGGCAAGGTTTCAGGAAGAGGAGGGTAGTGGGCCCTCTTTGGACTCGGTCGAGCAGATCCATAAGCGGTGGGTGGAGGAACATTGTTGTATTGAGGCGGCCGCTGAGGCTGTTGGGGTGGTGGTGGTGCTTGTTGCGGGTATTGTGGGACCTGGAAGGCGGGCTGGGGGACTTGTGGAGTGGCGAACTGGGGGTTGCCCGGAGGCTGAGGGAAGCGAGGTGGAGCGGCTTGGTGGGGGAACTGAACAGCCTTGACCTGCTCGTTAATCTGTACTCCCTCAGTGACGGGGCCCTGGGATTTTCTGGCGGCTTTGGGTTTCTGGGCCTCAAATAGAGAATGAATGGGGGAGTCTTTGAACTGGGTTTGTATGAATCGAGCTATGCTATACAACTGGTGCATGTTCGCAATGTCATTCATTGCCAAGATATTCCTGAATGTTGGCGTACCATTGGAGATTAACAATTTTACCTTCTCTTCTTCTGAGATTTGCCCAAGCACACGTGAGGCCATCTGCCTCCATCGGTCTGCGTAGGTCGCAAAGTCTTCCTCTGGCTTCATCTTCTCAGCTACCAGATCAGTGAAGGAATATTCGGGCCCGACCCGATCTTGAAATCTCTGAATAAACCTCTCTTTGACAGTTTTGAAATTCTCGGCCTCTTCCATGGACAAGGTATAGAACCACTCCAGGGCGACCCCTTCCAATGATCATCGAAATAAATAAGCCATCAGACGATCGTCCTGCTGGAACTGCACCGACTCGTATAAGAACTCCCGAACATGGATAAACGGGTTGCCATTCCCGTCATATTTGCGGTACACGGGGAGCTCGGACTGAGAAGGAAAACGAATGTCCCTGAAGTTAGGGATAGGGACGTCAGCCAGAGATTGCGGGCCGACCCGCTTGTGGAGAAGATCAATTTGTTGCTGCATAGCAGCCCATTTATCAAGAATCTCCCGTTCCCGGGAGGGAGGAGAAGGAGCTGGAGGAGCCATACCTGAATTTGTAGCCAAAGGATAAGCCGACTGAGGGGGTGGCACGTAAGATGGATAATGGGCCGAGGAAGGGCCCATATCCGCGTGAGCCAGCTAGGCGGCCCCTGGTTGCAACCTAACGAAGTCTGCCGGGGATACGAGGGCCTGCGGTGATGGGGAAACTGTGGCGTAAGGATCAAGGTAAGGAACAGAGAGGATTGGAGACTTTCCCTTATCGATCTGCTGATGGGCCGAGGTGGAAGCCTGGCCCATTTCCATATTGGAATAGCGAAGGATCTGAGGACGGGTAGGAGTAAGCTCGATGGGAGCCACAGAGGTGGTCCCAACAACGTGAGACGTGATGGCAGCAGCAGTCGTGCCCTGAGAAGGAATTGAGGTCGGGGCATCGGGCCCCTGCAAAGCCTGCCGGATGAGATGGAGCTGGGTAGGGTCCAACTGGGCCATCATATTGAGGATTAGATTGGCTGAATTCTGATTGGACGGATTTGAAAGAGAGGGTTGGGAACCCTCGCCAAGAACGGTCGGGAGTGGAGGGGCAGTCCCCTCTCCTCCCTGCAGGTGGGCGACCCTAGGTGGGTCCTCAAGAAGGCCACGAGGAAGGGAGTCCTCGTGAGACTGAGAGAAGTCGTATGACGACATGGAAGATGATGAATCAAACAAAGGGTTGGAGTATGAATGGAAACAAGAACTAACCTTAGGAGATGATCCTGAGGGAAAGAAACAACCCCACATACACCAAGACACCTAGGACTAAGACAGTCAAACCTAACCAAACCAAACCTACAAAGGAAACAACAAGCATGCAATGGAAGGAAGAGAAGAGAGGAGAATCACCCAATTATGCAATCAAGTTATTAAATGATGCTCGTCAATTTCTCATGATTTCCTCTTTGAACCTTAGTGGGTTAATGAAAATATAAGTTCTCTCAACCACTAGGTGCCTAACTGGGGTAGGAAATGAGGGACTGTGTGACTCTACGAGGATTTCTCACACGCGGATGCAAACCCTAGACTGGGGGTGGATGCGGTACAACCTGCCCGGCGTCCGTGTGAGAATCCACGGCTCACGGGGGCTTACGGAGGTCCTCGGTAAGGTCCCTAGTCGACTCCAAGGAATATGGAGACGAGAGGAAGCCCTACCTCGGTAGGAATGCAACTACTATGAGAAGAGATGGATGCTCCTATGCGCACCGGAGTGCATGCACAATCTAACCTAGCAACTATCAATCAATGATCAAGCATACATATAAGCAATAAAGAAAATGAAGATGCGACAATGGTAAGAGAGTATGGGGAGATCAACAAGTAGCACCACGAGCAGCCAATCGCATGGAATATGACAATCAAAGTAGATCGTGAGTGCACTATGGCACCAGATGAACGGTCCTGCTGCGACCGCTCAAACAGTAAAATGGTCTGTATGGGACCGTATAATCCAGGGAGAAAACATCAGACGAAACATGGAATAATCATAGAATGCTGAAAATACGAGGCAGCAGTGACAGGAGAATACCAGAAGAACGGTCTGTACCAAACCGCGTAATCTCTTGAACGGTCTTCAAGCAACCGCGTGCCTGCAATCAAACACAGTAAAGCGTACCTGTGCCGAAGATATGGACGGCTATATTCCAGCCGCTCAAAACGATGGACGGTATACCATGCACCGTGTGAAGCAGGGAACAGAAGCAGGACTGGCTCTGATCGCAGGGGATGGGCGGTGGAGTATCAGCCGCTCCTGAATTTGGACGGCTCTGGGAGAACCGCACACGTCCTAGAAGGCAAAAAACGCAGCCAACCTGCAAATCACTCCAGGAAGAAAACTTGCACAACGAAAGGGGGTCAGCAACTCAAAAGCACGATGGGCATTAGGGGTCCCACCGTGATCGCCACAAAAGAGGGGTGTAGATATATTTTTCTCCTCTACTAAAGATCAATGCCTTGTGAATAGAGTAATATGCAATGAACAAATGGAAACAATCAGAGGAGAATAGAAAACAAATGACCGTGATCGCCACCAGGGTGCCGTACGTGATTAACACGCCGTACCTTGGAAACGGAGGGGGTACTCGCCTAAGTTGCAGCGCTGGGGAGATGAACGGTTCTTGACGAACCGCCTACACGTTTCACGGTCTTACGATAGACCGCCTGAGTACGCTGCAGAAGGTGCGGGAGGAACTACTGTTGGATGACGAACGGCTTCCTGTTGACCGCTCTAACAGGACGAACGGCCCTATCAGAACCACACGTAGGTTGAACGGCTTCAATTTAACCACACAAGTCTACCACGCAGTAAGTTGCAAGGGGTCCAACTTCCACCCTCTCCGGCCGGCCAGAGGGGATGGGCCTCGTGCTGATGATTGCTGACCTGCAAAATAACGTAAGAAACACACAAGGAAAACCTAAATTAGAACTGGACAATGTAGTAAATGTCAAAGTAGCAAAAGGTGAACATGAACAAATGGAAAGGAGGATACCTGGGTGGTTTTAAACCCCTAGGGTGACAAAAACGTGGGTGGATGTGTGCATGGTAATGAGAAAGAAAGGGGGGATATAAGAAGGAAGTGATGCATGCAATGAAAAGGAAGTGTTGAAAGCTATGAAACGAAAAGACTCAAAAATCGAACTACTCCCTGAACCGGAGGCTTGTATGGACGTAGAAAGCCTCCCTCCTTGGTGCTAGGTCGCTCAAGAATGCGGCAGGGCTTCGCCGTCGACCAAAATCTCCCCCCTTTTCAAGTCCGACCTTTAGGGTCTATTTATAGAGCCTAGAAAATCAGCCCTGAAATCTGGGTTTAGAGCCATTTTCGGGATGAGATTATTAAAGATAAATCGTAGATAATATCATTATCTCTCATCCAGTCAAAACGACAACTAAAATGGTTAATTATCCACGGAGATATTGATAAAAGAAGTTGGGGATAAAACCATGGATAAAAGGATCAAAATATGTTGAAATTCATCAACCGATGGGATGAACGGTCTTACGATAGACCGCTCAACCGATGGGCAGTTCACTTTTGACCGTCCAAACCCATCGGTGGAAATTCAGATAATCAGAAAACCAACCCAATTATCGCTCGAATTGACCGAAACGTCCGCCGTTAGACCCTCACAGATGAACGGTTCCTAGGAGACCGTTCCACAGTAGAGTGGCCATTGATCAACCGTTCCAGACCTGTCGGTGATAATTGGATAATTGGATAATTATCTGAACAAACCTCCAAGCACAGGACTCTGAGTGATGAGCGGTCAGATGTCGTCCGTTCATTGGGTTTGAACGGCCATATCAGGACCGTATAAATGCCTGTCGGTGGTAATTCAGAAAATCAACCAAAATACCCCAAAATATATGGTCGGTCCTTATTAAACCGCACGCTAGTAGTGCGGCCAGGAATGAACCGTGCATGCAAGTGGACGTTAAAATTCAACGAAAAGCCCAAAACCACGGCCCAATAAGCCCTGAATCGACCTGGACCTAACCAAAGAGGGAGGCAACCCATAAATTGGCCCAAAACATGCCTGAAACAGCCCCAACGAGCGACGGGCCACTCGAGGCATCAATAAAAGGGAGTAAGAGAAATGACTCAACTTATCGTCATAAAATGGGTGTCAACAGATGCCCCTCCTTAACGTCCTCTTTGCAGGGGAGCGAGCGGAGGTGAAGCGGAGGTGACATGGAACATGGAGGTGGAGCGAAAATGCAGCGGAGTGGAGCGGAAAAGCGGGCGTTAAGGTAAAATGACACCCGTTTCTACCAACATGCGATGAGAACCTTCCGGAAAACTCTGAACCAAACGTAAGGAACGATTAACCCAAAAGTGACGTCGATCTGAAGGAACTAAATAAAACGAATCGACAAGACCAACCCCATGGGGGACACAATCCCGCAGTCCAATGAGGGGGCCACAAAAGAAAACAGGCTAAAGCTCCAGACATGGACCTTTCAATCAACCGAACCAGGCGAATCGACCAAAGAAAACCTTACAATTCGGAGTGGAATTAACTCTCTTACTCAATCACTGAACGCATAATTAACCATCACCGGCGGGGCATTATTCAGACAAATTCAATGGGTCATGGATGCTCAAAAGATGCGTATGATGCATGCTGGGCTAAAATAAAAGAAATTGTGAAAACAAATGCAAAGAAAGATTTAAAATATAAAATACTCGGGAATAATATTGCTAAATTGTGAAAATCAGAGTCAAGATACCATCCGCAACCACAGCGTGCAGGATAGAACCATCCTCCCCGTGACATCTCAACTTAACAGCCTATCCGAAGATTAAATATGTGAAACTGGATCATCATCGTTTTTGTTGAAGGGGAACATCAGATCCTGGAACACGTAAGTAACCGACTGGTTCTCGAGATAATATAATATAATACCAAATAGTAATGCAATAAAGGTGATAGGGATGGAAAGCCATACCTGACTTACCTGTGCAGGTGAAACGGCAAGCGAAAGTTTGGACTACTGCACACGAAATTGTTAGCAAGATTTGCAATAATATCAAAATTCATCAATTGAAGTGCAACCAATATTCAAGAATGCACGGTTGGTTATCAGCCGTCCAACTAAGAATGGTCATGTTACAACCGTATATACCAGGGAATTTGAACCGACTTAAGAAACTTACCGTTAAGGATAAACGGCTAGAGAACAACCGCACAAACAAAGGACGGTCTATCGCTAGACCGTACAACCTCTGCAACTTTGAAAAGCCAAAAACCCTTCGTCTCCCTCCACCGTAACCGACGGTGGGAGGGAGAACGAAGGCAAACCCTCATTCTCACCCTCTCTCAACCTCTCATCCTCCTCTCATCCTCCCTCTCGCCCTCTCAATGCGCCAAAAGCACCAAGCGAGGCGTTCAGGGATGGCCGAAGAGGGGACCTTCGTACCACCGCCGTCGACGACCGCTGCGGCGGCGAGCACCGAAGAACCATCGCCCGTGGCGGTGCCGTCGTCATCCACGGCCGAGGAGGACGCGCCCCCGCCACCGTCCATCGTTGAGGAGGAACCGGGAATAGAGGCGGTTGAGGAAGAACTCGCCGTCGTCGGGGAAGAAACGCCGGCGGAGAGATCGGCCAAAAAACCACAGGACCCCGAGGTAGGAGCCCTAAAAACCTTCCCCATTTCCATTTTTATTCCATTTTTAAGCTATGCATGTTAGTTTAGGGGGCTTTAGAGGACTTAGGGGGCTGGTTTGGGGCTATGGCAGCCTCTTTGCCGGCCGGGGGACGCCCACCGTCGTCGGGGAAGACGATGGTGGGGCGGTTCAAAAGAAATCGCACAAACCAAGACACGCGGCCCACATAGGACCGCTCAAACCAATACGGCCTTGGAAGGGCCGTTCATAATCACGCAGCAAACGAACCGAACCAAGCCAGGACGGTTAAGGGGTCACCGCACAAACAGTGAACGGGCCACATTGGTCCGTTCAGCAACCAAATAATGCAAAACTAAATGGTTCCCATAGGACTGTCCATAATTCACGCGGCCGAGGAGTGGCCGTTCTACCCTAGGAAGATGAAAAGATTGACGGCTCGTGATGGCCCGTCCAAGTTAAGGACGGTCAAAGGCAGACCGCTTAAACACAGAACCTGAAGAATCAAACAGAGAGTTAAACCCTGATGACTTTATCCAAATGAGATAAAATGCAAAACTAACTTACTAAAATGTATCTAAAATGGATGAAATGAATGCAGGGGAAGCGCAGGACCCGCACCTCGTGGCTGTAGGTCCGCGCAGTGTACTTAGCACTGCCATACTTTCAGAGGGAGCGGTTGGCTGCCATGGGGTTCGCCCCATTCTTGAGCATTGAGGTGTGTCGCTTCGACGCAGCTCTGCTCTACGCCCTGCACGACCTCTAGGATCCAGTGAGTCGGACGTTCCTTTTCCCGTGGGGGCATATGGTCCCCACGCTAGAGGACGTGGCCAGGCTTACTGGCCTCCGCGTGCACGGGTCACCGATTAGCGGGACTACCTTTCCCAACTACCGAGTGATGGCTCGGGAGTTGCTGGGCTTACAGCTACAGCGCCCCGAGAGGCAGTCGACCCTCCTACCCCGGGCTAGTCTCCAGGATAGCCTGGGATTACGATGAGCGGGAGTTGCAGTCGGCGAGCAGCCGGAGGAGCATCTGGAGCGGTTGAGAGGGCTAGCGCGGTCGAGAGTTGCAGCAGGACCGGGAGCGGAGGCAGATCGAGTGTTGAGGCGGTTCTTGATGCTGATGTTTGGGCGACTCCTCTTCTCCACGTGAGCGGACGTGATGAGCTGCCGGTTCCTCCCCTTCTTCCAAGAGCTTGAGCACGTTGGTGACTACGCTTGGGGAGCGGCGGTTCTTGCCTTCCTCTTCTACACCCTGAGTTCGACGGCCCATCGGACGATGCTCGGGGGCTTCTCACCCTTACTCCAGGTACGACTCTTACCCTAGACTTAATTATGTGACCCTATATGTTTCCTAAATGTTGACACAATGTTATAATGCAGGTGTGGGCCTACGTATACCTACGTGGGCTGGGCGGAGGCGAGGAGACCCGTCCTGGGCTCCTGCCGATTGCACGGAGGTGGACAGCACCTCGGGAGATGGCAGCCCTAAGACGACAGGTCCGGAAGTTGCAGGACTACCTAGACTCTCTACCGTATGCCTCGGTACGCTTCTAAACCTGGATTTTTTTAATTAAATGCAATTCTTATATGATGATGATGATGCTGATGCAAGTTCTTACGGTGCAGGTACGTTGGACACCTTACGCGGGGGAGGGCCAGCCGTGGGTGGCTGAGGCTCTTGCCTTTTCCGGGCGAGACGTGTGGCTTCACTGCATGAATGTGGTGGAGCCACTGCACTTCAGGTTGGTGATGAGGACCATCGGGGTCCATCAGCCCGCGGTGGAGTTCCCTGCGCCTGAGAAGGCGGGGGAGCGAGTGACGAGGATGACACGAGGACTCCATGAGGTGTTTGACTGGACAGCGAGGAACGCCACTCAGGTCGTCGACTAGACCGTACGAGGGCGAGTGGTGACCGCCCGAGCAGAGAGTGATAGCGCGTACTACACCGCGTACGCCAGACATTACCGGGACCAGGTGTTCCGGGGTGCCCACCGACCGGTACGACTTCTGAACTTAAACTCTGTCTATTATGCTTATGATGATGAACTGACACATGGACTTCTAAATGCAGATCGACCCTGCAGGACGACTACCGGAGTTGCAGGGACTTCTGCACTCCACCATCAGGGAGAGAGACGAGGACCGGTAGGCCCTGGCCTTACTGGTGAGTCTTCTAAACCTTACACTCTTTAAAGTATGCAATTCTATATGATTATGCTTATGCATGTGATTGACCTGGAGTATTTGGATGCAGCGTGCCGAGGGAGTTTAGAGGGCGGGACCAGATGCTCCTTCCTCTTCCATGACCCGGACTCCGGCCGACTGGGCTGGGAGAGATGCAGAGTTTGCCAGGATGGTGACGCGGGCCAGGGCGGCCGAGGTGGCGCTCACCGAGAGGGTACGCAACTCTAACCTTCCCTTTGCTTATTATGCTTATGAATGAAATGATCATGCAACTGACTAACAGTGATATGTGGATGTAGACGTCTGAGCTGACCCGCCTCCAGGCGGAGCTGGAGCAGAGCCGGGTAACGGCCAGGGAGGAGGGGCCCGTGTACGGGAGGAGGCTGCGCGGAGCCGACCGGCGGACACATTGGAGACGGCACTCCTCCGGGCTGAGCTAGATCGACTCCGAGCAGATGCGGGGGAGTTGGTGCGGGTCCGAGCGGAGCGGGATCGGGCTTTGATCGAGGCATCCGGGCTGAGGGGAGAGCTGCGGGCCTATAAGGAAATGAGCCGGCGATCGCGCAGCGGGACTCCGAGTGGCAGCCACGGCACTCACGGCTCTGTTAGAAGCTACTTCACGGGTTCCTCCTATCAGCGGAGGAACGAGGAGGACGAGCAGCATCGGCGACGCCGGCGTGACGAGGCGACATCAGCGATGCCTCCCCCGAAGAGGCATGAGGGCGGCGGAGACAGCAACGGGGGCCAGGGAGAGGGAGAGGCTTGACTTGCACCGGGCCCGTCTTTTGTACATGATGTGATATGATATGATAGTGATATGCATGTTTTTTTTTTGATTTTTGTGGGTGAATGTATGTATGGATGAATGTGACTTAGCTACTAGAGAGAGACAAACAGGTGAGGTTGAGAGATGCGCACGACCTAAAAGAGGGACGCACACGCCAACTTGAGTGAGATGAGTGACGCACACGCCGACTTGAGTGAGAGTAGTGACGTACACGCCGACTTGAGTGAGATGAGTGACGTATATGCCGACTTGAGTGAGAGGAGTGACGTACATGCCGACTTGAGTGAGAGGAGTGACATACACGCCGACTTGAGTGAGATGAGTGACGTACACGCCGACTTGAGTGAGATGAGTGACGTACACGCCGACTTGAGTGAGATGAGTGACGCACATGCCGACTTGAGTGAGATGAGTGACGTATGATTATTAGTTGGGTAGGTTGACCAAAGGGGCGAACCAGATGGGTGGTTCTCAGAGGACCGCTCAAAGGAACCGATAGTTCATAAGAGACCGCTACTAGGGGAATTGGACGGTTGGATTCATGGTGAACAGTTCAATATAGACCGCATGAAATGAAGAACGGTCTAGATTTAGGCCGCACAAGCAATTGGACCCGGGTTCTCTAGATGAAGATGAACGGTTAGGGTCAGACCGCACAATAGGATGGGCGGCCTATCGTAAGACCGTCCAAGTGGATACCCTGTAAGCTTAAAGGGGGACTCTCCGGAGAGTCCTCAACCCGAGGGTAAGGCGATTGGAACTTATCTAAACCTCATCTTAACCCGTCTTCGACTTATCCAACCCCAATCTCAAGAGGCCTAGACTTCCTAACAAGCCCTATAAGTGGGAGGGGAGTCTAAATTCGCAGCTCACACATCTTCTTCCTTCCAAGCCTTGAAACCTTTGATTCTCACCACCAAATCATCATGAAGAGGGCTCTAGAGGGAAGTTCTATGGAGGGAGCATCTTTTGGAGGGCCAAAGCCGGCCAGAAAAGAGCGAGAAGTGCTCCAACGGCTAACCGCGATCCCGCGACATCTGAGCTCAAGCCCCGTGAGAGAGGTTAGTTAATCATATTTCATTCAATCCAATTCTCTTTCCTTTACTCACATGCTTTCCTCTCCCTCTCTTCCTCTTTCTCAGCTTCTTCCTGGCGCGAGGCGATATTCCACCGTGAAGTGGCTGGCTCCCATGATCTGTGCATTGCCCCTAGGGGTGACTTACCTCCTCAAATCTTGGCACCTACACTCCCTTTTAGTTCTAGGCCAAAACTGCCCTAAGCTTTCCTTAGATTGGCACAGCATCTCCGCTTTGATAGAAACATGGCATCCTCAGACCCATACCTTCTTCTTCCCATCCTTCGAGGCCACTATCCTATTAGAGGAGGTGGAGACCTACTTCGGGTTCCCTAGGTCCAAGGTAGGGGAGGAAGACTCGATATGCCACACCGTTACCCCTATAGACCCAAAACTCATCCTAGGAGGGTTCATACCAGATAGCAGAGACGTTCATACCTTTGTAGGTCCTCGCCATATCCACCTCCTTCCTCTTAGTCAATGGGTAGTGGAGCATTGCAAGAATAAGTGTGGGTGGACCGAGGCCATAGCCAAAGCTGCATCCATCTGCCTGTGCGGGGCCATCTTGTTTCCTTCAGCTGACCATGTCTTAGAGATCCCCTTGCTTAGCACCATTAGTGGCCTGTGGCAGGGACTTTCCATCTCCCAGGCTGTCTTAGCCTACTTGTATGAGGGTCTTAGCTCCGCGGCCCTAGGAGGTCCTCTCTTTGGCTCTATGATTCTATTGGAGTGTTAGATGGGAGTCCGGATGAAATTCATCCACATGGAGGATCTTACTTCAGGGAGCAGGATCTTCGGGAGCCACCCCCTTTACTTCATAGGAGGCGCCTTCAGGTTCTCTCCACAAGTTGAATGCAGGACGGCCGAGATGAAGACCAGGGACGAGTGGCGCCCGTACATTAACAGGCTACCCCTGGATAGATTCGTGATGCGTCCGGATTTCCTTCACGACACCACCATCAGGCTACCTAGGAGGGTAGGCTTGGACTTGAGGCTTGTGAGCGACACTGCACTGTGATGTACAGCCCACACCGATGCTACCTACAGGTTGGACTACCCCGGACAGTGCTACCGACGCTACCCCACCTCCCCGCGCTACAGGCGAGGACGATCGGGACAGAGGAGGACGAGCAGGTGGTCAGGAGTGCGCTGATTACGTGGGAGGTGAGCAGGGTGCGCACCCTACCGGCGGAGGTCGAGGAGGCTCCAGAGACACGACAAGCTTACCTTAGGGATCTGAGAGAGATACGTCCCCGCGGGGATGCCCAGCGGCAGACTGAGTGATTGTTTCATCTTTTCATGATGATAATGATGTTGAATAGGACTTGTGCTTAGAAAGCTTGATATATGAGATGAATAAAGTTGAAGAATTTGATTGAATTTGGGCTTTGTGGTTTGATTATGATGTGATTGCATAGATTGAGATAGGACTTGAACATTTACGCGGTCACGAGCCAACTGCACTTTCAACCTGCTCCTGCACACACACAGATATAGAAAACAGATTAAATCTATTTTAGGCTTAGCCCCTTGCCTAGAGCAAGTTAGGGAACGACCAGTTCTTGATTTTTGGTCAAGGGGATAAGCCTTATTAAATAGGCAAATAACAAATGTTGAAACAAATGCAATGGATGCTATGAATGCAAGAATGAAGAAAACCTTTTTTGAGTTTTGAAAATATCTGATTTTTGTGAGTTTTTTTTGAATATCTGATTTTTTTGAGTTTTTGAATATCTGATGTTTTTGGTTTTTTTGATATCTGATTTTTTTGAGTTTTTGAATATCTGGTTTTTTTGAGTTTTTTTGAATATCTGATTTTTTTGAGTTTTTGAATATCTGATTTTTTTGAGCTTTTAAATATCTGATTTTTTTAAGCTTTTAAATTTTGGAAACCAGCTTAGACATGACGACGGGGAACCTCCCCATCTCATCAGGGGCCTCCCGGGCTCAACGTGCAATATGAAGGACCGCTCGCAGCCGGTGCTAATCTTGCTTTAATGGTGCTTCTATCGAGGCCATACCCGGGGTAGGATCCGGTCCTTGGAAAATAAAATAGATTTAACAGGAAAGCTGGCGGTAGGTAAAAAGGTTTTTAGGGCTTGAGTTCTTCTCATGACACTCCCCCCCTTTTCAAAGAATCTGGTTTGTTGCGCCGGGGCTCTGTGTCTGTAATCGAACCTACTTCCGCTCTAGGCACGCATACGCCCGGGCTCATAACGTCCCGCGGGGAAAATATACTGCCACTCTTGCCATGCTTGGTTTTATTATCTGGGGACTTTCAAAAAAAAAGTTTGAGAGCTGCGAGCTTTGGGTGAGCTTTTAGCCTCAATTTCTGCCCCTTTTCATTAATTCCTTTCTTTCTCTTCTTTCTCCTTCTTTCGCGGAATAAGGTCATAACGGACTGCCCCTATTTGAGACCTCTTTTATTGGGGGGTCTAGATCAGTTCTGGCCCCCTTATTTACCTTTTGCCCCTATTTTCAGCCTAGAAAGAAGGAAAAAATAAGGACTTTCACCTCTCCTCAAGCATGGCCAAGGCAGAACGGTGTTTATGCAAAGGAATACTATCGACCCGCAAGGGGTTGTGTAGTGTGTGGAATGTTGAACCGGGGATTTCCTTTTGTGATCAAGCGAAGGCACACCCGCCACCGAGTCGGTGCTGGTCTGGTTTTATGGATAAAAGCATTTTAAATATAGCCCATTCCACGGATTTGGTAACTCCTCGCCCTCCGCGTTGATTAAACGATACGCGTTACCCGGATAAGCTTCCTTGACTACAAATGGCCCTTCCCAGTTGGGTTGTAGCTTAGACCTGGGACCTGTTGATCTGATGAATTTGTGTTTCAAAACCATATTACCCACTTGAAATTTTCTTTCAATGACCTTCTTTTGAAAATACCGTGAGACACGCTTTTGATAAACCGAAACATGATTGGCCGCGTTAAGCCTCTTCTCGTCCAAGAGTTCTAGTTGGACTAGCAACGCCTCTCGACGTTCGTCGAGATTAAGTTCTTTGTCTAGCTGCACTCTTAGGGAAGGGATCAAGATATCACACGGGAGTACCGCCTCCATCCCATAGGTGAGAGCAAAAGGAGTTTGCCCCGTAGGGGTGCGGACGGAGGTGCGATAAGCCCACAGAGCTTCCACCAGTTTGTCGGCCCAATCAGCAAATTTATGCGATTCACATGTTTTCTTGATAATTTTAAGAAGGGTTTTATTCGTGGCCTCAGCCTGGCCATTCCCTTGAGGGTAGTATGGTGATGAATGATGCAAAGCTATATTGAATTTCTTACAGAGTTCTCAGAGTTCTTGTGATACAAATTGAGGCTCGTTGTCGGTGACGATGTCGCTTGGCACTCCAAACCGCGAGATAATGTTCTTCAAAATAAAGCGGCATACTATGGTGGCTTTGATATCTGCATAAGCTTCAGCTTCCACCCACTTGGTGAAGTACTCCGTAGCCGTTAAAATGAAGGATTTCTGCTTGACTGCGGAATTCGGGTCACCGAGGGGTCCGATGATATCAAAGGCCCACATGGAAAATTGCCAAGGAGCAGAAAGAGGATGAAGAGAAGAAGCCGGAGCATGGATTTTGTCGGCATGAAGCTGACACTGAAGTCACCTACGGACAAAGGTGGAGCAATCTTCTTCTAGGGTCGGCCAGTAATAGCCCTGCCTAAGAATCTTCTTCGCCAACGCCTGCCCATTTACATGCCCTCCACATTCGCTGGAGTGTGCTGCTTCTACCACCTTCCAAGCCTCTTCATCATCTAGACACCTCATTAAAACTCCGTTCAGAGCCCGCCTGTATAATTCACCAGCAATGATCGTGTATCTTGCAGTGACTCTTCTAATGGCCTTTCTCTGTTCAGCATTCGCAGCCTCCAGAAATGTACCGTCCCTGCAATACTACTCAATTTCATAGAACCACGGCAACTCTTCTTCTTCGATGATTTCCTCAAGCTCAGTTAATGACACTTCTTTCACCTCTTCCCTTTCTGTCTTCCTTTCTACAGACTTCCTAAGGTTGTCGAACCAGGGATCCTGAAGAGAAGGAACATCTAGACGTTGGACCACAATGGTCTCGGTGGCGCGACTGAGGGGGAACGATAGAGAAGAAGTAAGTGATGCAAGTGCGTCAGCCAAGATGTTTTGAGAACGGGGAGTATGAATATAGATCAGTTTCTGGAATTGCCTAGTCAGGAGCGTGACCAGATCTTGATAGGGTTTAAGCTTAGGGTCACGGGTGCGGTAAGTTGACAGAACTTGGCGCAGCACCAATTGAGAGTGTCCTATGATATTAAAGTATCGCGCGCCCATGAGGTAGGCGTGCTTCAGACCAGCAAGGAGAGCTTCATACTCGGCTATATTATTAGTGACATGGAATGAGAGTTGATACGCAACAGGGATAGTTACCCCTTCTGGGGTAAGGAGAACGGCGCCGATTCCGCTGCCCTGGGAGTTGAGAGCACCATCGAAATGAAGAGACCAGAAGGGAAGATGAGCAATTATCGCCAAGTGTTCTTCAGGGAACTCGTCCTAGATCAAATCAATACGAGGGATAGGAGAATGAGCGAGGTGCTCAGCAATAGCATATCCCTTGATTGCTTTCTGAACGATGAAGGTGATGTCGAACTGGGAAAGAAAGCTCTGCCAGCGAGCTAGTCGACTAGAAAGGACAGGCTTTTCCAAGAGATAACGAATGGGGTCCATTCTAGAGATCAGCCTAACCTCGTGGGCAAGAAAATAGTGTTTAAGCTTCTGAGCTACCCACACTAGCACTGCACAGGTCTTCTCCATGGGAGTATACTTGGATTCTGCAGGATTGAATAACCTTGAGAGATAGTATGCCGCCCTTTCCCTTCCTTCATCATCTACCTGTGCCAAGACAGCTCCTAGGGAGTCCTCAATCACGGAAATGTACAAGATCAGGGGTTTCCCAGGGACGGGTGGTTGTATAACTGGGGGATTAGAAAGGTAAACCTTAAGCTCCTCATAGGCCTTCTGACATTGTTCATTCCATTCAAATTTCACGCCTGTCTTTAATAATTCATAAAATGGGCAGCATCTTTTCGAGTGCTGAGATATGAATCTCCTAATAAATTGCATCCATTGCCAGTGCTGAGATTAGAAAGGTCAATACAGATCCGAATTTTACCATCTTTCTTCATCACCGGGACTATGTTCGCCACCCATTGCGGATACAGTACAACCCTAATGAACCTGGCCTTATGCAATTTATCAACCTCTTCCTTAATTCTCAAGGCCATCTGCAAGTGGAATCTTCTTGCTTTCTGCTTAACGGGTGTTGCCCCTGGTTTCAGAATCAACCGATGTTCAACCAGCGTGGGGTCAAGACCCAGCATGTCCTCATAGGACCAGGCAAAAGAATCGTTGTACTCCCTCAATACCTTGATGAGCTCCTCTTCGACCTGAGGAGGGAGGTTGGCGGAAACAAGTATGGGCCTGGGATCCTCTTCTGTTCCGAGATTGATTTCCTTAGTGGTTTCATCCACTGCCGAGGGAGGTTTGTCGAATTTCTTCAAGCCTTGCGCGTACAAGTCGGCAGCGTCATCCACCTCATCTTCCTCATCATCAGCTGGGTCCTTCTCATTTACAATTTCATATACTCCTAATCCATCGTTGCTCCATACCTCTCCTAATTCCTCATCATCTTCTAAGACAATCGCGGTCTCTACAAATTCAGGGCACCTCAAAAGGGCGTGGCATCTTTCAGCCAGATCTTGCAGAAACCTATTGGGGATGATTTTGGGGTGACGCACCACGGGGTGCGCCGCAGACGTTGATGGGCTGACTAGACTTGAACTAGATTCTACTCCGACTGACTCTACTAACCTAGGAGACTCTACACACTATACATCTACCCTAGGAGAGAGAAAATCTATTGGAAGAGAAACATGGGTCATGTGCCCCTGGGAACCTGAGTAGAACATAGCATAATCTTCCACTGAGACCTCCATTTTGAAATTGGCATTTTTTTTTTGGAGGCTGGAGGTGATCACGCAGTAGGAGGAGGAAGAAGACGGAGGAGGAGGCAGCTGGATAGGGAACAATTCAGGAAATATGCAGTCAAAGAAAGGATCGGAAGAGGAAAACCACATTTCATGGAGCTGAGCTCCGGGGGGAGGAGGAGTAAATAGTGTTGACAGATCAATAGGCGGGTAGTGCCCGCAAGCACAGGGAACGAATAAGATTTCGGGTCTCTCCGTGAAGCATGGGTCGACCAGGATTGGAGGGGAACGGGGAATAGATCCCAATTGCTGAAACCAAGAGGCGATACGGGAAGGGGACATAGAATAGGCAATGACAGAGCTCCCCATTTCCCGCGGCCCCTGGCGGACCAATGGCATCGGAGGACGCTTTACCAGCCGCATCTCCTTCTTCTTCGGCTTGCTTTCTCTTTCCTGAAACAACTTCACAAAACAACCAGACAAATCTTCTAGATCACCAACCAGCCCTTGCGGTGGTGGTGGTGGATCAGCAACAGCCCAGGCCTCATCTGCCTTTTCTTCAAGACTGGACGGTGATTTCTTCAAGGTACCAGGCTGTAACGGGCCTTTTACAAAATGTTGCCGGTAGTCCCATGTTAATGGCCCGGAGTCTCCAAGCACTGACATTGAGGATTCACGGTAGCCGAGGCCTCGGCGGCCCATCTTCCTTCCTTTGGGAACGGGGTTGGTCCGGCCCTGTAACTGTGCGTCGAGACCCAGGCCCGACTGGTAGCCCAGTTTTAGAATCATGTGCCACCCTTTGGAGTCTCTCATCTTGGACTTGACTTTCACATTGACTGGTGCTGTGGTGGGCTTGCGTGACGCATATGCCCATGGGTAATTCAAGTCCATTACTGACAGAACTGGCCTATGACTTGGCCACAATGTAGGCAGAATCTTGGCTGCTATCGCATCAACATTCTGGACTGTAGAGATGCTCTTTACCTTGACCACCCGCCCTTGAAAGGGGAACTTCAAACATTGGTGGGTGGTTGAGGGGACGGCATTTAAACTGTTTAGCCATGGACGACCCAGAATAGCTTTGAACATCGGGTCTATGTCTAGCATATAAAATTCCACATCCATAACTAAGGGCCCTAGCTCGGCCTGTACAGTCACGACCCCGTGACAAGCACGTCTGGAATTATCATAGGCTGCTATTGTGGTCAGTGTTGGCTTGAGCATGTCTTCTAAGATGTTGCAGGCGCGGAGGGTACTTAATGGACACACATTTATTGACGCTCACGTGTCCACAAGTGCGGATTCTACGGCCGTTTTGTTCAGAGAAATGGTAATGCATAATGGCATCTGTCGTGCCTTCAGGGGTGCTAGTTCTAATTCAGAAAATGAAATGGAAGGCCCCTTGGTGATTATTGCCAAAACCGACGGCAAACTATCCACTGCCACGTCCTCACTCACCATGACCTTCTGCAGGAAAGTCTTCAAGGCGTCTTGGTGTAGTGGCGACCTTTTGATCAATTCTAAGACTGAGATCTTAGCCGGCATTCGGTCCAAATGCTGCAATAAATCATATTTCGTGCCTGGCACGGGGTCTACCTCTTCTGTCTCAACTGTGGGGGAGGGAACTGACAGGTTGGGTGCAGGCGCACCGGATGGAGGAAACATTCTTTGGAAAGGACGCCCGCTCCGAAGGGTGCAATTTGGTGCCGACACGGCTTGAGATGGACCCCCGCTTGGCCCGGTGGGGTAGGTGAAAGGTCTAGAGACGGGGGTGAGGATGGCGGAAGTGGGTCTAATGGGCCCTGGTGGAGGGGAGATAGGCGAGGGGTTAAACGGCGGGGTGACGACGGAGGGTATAGGGGGTGGTGGTGCAAGGACCGGTGGCGTGGAGGGGAGTGTAACGGGCCTGATGGGTGATGCGGAGGGAATAACGAGTGGGGTAGTGGTCAGAATGGTGGTCCTGAGGATGGAGGGGATAGCAGGTGCGAGGGAATGGTTGTGGTGGAAGGCCAAAAGGTGTGCGGGGGTTTCATCATCAAAAGTCCACCCAGCGTTGGGGGCTAGGTGTTGGACAATGTTCACTTGTGCTGGTGCCGGTGCCGGTGCCGGCGGCTGTTGTTGTTGCTGAGGAGCGGGTTGATGCATTGGCATGGGATTCTGATGGATCCCAAGGTCTTGTTGCTGTTGCTGGGGTTGCTGTTGCTGCTGGGGTTGCTGCTGCTACTGCTGCTGCTGAGGTGACGCCTGCTGCGGTCTGGCTTGTCTCTGCCTCTGCTTAATGTCTTCAATCAGCTAGTGCATCTGGGCCCAATCAATCCTCTGGCCCTCATGTAGATCATACACCAGGTCTCTGAATTGGTAGCACCGCTCTATAATGTGCCCGGGTTGCCGATGGAATATGCAGTATCGAGATTGATCGGCGGTCGGGTTCCAATTTGGGCGCTCAGGAGGCAACTGAAGATCACCAGTATACATCAAAGCAGAGAAGATATCGGGCAAGGTTTCAGGAAGAGGAGGGTAGTGGGCCCTCTTTGGACTTGGTCGAGCTGATTCATAAGCGGCGGGTGGAGGAATTGAACATTGTTGTATTGAGGCGGCCGCTGAGGCTGTTGGGGTGGTGGTGGTGCTTGTTGCGGGTATTGTGGGACCTGGAAGGCGGGCTGGGGGACTTGTGGAGTGGCGAACTGGGGGTTGCGCGGAGGCTGAGGGAAGCGAGGTGGAGCGGCTTGGTGGGGGAACTGAACAGCCTTGACCTGCTCGTTAATCTGTACTCCCTCAGTGACGGGGCCCTGGGATTTTCTGGCAGCTTTGGGTTTCTGGGCCTCAAATAGAGAATGAATGGGGGAGTCTTTGAACTGGGTTTGTATGAATCGAGCTCTGCTATACAACTGGTGCATGTTCGCAATGTCATTCATTGCCAAGATATTCCTGAATGTTGGCGTAGCATTGAAGATTAACAATTTTACCTTCTCTTCTTCTGGGATTTGCCCAGGCACACGTGAGGCCATCTACCTCCATCGGTCTGTGTAGGTCGCAAAGTCTTCCTCTGGCTTCATCTTCTCAGCTACCAGATCAGTGAAGGAATATTCGGGCCCGACCCAATCTTGAAATCTCTGAATAAACCTCTCTTTGACAGTTTTGAAATTCTCGGCCTCTTCCATGGACAAGGTATAGAACCACTCCAGGGCGACCCCTTCCAATGATCGTCGAAATAAATAAGCCATCAGATGATCATCCTGCTGGAACTGCGCCGACTCGTATAAGAACTCCCGAACATGGATAAACGGGTTGCCATTCCCGTCATATTTGCGGTACACGGGGAGCTCGGACTGAGAAGGAAAATGAATGTCCCCTAAGTTAGGGATAGGGATGTCAGCCAGAGATTGCAGGCCGACCCGCTTGTGGAGAAGATCAATTTTTTACTGCATAGCAGCCCATTTATCAAGAATCTCCCGTTCCTGAGAGGGAGGAGAAGGAGCTGGAGGAGCCATACCTGAATTTGTAGCCAAAGGATAAGCCGACTGAGGGGGCGGCACGTAAGATGGATAATGGGCCGAGGAAGGGCCCATATCCGCGTGCCAGTTGGGCGGCCCCTGGTTGCAACCTAACGAAGTCTGCCGGGGATACGAGGGCCTGCGGCGATGGGGAAGCTGTGGCGTAAGGATCAAGGTAAGGAACAGAGAGGATTGGAGACTTTCCCTTATCGATCTGCTGATGGGCCGAGGTGGAAGCCTGGCCCATTTCCATATTGGAATAGCGAAGGATCTGAGGACGGGTAGGAGTAAGGTCGATGGGAGCCACAGAGGTGGTCCCAATAATGGGAGACGTGATGGCAGCAGTAGTCGTGCCCCGAGAAGGAATTGAGGTCGGGGCATCGGCCCCCTGCAAAGCCTGCCGGATGAGATGGAGCTGGGTAGGGTCCAGCTGGGCCATCATATTGAGGATTAGATTGGCTGAATTCTGATTGGACGGATTTGAAAGAGAGGGTTGGGAACCCTCGCCAAGAACGGTCGGGAGTGGAGGGGCAGTCCCCTCTCCTCCCTGCAGGTGGGCGACCCTAGGTGGGTCCTCAAGAAGGCCACGAGGAAGGGAGTCCTCGTGAGACTGAGAGAAGTCGTATGATGACATGGAAGATGATGAATCAAACAAAGGGTTGGAGTATGAATGGAAACATGAACTAACCCTAGGAGATGATCCTGAGGGAAAGAAACAACCCCACATACACCAAGACACCTAGGACTAGGACAGTCAAACCTAACCAAACCAAACCTACAAAGGAAATAACAAGCATGCAATGGAAGGAAGAGATGAGAGCAGAATCACCCAATTATGCAATCAAGTTATTAAATGATGCTCGTCAATTTCTCATGATTTCCTCTTTGAACCTTAGTGGGTTAATGAAAATATAAGTTCTCTCAACCACTAGGTGCCTAACTGGGGTAGGAAATGAGGGACTGTGTGACTCTACAAGGATTTCTCACATGCGGATGCAAACCCTAGACTGGGGGTGGATGCGGTACAACCTGCCCGGCGTCCGTGTGGGAATCCACGGCTCACGGGGGCTTACGGAGGTCCTCGGCAAGGTCCCTAGTCGGCTCCAAGGAATATGGAGACGAGAGGAAGCCCTACCTCGGTAGGAATGTAACTACTATGAGAAGAGATGGATGCTCCTATGCGCACCGGAGTGCATGCACAATCTAACCTAGCAACTATCAATCAATGATCAAGCATACATATAAGCAATAAACCAAATGATGATGCGACAATGGTAAGAGAGTAGGGGGAGATCAACAAGTAGCACCACGAGCAGCCAATCGCATGGAATATGACAATCAAAGTAGATCGTGAGTGCACTATGGCACCAGATGAACGGTCCAGCTGCGACTGCTCAAACAGTAAAACGGTATGTATGGGACCGTATAATCCAGGGAGAAAACATCAGACGAAACGTGGAATAATCACAGAATGCTGAAAATACGAGGCAGCAGTGACAGGAGAATACCAGAAGAACGGTCTGTACCAAACTGCGTAATCTCTTGAACTGTCTTCAAGCAGCCGCGTGCCTGCAATCAAACACAGTAAAGCGTACCTGTGCCGAAGTTATGGACGGCTATATTCCAGCTGCTCAAAACGATGGACGGTATACCATGCACCGTGTGAAGCAGGGAATAGAAGCAGGACTGGCTTTGATCGCAGGGGATGGGCGGAGGAGTATCAGCCACTCCTGAATTTGGACGGCTCTGGGAGAACCGCATACGTCCTAGAAGGCAAAAAATACAGCCAACCTGCAAATCACTCCAGGAAGAAAACTTGCACAACAAAAGGGGGTCAGCAACTCAAAAGCACGATGGGCATTAGGGGTCCCACCGTGATCGCCACAAAAGAGGGGTGAGATATATTTTTCTCCTCTACTAAAGATCAATGCCTTGTGAATAGACCAATATGCAATGAACAAATGGAAACAATCAGAGGAGAATAGAAAACAAATGACCGTGATCGCCACCAGGGTGCCGTACGTGATGAACACGCCATACCTTGGAAAGGGAGGGGGTACTCGCCTAAGTTGCAGCGCTGGGGAGATGAACGGTTCTTGACGAACCGCCTACACGTTGCACGGTCTTATGATAGACCGCCTGAGTACGCTGCAGAAGGTGCGGGAGGAACTACTGTTGGATGACGAACGGCTTCCTATTGACCGCTCTAACAGGACGAACGGCCCTATCAGAACCGCACGTAGGTTGAACGGCTTCAATTTAACCGCACAAGTCTACCACGCAGTAAGTTGCAAGGGGTCCAACCTCCACCCTCTCCGGCCGGCCAGAGGGGATGGGCCTCATGCTGATGATTGCTGACCTGCAAAACAACGTAAGAAACACACAAGGAAAACCTAAATTAGAACTGGAGAATGTAGTAAATGTCAAAGTAGCAAAAGGTGAACATGAACAAATGGAAAGGAGGATACCTGGGGGGTTTTAAACCCCTAGGGTGATAAAAACGTGGGTAGATGTGTGCATGGTAATGAGAAAGAAAGGGGGGATATAAGAAGGAAGTGATGCATGCAATGAAAAGAAGGTGTTGAAAGCTATGAAATGAAAAGACTCAAAAATCGAACTACTCCCTGAACCGGAGGCTTGTATGGAGGTAGAAAGTCTCCCTCCTTGGTGCTAGGTCGCTCAAGAATGCGGCAGGGCTTCGCCGTCGACCAAAATCTCCCCCCTTTTCAAGTCCGGCCTTTAGGGTCTATTTATAGAGCCTAGAAAACCAGCCCCGAAATCAGGGTTTAGAGCCATTTTTGGGATGAGATTATTAAAGATAAATCGTAGATAATATCATTATCTCTCATCCAGTCGAAACGTCAACTAAAATGGTTAATTATCCACAGAGATATTGATAAAAGAAGTTGGGGATAAAACCATGGATAAAAGGATCAAAATATATTGAAATTCAACAACCGATGGGATGAACGGTCTTACAATAGACCGCTCAACCGATGGGCGGTTCACTTTTGACCGTCCAAACCCGCCGGTGGAAATTCAGATAATCAGAAAACCAACCCAATTATCGCTCGAACTGACCGAAACGTCCGCTGTTAGACCCTCACAGATGAACGGTTCCTAGGAGACCGTTCCACAGTAGAGCGGCCATTGATCAACTGTTCCAGACCTGTCGGTGATAATTGGATAATTGGATAATTATCTGAACAAACCTCCAAGCGCAGGACTCTGAGTGATGAGCGGTCGACGCCGTCCGTTCATTGGGTTTGAACGGCCATATCAGGACCGTATAAATGCCTGTCGGTGGTAATTCAGAAAATCAACCAAAATACCCCAAAATATATGGGCGGTCCTTATTAAACCGCACGCTAGTAGTGCGGCCAGGAATGAACCGTGCATGCATGTGGACGTTAAAATTCAATGAAAAGCCCAAAACCACGGCCCAATAAGCCCTGAATCGACCTGGACCTAACCAAGGAGGGAGGCAACCCATAAATTGGCCCAAAACATGCCTAAAATAGCCCCAACGAGCGACAGGCCACTCGAGGCATCAATAAAAGGGAGTAAGAGAAACGACTCAACTTATCGGCATAAAACGGGTGTCAACAGTGGCCAGCACTTGGAACTTGTTGTTGGTAAGGACTGTCGAAATGATGCGGTCGGGTAGTGCTTCCGCCGGGCGACCGTTGAGATACACCCGCATTCCTCCTACTAACATAGATTTTCCCGAAGTTGATAGACGGCCTCGGGGTGCAGCAGCCCGGCTCCTCTGATAATGCTTCTTCTTTCTGCTAGCCACAGTAGGAACATCAGCTCTTCTGTCCAAGTGGTGGACGTAGCATGAGACAACAGTTGGTACAGTCGTTATCTTTTGCAGCTTCTTCTTCTCTGGTACATCTGCAGCTTTTATCACAGCAGTCTTCTCAGCTTCATTATCGATCTTGAGCAGATTGACGAACACGAGTCCCCAGTTGTTAGGTAGCCCACTGCCGGGGGCATGGATCCGAATGCAGTTGGTACCGCCAGGTACCCATCACGAACGTGATTGTTGATGACTTGTTGGCCGAACTCGAGGGAAATCAGTACAGTCTCCATTTGAACTCCTTCAAGTAAGATTAGCACACAGTCAGAACTTTTGGGGGAGGCCGCCAGGTCTCTTACTTTGGCGAAGAGATGAAGGGAAGCTTGGTCCCATCGGGCGTGCCAGCTTGTGGGGATGGATCTTTATTTTATTTTATTTATTTATTTATTAGTTTGTTAGTTTTGATTTCAGTTGTTTATTTTAATTATTGGTTAGTTTATTAGGCGTGCCAGTCACCAGAGTGATAATTTATTACGTGCTCGATCTGACTTGGTCAGTCGATTGTGAAGTCCGAGTCGGGACCGAAAGTCCGTCATACCATGAAGGCTATGACGTTAATTACGCTCTTCTAAAGAAGGACAACCCTTGATTAATCGCCAAAGTAAGAGGGGCCCCGGGGGCAAAACGAGATAAGCCTGCTATGCTGATTTATTTGCAGGATATGAGATACATGCACATGCTCATGCGATTTAACAAAACATTGTGGAATGACGAGACTTAGATTATTAACATGCCGTGGCATCACATAGTGCTTATTGGTTTTATTTATATGTACAACAAAAGTGGAATAAATCCAGCAGCATATCCCCTCGATCTTGGACTGTGCCAAGTGGGAATAGGAAGCCGTCCACACAGAGGCGGGATGGAGTCCATAAAGATCAGGGAATGCTAGCGCCTGAATAATGCGAAACATGACTAAGCTGAGACGGATTAATCCGAAACGATGTTTATCCGTGAAGGAGTTTATTGTTTCTACTCCCTAAAAGGAGTCACTAGAGACCATGCAGAGGCAGGGCCCGTTGGATCCCAAGGGGTTTGAAGCTGACATAGCGTACCAAAGATCAGAGTTCACTTCGGTAGCATCTCCCCTTGTTTTGGATTATGCCAAAAGGAGAGTATAGGACATTCATCCACGGAGTGCCGGGACGAAAGCCAAAAGAAAGATTGGCATACAGCCCAGAATACGAAAAGATGAAGACATAATAGATTGATGTCCACCGTCATAGTATTTGGTTAGTATCCTCTTAAGGAACTCCCGGAGAACATGCGGCAACAGAACTCCGTAAGTCAATAGGGTTAAAAGAACATCATCTGTGAGTCGACATAATGTAGGGGTGCAACCCCGTTAATATGGCTCCCATAACTTTGAGTGAAGCCCCTGGTCTCCTCCTCTTACAGTAGGGTGGAAGTTCACAGGGAATTTGGTGAGAGTTGGCATAGGTTAGGCTCGACTTGAAGCTCTCGATGCGTGTGGTCTCGGTACGAAGATCCCAGCGTAGGGTGTTTTGGCATGAACGGGTATCGGCGCCGGGATCGCCCTCGGTGCATTTCAACTCTCGGCGCGAGCGTATAGGCGGCGAGAGAAAACGTGTACGCCGAGAGACATTTGCGTCGAGGAGGTTTAGTGATAGTCCTGAGGTTTGCTCCAGGGGATTTTCATAGGTTTGTTCTTGAGGGTTTTTAGGGGATTTGAGGTTTGCTCCAGGGGATTTTCAAGGGTTTGTTATTGGGGGTTTTCAGGGGGTTTGAGGTTTTCACACATAGGTGTCACAGGGGATACCAGAAATTTGCTTCAGAGGGATCATCCCAGGGGACGCGACAGATTTCACTCAGAATTGCCACTGGGAGCCAATTATTTGTTGAATCACCTGGATTGTGATTCTATTATATCCCTTACCATATCATAGATGAAGGACCACGAGATAGATTGTCTCGGGCCTCATCATGAACATGAGGTGAAGAAAAAGAACAGAAGAACTATCACTCAGAGAGCTCACACCAAACCACGGCCTGTATGTGCTTTGAGCCCCAGAGATACCCCCAGAGGGACAAGAGATTTCGCTCAGAGATACTACTGGGAGATGGTTATTTGCTGAACTCGTCAGATAGGCTTCAACCACTTCCTTAATCAATTTCACAGATGAGAGGCCACGAGATAGACTATCTCGGGCCCTCACTGTAATTATGAAGTTTCAAAGAAGCAGACGGAGAAACCAAACGGTGATTCTCACTAATTCCGAAGTCGTTTACAGAGAACTCGCACATTCATACTCCAGACAGGGGAGAGGTGAGGAGAGCATCATAGCGAGAGAGAACACTCTTTTAATTTCATTCATTCGACCATCATCCATACATTTCCACTACGAAACTCAAAAGAGTTGTGAATTCTAAAGAAAGAAATTACAGCATTATAAAACAACGATTGATAACAATGATCGGATAAGAAGCATAAAGACGGGGGATGGGGAAGTATAGCCCCATTGGGGCACTGATGGGTGGCTGCAGTGCACACACCCACCTTGAACGAAGCAGCAGAGATGATCCCTTGATATCTAGTCCCTCGGTAGCTTTCACCTTGGCAGGCTCTCTTCTCTCGTATGTTCTAGGTATCCCCTCACTGTATTGATGTCTCCCCTTTTCTTCCTCTCAGATGTGTCTCTCTGTATTTTTTCTTCACTCTAGCTTCCTCTTTTTTTCTTCGATCTCTTGTGTGTCCCCCCCATCTGATACACGCCGAAGGCGTGGCCTATATAGAGGGCTGACCCTCTTCTCTCGGCACGGACCTCTCCCGGCACGATACTGCATCGGCGCGCTCGGCAGCAGCCTCCTCGGCGCGCTCCTGTCATATTGGGCTTGGGCCCCTCTACTCAGTGCACTGGCGCTGATAGAGGCCATTCTGAACGAATGGGCCTTTTCTACTGGGCATATGGGCTTCTTAAAGTGCTTATTTGTTCTCTTTGCTACTTACTTAGCATCCGGCATTAACATATATGTGCGGAGCTATGTAAATCCTATTTTACGAGCATCAGAATATTCTGAGGATCCTTTTCAGCAGGCAGATGATTGCCCGGAGGTTGACATAGTCTTCATCAGCCTGACTATCTGAATGATAGCCATGATGGACAACAGCTTGGTCAGTAATGGCTTCAGCCGGATAGAGTGTTAGGTGTAATGGATCTTCTTCTATTCTGATTCTCATAGCTTCCAGGGATGACACAAGAGCCACACCCTTGATTGATCTTCAAAGCCCTTAGCTTGCTTCGGCCTCTTCTTTCATTCTTGTACATTTTTCAGGTGTCAACAATACCCCTATGAGGTTGTGTATATACCACTATACCTCTCATTTAGACATATTTTTAAAAATATCTCTAATGTACCTTGTATGTTTGCAGTTATACATGCACTTGTCATAGCTCCCATTTGTTTAACTGGGATGAAGTATGGGTTAAATGATACACTGAACAACCTACCCTCTAGTCAGCCCTTGACATCCCACCTCCCTTCCAATCAAGTTTTTAGGATCCTCTCCTATGACGACCTCCACAACCAGCTCGCTATTCCTCCCTCCAACCATTACCTCAGTGTATCTGAGCGCGCACTAGGATGATTTGTTTGAAAGGGAAGCTCCTACAGTCAAGGGACTTGGATTCCTTTAGAAGCCTCTTCACACCTTTAACCCCAAAGTTAATATGTGCTCAGACGTCGGGCTACCTTCTTCTTATGGATTCTTGGATTCCTCCCCCAATACCATCGTAGCTTCCTCTCTCAAGCTTCATCATTGTGTGAACTTCAGAATCTCACAGATGTACTCCCCTTTGTATTCATTAGGATCTAAGCCCTATATCATGAAGGAGAAGCTTGATGTTGCTACTTTAGCATACTCCTTAATTATAGGGCCATGGTTGATACAGTCTAATAAGACATGTTTAAGAAAGTGCCAAAGATGAATTGAAATGACATGAGACGTTTTAAGGAAGACTACATCGTATCACACCATGTTTTTGTAACTTATTTCCTATGAGGCTCCATCGACTTTGGGCTGACAAGAGTCATGAGCGCATCACAGTTGGATTTAACATTGCTAGTTATGCGAGAGGTCCGTAGTGTTAATATCGGATGGATTCTTATGTTGTATAAGGTATAAAAGATTACTTTAAGCATTCTGTTAATTATGGGGATGACTTATGTAACGACCCGAGAATCCGATTACCGGGAAGGCCCGATAACCCGAGACTCGCATCACCACCCACGATTCCGAAGACTCGGAAGGGTTAGAAGGATGGTGTGGAAACTACACAAGTATCACAAGTAATTGCAGAAATTAAACAGTTATAATATTAAGCAGGAAATAAAATAGCATTTTACATGTCCACAAAATAACAACAGTAGTCCACAACTAGTACAGAGACAAGGAAGAAAAGTACAGCTACACGGGGCATACCCCGGCTCTGACCTCTGGCACTACCTCTGGGCAACCGCACCACGTTGCACCCCAGACGCGCTCCCCCGGGGCGGCGCCTCACCTGAAACACGGTGAAAACACATAGGGAATGAGTCTCGGAACAAGACTCAGTAGGGATCACTCGAACCCTACCTCGTAAAATGGGAAACCACCACGCTAGCGGTAGGAGAGTATCTCGGAAAGGAAAGCCCTGTACTCTACACAACAAAGACCCTACGGCACGCAAACCGGCACACGTGCCACGGTGAGACAACCGAACTCAACGATCGCCGCGGTAAACCCGAAGGTCAAAGCCACCAAACTGACAGTCTGACACTCCGTACTAGACAGGAGTACCTCCTACTAGAAGCACAGCCGGTAGCGTCCCCTGACGACTTGCACCGCGCTACAGGTGAACCGCCTGACGTGGTAGCTCCTACCAAAGGCGCGAACACCGTACAAGTAACCACAAACAAGTGACCAGCTGGGGTCACGCCCGTCGACGTGGGTCCAACCGCACCCAACCACGTGTGTACACATAGACCGCACGTCCCTGGTCAGGCCCTCTGATGGGTTCCTCCTCAGCCGGACTCTGGCTGCAAGACGTGGGGCCCAACGGTAACCGGTCAACAAACCGTCTCTAAGGGTCAGCCCGTACACCACTCCCTGGTGCGACCAGCACACGCGTACTGGTAGGCTACGACTAGTGGAGGGTCACTGAAGGAGTAGACTCTCAAGTCAACGGAAAACAACGTCCGCATCCGATGACGTACGGGGACCACCCCACGTACCGGCCCCGTCGCACGGTGGCCACAGTCGGACTAAAAACGGGGTTGCAACCCTCACGGGGCAACCAGGCGCCAGACGGTCCACCCCTGGACTGTCACAGGCAAGTGACGGTCTAGGCAGGACCGTCACAGGAAGCCTGACGGTCCTACGCAGTCCGTCACACTCTCAGTGCCAAAATAGAATGTAACGTGCCTGCCCTGACGCGTTACAGACTGTGACGCGCCTAAGCAGGTGCGTCACAGAACGTAACGGCCCAGCCCAGGGGCGTTACACTTCCTGGGGGTAAAACGGTTCTGACGCACCCACCCTGGGCCGTCACAAGGCTGTGACACGCCAGTCCTGGTGCGTCACACGCCTTGACCCCCAACGGTCAAATCAACGGTCAGAACCCAACGGTCAGATGCCTCTGACGGTCCACCCCAGGCGCGTTACAGGCATGTAACGGTCTGGCGGGGGCCGTCACACTCCCAGCCCCCAGCTAGTTAACAGGGGCTGTGACGCACCCTCCCAGGCGCGTCACACGACTGTGGCGGTCTATCGGGGGACCGTCACAGCCCCTGACCCCAAAGGCTAACAAAGTGCGTGTGACGCACCCTCCCAGGCGCGTCACACCCAAATGGCAGTCTATCGCGGGACCGTTACAGTCCCTGACCCCCAAGGCTTAACAAAGGGCATGTAACGGCCCCTCCAAGGCGCGTTACATCACGTAACGGTCCTTGGAAGGACCGTTACACGCACCCGACGGCGAAAACGGCAGAACCGCCCAAAAACTTCGACCACGCCCCCGTGCCTCCACCGGAGAGGGAGAAATCAAAGGGGAAGACCCCTGGGGACCCCTAGCATGCATCTAAGCCACCAAAACGCGAAATCACGGGCTAAATCCATAGATCGGGCGAGCTCTCCCCAAATCATGGAAAACCCCAAACCCGCTCAATCACGCCCCTCTCGGCCTCCCCTCGGCCTATAAATCACGGAAATGAACGGCAAGAGGCTAAGGAACGTCACCCTACCTCAATGGAGCGAATGCTCCGCCGGATCGTCCCCGATCGCAAGAAAATGCTTTGAAAACCCTCGTTCTTCCTTGAGCTCCCACGACCCACGAACGCCTCCACGATCACCTCGTCGCCGCCGTCGTCACCACGCCGTCGCCCCGTGCCGTCTGCAGCCGGAGGGGACGCCGCCGCGGTCTCGCCGGACGAAGAAGAGAGAAAGGGGGGCGGTGCTCACGGTGGGGGAGAAAGGAGGAAGAAGAAGAAGAAGAAGGTGGGGGGAGAGAGAAAATAGGGGGGGTATTTATAGGAAAATCTAAAAAATTTAGAAAATACCGAAAAATAGAAAATTACATTTCCAGAATCCTCGAGACGCACCGATCGCAACGGTACCACTCGTGCCCAGGTGAACGACCCGGTTCACCCGCAGCGAGGTTCCGAAGGAATTGTCGAAACACACACCGGAAATCGGAAAACACGCGCGGAAAAGTCGCGGAACGTCTCCGGGCCTCCGAAACAACTCCGGATCGCGCCGACCCGAACACAAAAGATGACCGAAATGAAATTTTGAACACAACGGAGCCGGACACTCCGAAAAACCAGATCCAGGACCCACGAAGAAGGATTCGAAAGGTCCGGGATATTATAGCCCTCCCCCCTTATGGAATTTCATCCTCGAAATTGGGAACAACCCATGGGGAAAGAAGAGAAAGACTCACTCAAACAGGTAAGGGAACTGCTGACGCATCTCGTCCTCACGTTCCCAAGAAGCCTCACCACTAGAGTGCCGTTGCCACACCACCTTTACCAAGGGGATGACTTTGTTCCGCAGGCGCTGCTCTCGCCTATCCTCCACGCGGATCGGAAACTCTGGGAGAGAGAGATCTGGAGTCACCTCAGGCCAAACAGAAATCTCGAGCACATGAGAGTCATCGGGCACATATTTTCGCAACATCGAGACGTGGAACACGTCATGCACCGACGCCAACTCAAGGGGTAACTGTAACCGATAAGCAACCTCACCGATGCGCTCCAAGATCACAAAAGGACCAATGTAGCGGAGACTCAGCTTCCCACGCCGTCCAAAACGCATCACCCCCTTCATCGGAGAAACTCTCAAAAACACACGATCGCCCACGGCGAACTCGAGAGGCTGCCTCCTACGGTCAGCGTAGCTCTTCTCCCGACTCTAGGCCGCCAACATGTTCTGACGAACCAAGTGCACCACATCCACACATTGCTGCACCAACTCTGGTCCCGTCACAACACGCTCACCAACCTCAAACCAATCAAGTGGAGTCCGACAAGGACGCCCATATAGAGCCTCATAGGGAGCCATACCAATGCTCGAATGATAGCTGTTATTATAGGCAAACTCCACCAATGGTAGGTGATGAATCCAACTACCCTGCCACTCCAGGCAGCAGGATCTCAGCATGTCCTCCAAAGTATGGAAGGTCCTCTCAGACTGAGGATGATACGCCGTGCTAAAAGCCAACTCCGTGCCAAGAGCTCGCTGGAAACTCCTCCAGAATCCAGAAGTGAAGCGCGGATCCTGATCTGACACAATCGAAACGGGAATCCCATGCAACGGCACGATCCGCTCCACATACAAACGAGCCAACTTGGACACGCTCCAGTTGACTTTGACCGGTAACAACCGAGTCACCTTCGTCAGCCGATCCACCAGCAACCAAATACTGTCCTGTCCACCCGGGGTCCTCGGCAACCCCACCACAAAATTCGTGGTCACATGGTCCCACTTCCACGCAGGAACATCCAAGGGCTGGAGAGTACCTCCTGATCGTTGATGCTCCGCCTTCACCTGCTGACAGATCAGGCACCTAGCCACAAATTCCGCGACATCTCTCTTCATGCCAGGCCACCAGAACTGTCTACGTAAGTTTCGATACATCTTCGTCGCACCCGGGTGTACGGTGTACCTACTCCCATGAGCTTCGAGCAGCACCGCACAACGAATCTGCTCCTCCGCTGGGACGTACAGCCTGCCACGAAACCTCGCAGCACCGTCCTCGCCAAGTTCCACATCAGCCATCGCCAGAATCCGGGGCAACTCGGGGTCCGCACGCTGAGCCTCTGTCACCTGACGACGGATAGCAGGAGTGACAGTCAGACTCGCAAGCACTGCCAACCCTGGCTCTTGGGGAATCTTGAGCTTGAAGGATACTTCGGGCACTTGTTCCCAGAGCCTCCACTTCCTCAACATCAAGGCACTGACCGTGACCTTCCGACTCAGGGCATCGGCGACGACATTCATCCTGCCAGGCTGATAAGACGGGATGAAGTCTTAATCCTTCATAAATTCCATCCAACGCCTTTGCCTGAGGTTCAGGTCCCTCTGCGAGAACACATACCTCAAACTCTGATAGTCAGTGAACACCTCGAACTTCTCACCGTACAGATAATGTCTCCAGATCTTCAGCGCGAAGATCACCGCCGCCAACTCTAGGTCATGGGTAGGGTAGTTCTCCTCGTGGGACTTTAGCTGTCGAGATGCATAAGCCACCACTCTACCATGCTGCATCAACACAGCACCCAATCCAACGCTGGAAGTATCTGTACACACCACGAAACCTCCCGAGCCAGAAGGCAAAACTAACACCGGAGCCGAGGGGAGCAATCTCTTCAGTTCCCTGAAGCTCTGCTCACACTCCTGAGACCAGATGAAAGGCACATCATTCCGCGTGAGTCCAGTCATCGGGGCCGCAATACGAGAAAAATCCTGGATAAACTGGCGATAATAGCCCGCAAGCCCCAAGAAACTCCGGATCTCCGTCACCGACCTCGGCCTCGGCCACTGCATTACTGCCTCGACCTTGGCGGGGTCCACAGAAATACCATCACCTGAAATCACGTGCCCCAGAAAGTGCACCTCGCCGAGCCAAAACTCGCACTTGCTGAGCTTCGCGTACAACTGGTGATCTCGCAACGTCTGTAGCACCACACCCAAATGGTACGCGTGCTCCTCGACAGACTGCGAATAAACAAGGATGTCATCCATGAAGATGACCACAAACTGGTCCAAATACGGATGAAACCCCCTCTGCATCAAGTCTATGAAGGCTGCTGGGGCATTGGTGAGCCCAAACGGCATCACCAAAAACTCATAATGCCCGTACCTCGTACTGAATGCAGTCTTCTCCACGTCGGACTCGCGAATTCTCAGCTGATAGTAACCGGACCGCAAATCAATCCGCGAGAACACTCGTGCAGACTGAAGCTGGTCGAACAAATCATCGATCCGTGGTAACAGATACTTGTTCTTAATGATCACTTCATTCAGCTGCCGATAGTCAATGCACAGGCGCAGACTACCGTCTTTCTTCTTCACAAACAACACGGGCGCACCCCAAGGGGAAAAGCTAGGACGAACATACCCCTTGGCCAACAGCTCCTGCAACTGCGCCCTCAACTCCCTCAACTCAGCGGGGGCCATACAGTAGTGAGCCTTCGCCAAAGGTCCCGCACCAGGCACGACCTCGATCACAAAATCGATCTCCCGTTGGGGAGGTAATCCAGGCAACTCCTCGGGAAAGATGTCGGGAAACTCGCACACCACCGGAATGTCCTCGACATTCGGCTCCATCCGGTCAGACACAACCATGGACGCGAGAAAATCCTGACAGCCAAAATCAAGCAACCAACGGGCTCGAATAGCAGAAATGAGGAATCGAGAAGAGGTGGAACGGATACCTTAGAAATAGAAGGTCCGCTTGCTCGGATGCTGGAAGTAGACCCTATTCATTCCACGGTCCACCACCGCTCCATGAGTCTCGAGCCAGTCCACGCCTAGAATCACATCGTAATCCCGAAGTTGCAACGCATACAACCTGCCTGGCATACTCCGCCCATCGATCTAAACTGGAACCTGATCGAAGCAATACGGAGTGATCATAAAATCACCCGAAGGCAACTCCACTGCCAAATCACAGGACAATTGGGTCACCGGCTCCTCGATGCTCAACGCGAAATCCTCCGAAATAAACGAATGAGACGTGCCAGAATCAAATAAAACCCGAGCCGCACAACCCAAAACCTGAACGGTACCTTCCACGAGCTGCGACGCCACTGCCTCCGCCCTGGTCATGTGCATGATCTGGCCTCGAGCTCTCTGCCTGCCTCCCACACTAGCTGACCTGGGTAGCGGCGGATATTGTCCCTGCTGCTGCTGCTGCTGTCTCTGCTGCTGGGGAACCTGCTACTGCGGCGGCCTCTGAGGACAGTCACGCGCCATGTGCCCTGGCTGGTAACACCGAAAACAGATAATCGGCGCCGTGCACTGCCTGCCGGGGTGGAACCCACTACATCGTGGACACGGTCCTCGCGACCCACCCACTGATCCCTGACGCTGCAAGGGGATCAGCTGCTGTACACTGCCCGATGAAGCTTGCCCCTGATCCTTGGACTTCTTCTTGCCGAACCCTTTCTTGAAAAACTTCTTGACCTTCGTGCCAAAGGACGCAGATCCTGTCACCGACGCTGCCTGTGCCGGCACTCCTGAACCACTCACCGCATGCTGGAAGGAACCCTGCTGCTGGGTAGCCGACTGCTGGCTGCGACCTGACAAAGACTGCCCCTGGCTGATCGGTCCTCGGGTCCTCTGCATATCCATCTCCAAAGAAGCCGTAACTCGAGACGCTATCTCTAGATCAGTGGCCCCGTTCGCAATCAGATGGTGCCTCAGCTCCTGCCTCAAACCCTGAACAAACTGCGTAGTCTTCACCCTCTCATGCTCCATGATGTGAGGTGCATACCGACCCAGCTCGACAAATCGGGCCCTGTACTGCAACACGGACATGTCGCCCTGTACCAGCTCCAGAAACTCCCGCATCCGCTGCGTAGCAACAAAATCTGGATAGTACGTATGCTCGAAAGCACTGACGAAGTCGTCCCACATGACCTGCTCAAGTGGACGAAGCTGAAAGGACGTCTTCCACTCGGAAGACCACCACTTCCGAGCCGTACCCTGCAATTGGTTGTAGGCCAACACCACTCTGTCCTCGGCAGCACTCTTCGCAGAACTGAACACCCTCTCCATCTCATCAAGCCAATCACGAGTCACATCAGGGTCTGCCTGGCCACTGAAGTAAGGCGGATGGAACTACAGAAAGTCCCTCACTGCTCGGCCTGGCCCACCCCTAGCTGACGAGCCCTCACCAGCCTCTCCACCGAACTGCTGAGACATAAGCTGGTACATGTCACGGAAGAAATCCTCGGCGCCCGGAGCCCTCGTAGTAGCTGCGGCCTCGGTAGCTCCTAGTGGCGCTCTATTATGCTCCTCCTGGTCCCCCTGGCCCCCTGCTGGATCTCCTGACCTCCAGCCGACTGCTCCTGCTGAGAGCGAGTGCTCCGCCTCGGCACCATACTCGCTCCTGAAGCAAAAGACAGAAAACACGAAAATGGCATGGTCAAGAAAAACACACGATGCCCGATGCCAGTGTCAACTGTACATCATTGTTGTGGACAAGTGGACCACTACACTTACCTATGATTCTCATGTAATTCCACAACCGCGCTCTGATACCAGCTGTAACGACCCGAGAATCCGATTACTAGGAAGGCCTGATAACCCGAGACTCGCACCGCCACCCACGAGTCCGAAGACTCGGAAGGGTTAGAAGGATGGTGTGGAAACTACACAAGTATCACACGTAATTGCAGAAATTAAACAGTTATAATATTAAGCAGGAAATAAATTAATATTTTACATGTCCACAAAATAACAACAGTAGTCCACAACTAGTACAGAGACAAGGAAGAAAAGTACAGCTACACGGGACATACCCCGGCTCTGACCTCTGGCACTACCTCTGGGCACCCGCACCACGCTGCACCCCAGACGCGCTCCCCCGGGGCGGCGCCTCACCTGAAACACGGTGAAAACACGCAGGGAATGAGTCTCGGAACACGACTCAGTAGGGATCACTCGAACCCTACCTCGTAAAATGAGAAACCACCACGTTAGCGGTAGGAGAGTACCTCGGAAAGGAAAGCCCTGTACTCTACACAACAAAGACCCTACGGCACGTAAACCGGCACACGTGCCACGGTGAGACAACGGAACTCAACGGTCGCTGATGCGGGACGGGACCAAGGACACGACAAGCTCGCGATCGTCCCTTAACGAGGGAAGCGTCGGATGTGCGCGGTTGAGAAACCGGCTGTGAGCTAGGGTGGTCGGCTCTCACTTGTGCCCGGATCGGGTCACGGGACGGCTTCACTCTCTCTCGCAGCAGTGATATTATAAATTGAAAGCGAGCTAGGTATCCCTACATATGCTCTCTAGCAGCGGCATATAAAGCATATAAAGAATTAAGCTAATGCCAAGTGTAAGGGTGAAGGCGATACCTCCACGCTCTCGGCGTGGCGAAGATGGGACCCGTCCGGAACTCGTACCCCCGGGAACTTAATACATTATGGTTACAGCAATGCAATTAAGCCCACTCCACGCAGGGAGGTAAAGGGCGACACAAGTGGGCCCGGGAGGACCAGTTTCGGGTTGACGGGCGGTTCCGGACGATGCTTCGGCTTCACGCGTACTCGTGTTAGTGGGGGGCCCACGTATTGACCGGAGGGGTCGTGTGGGGCCTGAAGACTCCTCTGTTGTGGAGACACCTGGAAAGCGTTCCCCTGGGATGGCGAGCTGCTGGAACGACCACCGGACGCCGGGCGGCCCTCGGACGACGCTCGCTGGGAACTCGGCCACGAACCTGAAAGTTCTGTTTGCAGGCGCGCGACTCGGAGAAAACTGCTGCTGCGATCAGCCCCGTCATCGGAATGCGACAAGATTAGCGCCGTTGGAAAGCGGACTTAGAATACTTCGACGTAGGGGTCTTCAAAAAAAATAATCAGATCTGTACTTCTGATTATTGAATTTACAATCTTACTGAAATCTGGCCAGAACTGCAGGGGCAGGATCTATCTTCGATGAAGATCGACGTTGACCGGGGAGAAGACCTCCGAATCTGGAAATGACTTCTTCAGTAAAGTTGAAGGTCTCTGAGAGAGGAATCCGGGACTATTTTTGTTTTTTTGATTGGATAAGAAATGGATTTTCTGGGATGTTTTTACTAGACCTGGGTCGGATCTGGGAAACTGTGGGTAGACTGTTCTTGGGAACTTGGACGGTTTTTGTAAAATACTTGGAGGGTGAACCAAAAATTAATAAAATTCCTGGTGGTAGAGGGATGTGGACAGAACTCCCAGTAAATTTGGGCGTCCCAACAAAAATCAAAAGATGGTTCGAATGGGGTAGACTCAGAGCTGATGAACAGTGAACAGAACCAGGACAGATCTGGAACTTGGACTTGGACGAAAATCAAAAAATAGCTAAATGATGAATTTTGACGTGATTTTTTTTTTGGGGATAAGGATTCTAGAGGGGAACCAACCCTGAAAGTTTGAGCTTCAGAAGATGAAGGGAGTGATAGCAACAATTCAGAGAAGAGGAACCTATCCTGAGTGGACAGAACCACCGAAACCGTTGGCAACGACGCGTCGGCGGCGAGACGATGGCGGCGGCGATCACCGGAGCTTCTTCAGATGAGAGAGGGGATCAAGGGGGAGGGGAATTACACTCTAGAAGGGGGCTGGAGGTGGAGGAACCAGAGAGAGGGAGGGGAGGGGCGCAAACTCCAAAGGGGGGGCAAATGCCTATTTTCTCTTCATTAATTCATTCAATATGAAAAATACAACCTTATATAGGATGCCAACCAAACTCAACCTCAACCCTTGGATCTAGGGGTTTGGATTGAAGGACTGGGATACAATGTGAATCACACATTTAATACATTAGTTTAATCTAATTTGACCATTCTTATTCAACCTTGGACTAAATCTATTCAAACACCACCTACCAAGCCTAATATGGCCAAAAGAGGGGGCGCCCCCTTCATGGGCCTCTCTTGGGCCTAGGCTGGTCCAAGGCCAGCCAACCCAATCCACTAACTCATGTCTAGACTTGGGCCTTCCAAGTCTTGGTGGTCCATGAGAGGGAGTGGCCCAATTGGGCCATAAATGACTAATATGGTCCATAAGGGTAGCATTTGGTCCAATATAAACTAGGCTTTCTAATGGACTCTACTAATGGCAATCTAACCTTAGACTTGACATAACAAATGGCCCATTGGCTTGATATAAGCCTTACAAGGAGCCCAAAAGAAAGAAATTACACAATTACAACTTCATACAAGCCATAACACACAAATACACTTCACCCGTGTATGGAAATCGCCTTTGATGCCCCATCAATTCTCCCCGGGTGGGAGGAACTCGACCCCGTAGAGTAGGGGTATGGCTGCTCCGGTCCTCCGGCGGATCCGTCACCGTGCTAAGTAGCGCGGGTATGCTCCACTCCAAGTGATCGGCACCTGCTCATTTCATATATACTCGATATGCGCACTGCTATGGCTAAAGGTGGTCACTCCGAAGGGGCACTCTCAAAAGGAAGGAGACAGCTCGAAGACTCACTAGGAATCACCGCTGAGTCCCTATAGGTGACTGATCCGGATATAGAAGTAAAACCGATCCCATACTCATCAAGTGAGTCCACTCGCCTCTTACTCGTAAGAGACCGACAACGAGCTTGCACAAGACACATGCAGACTCACCATGCACAGACACACGAATGCAAACCACGCAAACAATCGACTCAAAATCACCACACAAACAAATCACATAAAGAAAACACACCGACTCATGCACGACTCTAGACTAAGGTGGTAGCATCAAGCCCACTAGGTGGCGGTATCCGGGGCGGCCGAAGGGTCGCCCAACTCTTCCCCTAAAGCATAGTACTCATCGGCCAGTGCCTCATCGGCCTCGTAACTGACACACTCAAGCTCGGGAGGTGCGGATCCTCCAACACCTAAGGCTAGGGTGGTGCGAGCGGGACACTCACTAACAATGTGGCCGTACCCGTGACAGTGGAAACATTGTATTCGCGATCGACTACTCTCCCCGACAAGAGGGGACTTACCCTTATCATCCCGTCGGGTAGGGGGTGTAGGCAACAATAGGGGAGGTGTAGGTGCCTTGGACAAGAGTGGAGGGGGTGCCGGTGCGAGAGGACGGGCTATAGGAGCTGGGGGACGGGCAAAGGGTGCCGGTGGTTGGGATGGAAATAGATCCCGGGGTGGAGGAGGGCGAGGCCGTGGAGTGAAGTGCTCCTGACGGGTGGGCTCCTGAGGTCGAGCCATGGGAGGCCGCTGATGTGGGCCTATAGAGTGACGGGGCTCGGTACTACGGAGAGGGGTGGGGCCCAACCGATGGCTAGACTCGAACTCTCCCTCAAATTGCTCCATCTCGAGAGCAACCTGGTATGCCTCTTCCAACGTCTTGGCATTACGGCGGAAAAGCTCATACTGATAGTGTGGCCGCAAACCACGTCGAAAGCGGGAAACGGGCATGGTACTCTCCTCCGTGACACCACATCGTAGAAAGTACTCATCAAACTCCGCGATGTATTCGGAGACGGACCGGTTTCCCTGGCTAAGACTTTGCCATCTATCGATGAGTCGCTGGCGGTATGTGGGAGGAAGGTACTTTTGCCGAAGTTTATTCTTCATCTCGGCCCATGTGTCGATCGGGGGTTCTAGCCGCTGAAGTAGCAGGCTCTCCACATTCTTCCAATAAGTTTGTGCCTGTCCCATAAGTTTCATGGTGGCAAATCGGACCCTTCGACGCTCCGACATATCATACCATTCAAAATAACGGTCCATGCCAAACTCCCAATCTAGGTAGACTTTTGGATCCAAAGACCCGTAAAAAGCGGGAGGATCCGCTCGCACGGTCTTAAGGACCCGATCATCATCCTCATTTTGTTGTGGCTGAAAACCACGACGGCGTTGACCATACCCCTCGTAGGCATTGTCGGACCCATAGTCCTCGAGACCAAGGTCACGGTGTGGTAGTTGGGGAACCCGAGGAGGGGCGGGTGGAGGAACCAGTGGTGGCTAGTTTTGGGCCACGGGAGCGGCCTGGACTTGGGCCATGGGAGCAGGTTGGACTTGGGCCCCCGCGGGAGGAGGTGCGGGTGGACCTTGGGCTGCCCCAGGAGGGTCCCCGTGTGACATCCTATCTAACCGCCCAACGAGGTCTTGGACCGACCTATCGGAGGTCTCCATGCGTCCCTCCATGGCCCTAAGGCGACCATCCATATTCTCGGAGAAGGTCCGAAAGTTAGCATCGGATTGGTCCAACCTAGCCATAATGGCCATCATCGCCTCTTGTAGGGAGTGGAAGTCTCCCGAGGTATCCCGTGGGTTGGCCATAGGTGGTGGTGGTGGGGGTGAGTACTGAGTACCCCGACGAGTGGACATGCAAACACACCGACTAGAAGACGCCGACTAAAGCAAAACACACTAATGCAAATGATGCGCCTAGACTTAACCAAAACTCGATACGTGGCGGAGGTAATCGATCCGAAGATCACTCGCGCAAATGTGCGGCCTTCCCGATAGGCGAAGCCTAACGTTCGGACAACACCTTTTGATATACCGAGTAAAGGGATGTATGCGACCCAAAAATGACTCTTTTTGTTGTTTTGAAAATATGATGATCCTAGACTCGACTTAAACCGACTAATGACTAGACGTAAATGACACTCTCTTTTTTTTTTTTGACTTTAGACACCCTAGACTCAACTCGCTCTGATACCAAATTGATGCGGGACGGGACCAAGGACACGACAAGCTCGCGATCGTCCCTTAACGAGGGAAGCGTCGGATGTGCGCGGTTGAGAAACCGGCTGTGAGCTAGGGTGGTCGGCTCTCACTTGTGCCCGGATCGGGTCACGGGACAGCTTCGCTCTCTCTCGCAGCAGTGATATTATAAATTGAAAGCGAGCTAGGTATCCCTACACATGCTCTCTAGCAGCGGCATATAAAGCATATAAAGAATTAAGCTAATGCCAAGTGTAAGGGTGAAGGCGATACCTCCACGCTCTCGGCGTGGCGAAGATGGGACCCGGCCGGAACTCGTACCCTCGGGAACTTAATACATTATGGTTACAGCAATGCAATTAAGCCCACTCCACGCAGGGAGGTAAAGGGTGACACAAGTGGGCCCGGGAGGACCAGTTTTGGGTTGACGGGCGGTTCCGGATGATGCTTCGGCTTCACGCGTACTCGTGTTAGTGGGGGGCCCACGTATTGACTGGAGGAGTCGTGTGGGGCCTGATGACTCCTCTGTTGTGGAGACACCTGGAAAGCGTTCCCCTGGGATGGCGAGCTGCTGGAACGACCGCCGGACGCCGGGCGGCCCTCGGACGACGCTCGCTGGGAACTCGGCCACAAACCTGAAAGTTCTATTTGCAGGCGTGCGACTCGGAGAAAAGTGCTGCTGCGATCAGCCCCATCGTCGGAATGCGACGAGATTAGCGCCGTTGGAAAGCTGACTCAGAATACTTCGACTTACGGGTCTTCAAAAAAAATAATCAGATCTGTACTTCTGATTATTGAATTTACAATCTTGCTGAAATCTGGCCAGAACTGCAGGGGCAGGATCTATCTTCGATGAATATCGACGTTGACCGGGGAGAAGACCTCCGAATCTGGAAATGACTTCTTCAGCAAAGTTGAAGGTCTCTGAGAGAGGAATCCGGGACTATTTTTGATTTTTTGATTGGATAAGAAATGGATTTTTTGGGATGTTTTTACTAGACCTGGGTCGGATCTAGGAAATTGTGGGCAGACTGTTCTTGGGAACTTGGACGGTTTTTGTAAAATACTTGGAGGGTGAACCAAAAATTAAGAAAATTCCTGGTGGTAGTGGGATGTGGACAAAACTCCCAGTAAATTTGGGCGTCCCAACAAAAATCAAAAGATGGTTCGAATGGGGTAGACTCAGAGCTGATGAACAGTGAACAGAACCAGGACAGATCTGGAACTTGGACTTGGACGAATATCAAAAAATAGCTAAAGGATGAATTTTGACGTGATTTTTTTTCTGGGGATAAGGATTCTAGAGGGGAACCAACCCTGAAATTTTGAGCTTCAGAAGATGAAGGGAGTGATAGCAGCAATTCGGAGAAGAGGAACCTATCCTGAGTGGATAGAACCACCGAAACCGTTGGCAACGACGCGTCGGCGGCGAGACGATGGCGGCGGCGATCACCGGAGCTTCTTCAGATGAGAGAGGGGATCAAGGGGGAGGGGAATTACACTCTAGAAGGGGGCTGGAGGTGGAGGAACCAGAGAGAGGGAGGGGAGGGGCGCAAACTCCAAAGGGGGGGCAAATGCCTATTTTCTCTTCATTAATTCATTCAATATGAAAAATACAACCTTATATAGGATGCCAACCAAACTCAACCTCAACCCTTGGATCTAGGGGTTTGGATTGAAGGGCTGGGATACAATGTGAATCACACATTTAATACATTAGTTTAATCTAATTTGACCATTCTTATTCAACCTTGGACTAAATCTATTCAAACACCACCTACCAAGCCTAATATGGCCAAAAGAGGGGGCGCCCCCTTCATGGGCCTCTCTTGGGCCTAGGCTGGTCCAAGGCCAGCCAACCCAATCCACTAACTCATGTCTAGACTTGGGCCTTCCAAGTCTTGGTGGTCCATGAGAGGGAGTGGCCCAATTGGGCCATAAATGACTAATATGGTCCATAAGGGTAGCATTTGGTCCAATATGAACTAGGCTTCCTAATGGACTCTACTAATGGCAATCTAACCTTGGACTTGACATAACAAATGGCCCATTGGCTTGATATAAGCCTTACAAGGAGCCCAAAAGAAAGAAATTACACAATTACAGCTTCATACAAGCCATAACACACAAATACACTTCACCCGTGTATGGAAATCGCCTTTGATGCCCCATCAGTCGCCCCGGCAAACCCGAAGGTCAAAGCAACGAAACTGACAGTCTGACACTCCGTACTCGACAGGAATACCTCCCACTAGAAGCACAGCCGGTAGCGTCCCCTGACGACTTGCACTGCGCCGCAGGTGAACCGCCTGACGTGGTAGCTCCTACCAAAGGCGCGAACACCGTACAAGTAACCACAAACAAGTGACTAGCTGGGGTCACGCCCGTCGACGTGGGTCCAACAGCCCCCAACCACGTGTGCACACACAGACCGCGCGTCCCTGGTCTGGCCCTCTGACCGGTTTCCCCCTCAGTCGGACTCTGGCTGCAAGACGTGGGGCCCAATGGTAACCGGTCCACAAACCGTCTCTAAGGGTCAGCCCGTACACCACTCCCTGGTGCGACCAGCACACGCGTACTGGTAGGCTACGACTAGTGGAGGGTCACTGAAGGAGTAGACTCTCAAGTCAACAGAAAACAACGTCTGCATCCGACGACGTACGGGGACCACCCCACGTACCAGCCCCGTCGCACGGTGGCCATAGTCGGACTAAAAACGGGGTTGCAACCCTCTCGGGGCAACCAGGCGCCTGACGGTCCACCCCTGGACCGTCGCAGGCAAGTGACGGTCCAGGCAGGACTGTCACAGGAAGCCTGATGGTCCTACGCAGGCCGTTACACTCTCAGCGCCAAAACATAATGTAACGCGCCTGCCCTGACGCGTTACAGACTGTGACGCGCCTAAGCAGGTGCGTCACAAAACGTAACGACCCAGCCCAGAGGCGTTACACTTCCTGGGGGTAAAATGGTTCTGACGCACCCACCCTGGGCCGTCACAGGGCTGTGACGCGCCAGTCTTGGTGCGTCACACGCCTTGACCCCCAACGGTCAAATCAACGGTCAGAACCCAATGGTCAGATGCCTCTGACGGTCCACCCCAGGCGCGTTATAGGCATGTAATGGTCTGGCAGGGGCCGTCACACTCCCAGCCCCCAGCTGGTTAACAGGGACTGTGACGCACCCTCCCAGGCGCGTCACACGGCTGTGGCAGTCTATCGGGGGACCGTCACAGCCCCTGACCCCAAAGGCTAACAAAGTGCGTGTGACGCACCCTCCCAGGCGCGTCACACCCAAGTGGCGGTCTATCGTGGGACCGTTACAGTCCTTGACCCCCAAGGCTTAACAAAGGGCATGTAACGGCCCCTCCAAGGCGCGTTACATCATGTAACGGTCCCTGGAAGGACCGTTACACGCACCCGACGGCGAAAACGGTAGAACCACCCAAAAACTTTGACCACGCCCCCGTGCCTCCACCGGAGAGGGGGAAATCAAAGGGGAAGACCCCTGGGGACACCTAGCATGCATCTAAGCCACCAAAACGTGAAATCACGGGCTAAATCCATAGATCGGGCGAGCTCTCCCTAAATCATGGAAAACCCCAAACCCGCTCAATCACACCCCTCTCGGCCTCCCCTCGGCCTATAAACCACGGAAATGAACGGCAAGAGGCTAAGGAACGTCGCCCTACCTCAATGGAGCGAATGCTCCGCCGGATCGTCCCCGATCGCTAGAAAATGCTTTGAAAACCCTCGTTCTTCCTTGAGCTCCCACGACCCACGAACGCCTCCACGATCACCTCGTCGCCGCCGTCGTCAACACGCCGTCGCCCCGTGCCGTCTGCAGCCGGAGGGGACGCCGCCGCGGTCTCGCCAGACGAAGAAGAGAGGAAGGGGGGTAGTGCTCACGGTGGGGGAGAAAGGAGGAAGAAGAAGAAGAAGAAGGTGGGGGGAGAGAGAAAATAGGGGGGGTATTTATAGGAAAATCCAGAAAATCCAAAAAATACCGAAAAATAGAAAATTACATTTCCAGAATCCACGGGACACACCGATCGCAACGGTACCACTCGTGCCCAGGTGAACGACCCGGCTCACCCGCAGCGAGGTTCCGAAGGAATTGCCGAAACACACACCGGAAATCAGAAAACACACGCGGAAAAGCCGCGGAACGCCTCCGGGCCTCCGAAACAACTCCGGATCGTCCCGACCCGAACACAAAAGATGACCGAAACGAAATTTCAGACACAACGGAGTTGGACACTCTGAAAAACCAGATCTGGGACCCACGAAGAAGCATCCGAAAGGTCCGGGATATTACAACTTAATAATAGATCACTATCAAGATGCTTAATGTACCTCAGGAAGGTTGCACGCTTCTTTTTCTATATGGAAGTGAGAAGTAGACTTTGAAGAGAATGACCTTGGTACCCTTATCGGGCAAATGGGATGTGTTAGACAATTGGTCACAATCCCATTGGCTTTCCCACTATATGGAGCAGCCCATTCCCTAGGGGCAGTGCACCCTATCCTATATGGAGTAGGATCAATGTTCTTTCTTTTTGAGAGGGAAAGTCATTTGCTAGCCTACTAATCTTAATTGGTTTGGGATTATGGCTTTCTTAAATGTAAGGAGGAAACTAGTTTGATTGCTCTCTTTGGCTTTCTAATATTCTGGATTGGGAATAGAACCAACACATATTAAAGCAAGTAGTGAGCTCCTCCAACTTGGAGTTGAAGTCCAACTTGCAGTGAGAGAGAGCTCACCATATATAAAAGAGAGGACCCATGGGGGTGCCACTTTTGGTGGCTTCTTGGAGCTTTGGGTGCCCCTTTCCTCTCTCCTCTCTTCCTCCTCCCAGCACCCTCTCTTTCTGTCTCATTCGCGGCCACACCCCTCTCTTTTAGAGTCACATTTCCTTATTGTTTGATGTGCTTTCCATCGTGCTACTCTAAGGATGTCCTTGTGTTGTCTCAAGACTTAAAGAATAGATCTATTGCAGAGTGATTCTAGTAGCCTACTCAGTCATTTTCTAATATCCAAAAAACTCTAAAAGAAGTGAGATATATGTAAATCTCATGATAAAACGAGACCCAAATATATTTTATTGTATTATGTGTATCAAATTTTCTTCCTCTTAGACAAATCAGGAGAAGTCTTTAGGTTGGAATGAGTAAGATAGAAGATAGACGTTAGACGTCGGGTGTTCAAAGAGGAGGTAGAAAGAATATCACCTACCGTTTGTCTAAAAGCTTTACACTTCTCTGTTTCTAATAAGAATAACAAAATTGTCGCATTGAGTTTTGTCAATTTCCCTGAATAGATGAAAGATTGTCTACTTTGGTTCAAATGGGTTTCTACCTACTCTTTGTGTAACGACCTGGGATCTGAGTACGTGAAAGGAACCGACAAGACTCGAACCTCGGCCCGCCACCCACGAGTCTGAAGACTCGGAACGGTTAAAGGATGGTGTGAGGGTACACGAGAATCTAAAATAACTACAGAACTAGCACAATTAACAAAATAAAATGCATGGAATTAATCAAGTACTCAATAAATAACTACAAGGTCCAGAATATCTCATGTCCATAATAAGTACAGTCAACAGAAAGAAAGGTACAAGTACACGGGCATACCCCGGCTCTGGCAACTGGCAACTAACCCTGGCTGCTAGAACCATGCGGAGCCTCAGACGCGCTCCCCGCCAACCTCGCCTCACCTGAAAACATAGGGGTGAGCCTCATCTCATTGGCTCAGTAGAGATCCTGTAGACCCCCACCTCACAACGAGGAAAACAAGATAGCAAGGAAAAGTAACGCTAAATAACAGAAGTACGGCAGTGACAACAATAAATAAATGAAAAATCTCACTACGACTAACCGTACCAACCGATCGCAGTCCGACGGGAAAATAGGTCCGTACCTGCCAGAAGATAGGAGCACCACCCACTAGAAGTGAGATCGGATGCGTCCCCTGACGTCTTACACCACTCCCTAGTGTCTCCTTACACGCCCTAGGCGGAGACTGAGACACGCAACAAGTACCACGAACAAGGACTAGTTGGGGTCGGGCTCGTCAGCGTGGGTCCGACTCCCCTAACCACATGTGCACACACAGACCATGCGCCCTAGGTCAGATCCTCTAGCTGGTTCTTCCCCAAAGCCCAGACTCAAGCCGCGCCAAGGGGCCCTATGGTAACTAGCCTAAAAATTGTCTCTCTCGGGTAAGCCGCTCCACCACTCCCGGGTGGGTCAGCACATGCGTGCTGTAAGAAGGCTACGTCTAGTGGACGTGTCACTGGAGGTATGGACTCACTAAGCAACGGAAATCGTCGAATAACGATAAACAAGGTACGGAGACGGCCCTTCGTACCAACATCGACTCTCGGTGACATGAACCGGGGAAAACAGGTGCCCAGGACACGGACGAGGTCTAATCGACCTTCAAGTCACACGGGCACGCCAACTGAGGTGACTTACTCCTCTGGAGACCCCTTGACGCAACCCTCGGACCACGCGCCTTATGGGACCCAAATCTAGCTCATTCGGAGGCTTACTCGACGCAATAGAAGCTCCGACCATAATGGAAATAGAGTGGCGGTCCTCCTTGGACTGTCACTCCAATTGGCGGCCAGCCTTGGGCCGCAACTTGGCCCTGGCGGTCTCCCTGAGACCGTTAGGGTGAGGAGGCGGCCATCTCCACGGCCGCCACCTGGTGAACCTTGGGGTTGAGTGGCAGCCCATCAGTAGGCCGCTACCTCAATGGGGCGGTCACCCTCCAACTGCACCCACCAGGAAATGGCCATGCCCTGGCCGCAACCTGGCAGGGTCTGTAACACCCTTAAATATAGCTAATGTGTACTCTATATCACCGAGGTGCCTTTTGAAGTGTCGGCTCAGTTGTTGTAAAGAACTCCAAAGTTAAGCGTGCTTAATGGGGAGTAGTACTGGGATGGGTGACCTCCCGGGAAGTCCTCCATTCTGGAGCCTATCACTCTTAGAAAGAGACAAAACCGTGAGGCCGGTAGGCCAAAGCGGACAATACCTCGACGGTATAGAATACGGGGCATGACAGAATGGTATCAGAGCCATACCCCAGCCGAAAGTGTGAGAACTAGGTGCCATGCAGGGTAAAGTGCTGCACTATGGGAGCCACCTCTTGAACCCGAAATGGGACAAAGTGATACATAGTAGGAGCGACCTCTTGACCCTGTAAGGGCCACCTCTAGAGTCCTACCTGCCTGGAGTTTGATTGCATGATTGCATGCTATATGTGCCCAGCGACGAGGATGTCACCTATATAAGAGGGGTAGATTATAACACCCTCAAATATAGCTAAGTTGTACTCTATATCACCGAGGCGCCTTTTAAAATATCGGCTCATTTCTTGTAAAGAACTCCAAAGTTAAGCATGCTTAATGGGGAGTAGTACTATGATGGGTGACCTCCCGGGAAGTCCTCCATTCTGGAGCCGATCTATAACGACCCGAGAATCCGATTACAGGGAAAGACCCTATGAGAACTAAGTGCCATACAGGGCAAAGTGCTGCGCTATGGGAGCCACCTCTTGAACCCGCAATGGGACAAAGTCCTACATAGTGGGAGCCACCTCTTGAGCCTGTAGGGGCCACCTTTAGAGTCCTACCTGCCTGGAGTTTGATTGCGTGATTGCATGCTATATGTGCCCAGCGACGAGGATGTCGCCTATATAAGAGGGGTAGATTGTAACACCCTCAAATATAGCTAAGTTGTACTCTATATCACCGAGGCGCCTTTTAAAATATCGGCTCAGTTCTTGTAAAGAACTCCAAAGTTAAGCATGCTTAATGGGGAGTAGTACTGGGATGGGTGACCTTCCGGGAAGTCCTCCATTCTGGAGCAGATCTATAACGACCCGAGAATCTGATTACAGGGAAAGACCCGATAACCCGAGACTCGAACCACCGCCCACGAGCGCCACACCGGAAAAGCAGGGAATGAGTCTCCAAAATAGAGACTCAGCAAGGATCCCGCGGAACCCCAACCGGAAACAACGGCGGTAGCGGAAAGGAAAGCTACAACTACACTAGAAATAGCGAACCGGTGGCCGGTCAAAACTCGGCACTACAGCTACTCGTACTGTACCAGAAGACATACCCCGATCTCACGGTCGGGGGCTACCGAACCACACTAGTACCGCTTACCGAAGTAAAAACCCACGGCAACCACGCCGTAGAGGCCTGTCTCCCAGGACACGGCCAACCTGGACACACTGTCCACGGTGCAACCCCGACCACCCGGTCGCAGACCCCGCACCAGAAGATGCAACCTCGGTAAAGCTACTAGCGCTAGTCTTACGGTGCGAAAATCGATGCATGCGCCACCGGGAAACAACCGAAACTCAACGGTCAACATGACCAAAACACGAAGGTTGAAGTCACTGAAACTGACAGTCTGTCACTCTCTGTCCAGAACAGGAGTGCCTCCCACTAGAAGCAAGGCCGAATGCATCCACTGACATCTTAGTCCGCGCCTCAGGTGTCCCCCTCCGGCCCAGCGGGAACTGAGACACAGTACAAGTAACCACAAACAAGTGACTAGCTAGGGTCACACCCATCGACGGGGGTCCAACCGCCCCCAACCACGTGTGCACACACAGACTGTGCGTCCCTGGTCTGGCCCTCTGATCGGTTTTCCCCTCAGTCGGACTCTGGCTGTAAGACGTGGGGCCCGACGAAAACCAGTCTAAAACTGTCCTCAGGGTAAGCCTCTCCACCTACTCCCAGGTGGGACCACTAAACGTGTAAGCAGGCTATGACTAGTGGAGGGTCGTTGAGAGAGTAGACTCTCAAGTCAACAGAAAACAACGTTCGAATCCGACGAAGTACGGGGACCGTCCCACGTACTAGCACTGTCGCACAGTGACCACGGTCGGAGAAGAAACGGGACTCACAGTCCACGGGCTGCGCACTCGGCCACGTAGAAACATAGAATCATGGTTCCCAAGGTAGCTCACAGGCCACCAAACCAAATCCCACTCTCAGGGAAAAGCGGGAACCCTCCAGCCCCAAGCTGGGCAACTGGACTCACAGTCCAAGGCCACACACATAGCCCATGTGGAAAGCACAGAAGCACGATTCCCAGGGCAGCGCACGAGCTGTCACACCGATAACCGGACTCGCAGTCCAAGGCCAAACACATGGCCCATTCGGGAATCATCTTCCATGCAAACTCACGGCATGCGGGGGAGACCCCACCGCACACACACCGATACTCGGTGACTCGGTCAAGCATAACACAAAAGCCCGGCACGCGAGGAGTCATCCGGACTCTCAAACCCACGGGCACGCTAAACGAGGTAACACGGTCATTCCGACACCCTCAAAACACGGGCACAAAACCCTCGGGGTGTCTGGGATATTCACGAGACCGCAAGTCGACCACTGGGTCTCCACCGGGTCGACCATGGACCTACACAATGCAAAACGATCGCGGCAAGCACGAAGGACCACTTCGGCATAACATAGTGCCTGGCGGTCTATCTTTGGGCCGTCACAGGCCATAACGGTCCAAAGGTAGGCCGTCACAGCATCCTGACGGTCCAACACAGGAGCGTCAGACACTCGGTGTGAAACGAACTGTAACGCGCCCACGCTAGTGCGTCATAGCACCTGACTGACCTAAACAGGTGCGTCAGGGCACGAGTGAAAATAGAACGTAACGCGCTCCTCTAGGGGCGTTACGTCACCTAGCGGACCGACGCCGGTGCGTTAGGCCACGGGACAACACAGGTCGTGACACATGCCGCCCGGTGTGTCACGCTCTCTAACGCGCCTACCCAAGTGCGTTAGGGAGAGGGGTGGGTGCGTTGACTCTAATGCTCCTACCCAGGGGCGTCATGCTTCCCTGACACGCCGCTTTGAGTGCGTCATTCGTCTATGACCCCTAACGGACATAAACCACGGTCGGAATCACTGTAACGGTCTAGCATGAGGGCGTAACAGCCCTGTGGCGGTCTATCATGGGACCATCAGGCTCACGAACGCCAATACCCAAAACAAAGGGAGCGTAACGCACCTGCCCAGGCGTGTTACGCACTGTGGCGATCACTGGAACGACCGCCACAGTGTCCCGGCGGCGAAACGACCAACTAACACCAATAATTCCGTTCCACGCCCCGATCATCCACGGATGATGGGGAAAACAATGGGAAAGCTCCCCTATGGGCCCTAGCATGCATCTAGACCCTCGAATCGGTCCGAAATGCGGTAGGACGGTAGATCGGGCACACACCCCAAAAACATGGATTTTCCCCCAAATCGCTCAAATAAACCCGCTCGGCTCACCGTAGCCTTCAAAACTTGCGGGAAAGGAAGCGCACGAGCTGGGGGTCCATCTCCCGCCATGGACGCCGATCTGCGAAGAAAACTCCATGAAACCCTCGCCGGCTCCCGAGCGCGCCCCGAGCTTCCACGCGCCTCCACCGCCTCGATCCTCACCCATCCTCGCCCGCATCCTCGCCCGCGCCGCCTCCACCTCACCCCCGCCTCGCTCCATTAGCCGCCGGAGAAGAGAGGGGAGAAAGAGAGCGTGAGAGAAGAGAGAGGGAGAGAAGCGAGGAATGAGAGATGGGGAGAGAGAAAAAGGGGGGGTTTATATAGAAAATCCAAAAATTTTGGAAAATACCAAAAAAATAGGAAAATACACCCCCGCGATCCTTGGTACACGCTGATCACCGTGGTAACGTCCCGGCATCAGAGAACGTAACGGTTCACCCTGTACGGGATTCCGAAGGTCCAACGGACGGAAAATACGTGTAAAACCCAAAACGCAACCTGGGACCCACAAAGGTGCTCCGAAAATTACAAAAAATTACCGGCGTGCTACTCACAACACCACGGACCCAAGGAAACTCACAGGCACACCATCAGTGGGTCCGACAACCCGGTAAAAATAGTCCGAAGCTCGATCGGACACCATCGGAAATCCGCGGAAAGACGATTTGAAACCCACGGAGCCAGATCCGAAAAATCCGGGGCATTACTGCCCTCCCCCGTTAAAGGAATTTCATCCTCGAAATTCAAGACTAGCACCAAGTCACAGGGGAAGAGCACCTTAACCAACTGACAACACCGTCAGAGCCCCAACACAGAAATCTCGATTCTCACGAAAACACTGATCCTGAGGGACACAGCCAGACTACAATCACAAACGACACCTCGCTCCACATGCCGCACACATCGGCCACTAGAGTAGGCGCACCAAAGGACACCATCCGGCATCACCTCAGACAACGTGAGAATCAAGCAGGGCACCGTTGCCACAATCTCGCTCACTGAGGAGACACAACCCTCTTCACGAGAAACAGCTACCGATCCATCCAATGGTCGGCAGACAAATCGCACATCAGCTTCACATCATGTTGACTGGTCGCACACCCTTCTCAAGGGAACAATCAAAACATAGCCTCCATCAGCTCCCATAGTCATCTCAACAATATCAGCTCAGCACCAAGAACCACCTCACACTTGGCAAGGGGAAAGCTAGACATATCACTGTGCCAACTCTGTCAGAAGACAAGCTTCGACAAAGCCCAGATCCCGTTCGGAAAGGCACACCTCAAAATCAGCCACCCAAGGTCTCGCTGGCACATGGCTCTCGCCACGCTCGAGCCCCGACAACCAGCATCTTCTGTCTGTGAAAAGACCATCCACTGGTAGCCAGATACACGTCAACCGGAAACCTCCGCTTGCACAGGTTTTTCCTTCTTTCTTGGTCCTCCACTAGATCCGAAGGGAACATTCCAAACCCCGGCAAGTCATCCGTTCACTCACACACAGACCGATACCACATCTCGAGCCACACTCCTCTCGGACTCAGCATCCGATCTTGATCATCGCGCCAGCTCGACCCTCTCAGGGGAGCACGATGAAACCAAATGACAAGATCCTGGTGTCTTCAGTGATCACCTCACTCGACTCAGACTCACAGGAGAACCATCCCACGCTGGTCACCAAACCAGGGATAACCATTACGACACCAACGTTCTATCAAGGACCTCTACGCACAGGCGTCACTCCTCCGTCTTGTCTCACCGAAGCCTTCGTCTCAATTAATCCAAGTGGACACCTGCCAATCCCGATTCCGCCCTTACCATAGAGCCACAGGACACCACCTGAACAATGCATGGCACGCATCTCTAGGGGAGAAAATTGCCATCCAAAATCACAGTACCCTGGTTGCTGACACCATGACCAATGCATACGAGTCCCCAAGCCACATACAACTCACCGTGGTCGACCACGGGACTAGTCTTACCAGTCACCCGTAGCTACCGACAGGAACCCACCCGTAGCACCCAACGCTACGATCCTGAACCAGTGGGTCACATGCCCACTATGCTTCCGCTGCGCACTCTGATCCATGCGCACAGTCACAAATTCTAGAAAACACCACCCAACCGGCACTACTCCTTTCGGAAAAGCGCCAACACACCCTCACACGACAAGGGAATGGGCACAACTTCTCACAGGCAACCACCTGGCCAAGACAAGGAGCACATCTCGCACGGACTTCATGGCACACAGAGGCCAACCAATCCGGACACACAATGCAATACGGCAATCCTAGCTGAACACAATTCTCTCCAGCCAAAGGAGAAACCAAACGCCCTTCCAGCCAACGGAAGAACTCCACGCTTGGCCTAACCTCAAACCTTATGCACGCTGGAAACAGCACCATCCAGCATCAAGAAGAACATTACTTCCCTCAGGTCAGCGCCTCCGACACACTCAATGAGTGTCACGTCGGACCATAATCGCAACATCTTTTGATGCACCACCGCTGCAATTCCTCGAACTGCAACACACCACGCCAAGAGCCGCAACACGAGCCATAATCGACAACCGTCAACGCTCATCCTCGAGTCCCGAACTCGCCACGGAGCCTTCACATCTCAAGCCAACTCCAGGGCAAACACCACCCACTCACGCACAAGAGCGCATGAGCAAGACTTACTGGGACACCACAACCCAATCCTACCTCAAAATCCGTAAAAATAATCAGGACCATGTGGACGCACTTTTCGTTTAAGATCATTGTTTATTTGTTTATTGGGTTTATTAAGTGTGTGGGCGTGCCAGTCACAAAGTGACGATTTGTTCGGGCTCCGGAGAGCCCATGGTGCGCTCGATCTGACTCGGTCAGACGATTGTGTGGTTCGGGTCGGGACTGAGACCCGTTGTGCCGTAAAGGTCACAACGTCATTTACATCCCCTCGGAGAGGGGAATACCCTTGATTAGTTGCCAGAAATAAGGGCTCCACGGTCGAAAGAAATACTGATTAACGCAGGAAGGAAACGCCCGTCGGGCTATACGGTAAGCCCGAGGTGGGGGCATGAATGCTCGGGTCATGTCGGTCACTGGTGGACCATTTCATGTTTGGACACAAGTTCACACGGAAAAAGAGACGAAAACCCGGGAGACGAATCCGTACAAATGTTTGTCGAGGGACGGCAATTTTAATACAAGGAGTCAAATCAGATGCCGACGAGGGAGGGGACCCTGATGAATTATCGGCCCGAGGTAAGGCCGGGCGGTCACCATGACAAGAGAGAGAACTCCCGAGAGTGACTCTCGGCTTACAGGGGCATCATTAATATCCCCGGGTTCGGAATCGAGGAAGGAGAGACTGCTGCCATACCGTTGTATTCACGATGGTCGTCGACGCTTGTTATTATCGTTTGTTTATTGACATTACCCTTTCTTTGATATTATCTTCCCTTGTTGTTATCTTGGTTGGGACCAACCCTTTTATCTCATCATTGTTATTACTATTCATCGTTCCTTTTATCATATAGCCCCCCTCCCTTTTTATTACATACATATGTGTATTCGTAGAGGAAATGATGGAGACTAGGGTGCACCGCTGGAGAATGAATAATGTGTGACGCTCAAAGGGCAAAGGGGAGTGTACCGCTGGGGAATGTGGAGCGTATCGCTGGGAGAAGGTGGAGCGTACCGCTGGGGACTAGGAGCGTACCGCTGGAAGGGCTGGAGGAGCTGACGCGTGAACAAGCCACGAAGATTGTACAGACTTACTGTTATGCAATAGGCAATGTATAGACTTTGAAACGCTGGGAGGATGCGTACCGCTCAGACAGCAAAGGGGAGACGATGCGTGAACAAGCCACGAGGACTGTACAGACTTCGCAAGACGGTGAATGAGACGGTGCAGTGTATAAACTTGGAAATGCTTTGAAGCACACGATGCACTGTACAGACTTTGCAAGACGATGAATGAGACGGTGCAGGCTGTACATACTTAACATGAGACACTGGAGTGTATAGACTTAGTGCAATGCAAAGCGATGTACAGACTTTCCACCAAGACGATGCATGAGCAGGCTGACGATGTGAAGACTTGGCAATGCATGGACTATGCACATAGACGTCAAGAGAGACAATGCAATGTATAGACTTAGACAGACTTCGCTAGCGTGGAATGTGCAGACTTCATGCAATGCAACGTACAGACTTTAGAAAGGAATGTGCAGACTTGGTGCATGAAGCAAGCCAACGAGGAATGTATAAACTTTTACAATGTATGGACTTGCTGAAATGATGCACCTGAAGAGTGTACAGACTTCAAACGAGCGATGCAGTGATGTATAGACTAGCCATCGACAAGTGTATGGACTTAATAAAGGAATGATGCAGACTATGCAGCAACGAATGTGATGTGCAAACTTTAAATGAACGAACATGCATTGTATGGACTTGAGTGTGCACAAACACATGCAATGTATAGACTTCATGGCATGATGTATGAACAAGCCACAAGGAGTGTATAGACTTGGCATGGACTGAGCGTACCGCTGAGAAAGGAAAGTGCACCGCTAGAGGGCCAAAGGGGAGTGTACCGCTGGGAGAATAGAGAGCGTACCGCTGGAGGGTAGAAGGTGTGTGCTGCTGAAGGGAATTGGGGGAGTGCACCGCTAGAGGGCCAAAGGGGAGCGTACCACTGGAGGGTAGAAGATGTGTGCTGCTGAAGGGAATTGGGGGAGTGTACCGCTGGGAAAGGTGGCACACGAAACCAGGTAGAGTGTGCCGCTGAGGGGGTGGACCAAGACTCAAGAAAGGGTTCCTTGTTCAGTTCAAGATGAGGCATCTTAGATGGTTAAGCTTTCATTCTCATGTCATGAGGTCGAGTCCCAAGTCATGTTCAGCAATGCAGTGCTTAAAGTCTTGTTCAGTTCAGCTCCTTGAATCTTACGTAGTTCTTTTAGTTGATTAGAATGTTTTCACTGTTGCTCAGTCCATATGTTTGCTGCTTCTTTTTATCTTTTAAATTTATTGTTATTCCTGACAAAGATTCGGCAGCACCTCCCCCTGACCCGGGAGGTAAAGGAATAACAAGGAACATGCCCACGGGGGTGGCATGAACCAACATCTGAGGAGGGTGCCTAAGCAGCCGCCTTTAGGGAAACTTCAGAAAACTCGGAGAAAACATCGAACGAGGAACCAGTGGACTGATGCAAGCTATGAGTACATCGGGGAGGTGGTGGCCAAGGAGTGTCGGGCTGACAGTCCAAGGGTGTGCCGCTGGGCGACCAAGGGAGGGAGGTGTACCGCTGACAAGAAGCGAGAGGGTGCACCGCTGAATGGCCCTAAAGGGAGCGTACCGCCAGACAAACCCAAGGGAGACTGTATCGCCAGGTGGCCAGATGGGAGAGGCGTACCGCTGGGAGACCTTGAATAGTGGGAAGGCTGGGAGCTTGAGGTTGTATGGGCATGCCACTGGCCCCGAAGGAGGGGAGAGGAGGATGTTTTGGGCACTAAGTGACTCCAATGTGTCAAAGAGAATGGGCTCCCACAGACCCGAGACGGAAGAGGATAACGAGGGTTGTTTTGCAATGGAAAGCCATTGAAGAGGGACGAGGTTGGCCATACCCTGTCAAGCAAGGAGCAAACCCTATTGACTGCATAAACCAGCGCCACGAGAAACCAAGTAGAATAGGGAGTTGGAAGGTTGAGGGAAGGGAAAGCAAAACCACAAGAGACCGGTGAGAAGAAGATGACAAATGCAGTAAGAAGCAGAACTAAACACTATTTCATTCATGGAAGATTTGATATAACAAAGATCGTGGCCCAAAGACCCCACATCGTACAATGCATCCCTAAACAAAGGGAGCGAAGAAAACTAAGAACGGGAAAGAAAAGAAAGTCGGGGAGAGGGTTGGAACGAGGAAGGGTAGCCATTCCCTTTCCTCCATTCCTCCCCTCTCTGCTACATGCCACACTCCTCTCTTCTTCCTGTATCTCTTCAACCTTCTTCTTCTTCTCTTCCTTACTCTTAACGGGTCTCTTCGCACGAAGATGCTCTCTTCTTTCTCTGTGTTCTTCCCTCTAGCCAAAATCCTTTTCCTTCGATCTCCTTTTTTGTCTGTGGAGGGCCTCTTTTATACGTGGGCGGTGGACGAGGTCGCCTCATGATGGCACTGCCATCCGAGGTTGACTTCGGTATCTTCCTCGTCAAGCGAAGATCTCCCCTCCTCCAGCCAAAAGGTGACACGGAGACAGGCGCTAGCTGGCTTCGAAGTGGCTGGACTGTGCGCCAATGGGTCTGCCTATTGACCGTTGTGTCTTCTGTCGGTGCATGCCGTCGGGAGGCTTTCAGTGTTGTACCACTGGGGAAAGGGCGCAGGGCGTTGAGGGCAAGGAGTCCCGTGCCGCTGGAAAGCTTGAGGCCGTGCCGTTGGGAGATAGGCTTGATAAGTGAGTGTACAGACTTTGGCAAGGCATGGACGGTGTATAGACTTGCCGCGTGAGTGTACAGACTTCGTGTTTATACGAACTCTGTACAGACTTTAACGCTGTGCCGCTGGCAGCTTGCTGTAGTGTGCCGCTGAGGGGCTCCCCAGACCGTGCCGCTGAAGGACCAAAGGCCTTGCCGCTGAAGGAGCCAAGACTGTGCCGCTGGCGATCAAACTTGGTAACGAGTGTATAGACTTTGTGTCTGAACTCTGTACAGACTTGCCATTTGAGTGTATAGACTTCGTGTCTGAACTCTGTACAGACTTGCCTAATGAGTGTATAGACTTCGTGTCTGAACCCTGTACAGACTTGCCTCATGAGTGTATAGACTTTGGCAAGGCAACCGGACGATGTACAGACTTGAGAGTTCACAATGTCCATATTTTGGCAGAGCAAAGGCTGTACAGACTTCAATTGTGCTGCAATGTATAGACTTGCAGGGGCCGGTGTATAGACTTGGAAGCTCAACCAGCGGATGTACAGACTTCGCCAATGTGCGGACTTTGGCGGTTGAACTAGTGGATGTACATACTTCACCAGTGTATAGACTTTGGTTGATGGCTGTACAGACTTCGTTTGAAGCAGCGAGCCAGTGTACAGACTTGGAGCTCGGCTGTATAGACTTCGCGTTTGCCAGAACTATGTACAGGCTTCCCACATGGGTGTATAGACTTCGCGTTCACCTGAACTCTGTATAGACTTCAAACATGAGCGTGTAGACTTCGTGGTGATGGACTCTGTACAGACATCCCACTGTGAGCATGCATGAGCCTGTACAGACTTCAGACATGGATGTATAAACTTGGTGGAACCCTGCATGAAGCGTGTCGCTGAAGGGCCAGACGGCCGTGCCGCTGGAGGGCCACATGGCCGTGTCGCTGAAAGGCAGAAGGGCCGTGCCGCTGGGGGCTCATGGCCTTGCCGCTGAGGGGCCTCAGGCCCGTGCCGCTGGAGGGCCTCAGACCCATGCCGCTGGAGGCTGAAGGGCCGTGCCGCTGGGGGCTCATGGCCGTGCTTAAGTAGCTTGAAGCCGTGCATTCTTTGGGATATTTCTTCACCGTTAGGGGCCCGAGGGAGAGTCCCTAGCAGTGTGTTAATTCAAGAGGACATCATGTGACTTCTCGGTCTTTTAATGCGCCCATGCAAATGCGGGGATTTGTCGGGCGGTAGTATCTTCCCGGAGCCCTGGGTGGCCAGTCTCTCCGAGTCTTCTTCCTTTGACTTTGACATTTAATGCGGGGCTCGGCCGGACGTATGGACGTGCAATTTTATGCGTCCACAAATGCCTCCACCCACGGGTAGCGCAAGCGAAGGATGAGCCGGGCGGTGCCCGCGGGTGTATGGTCTCTTTTTCTCTTCGTCGGTGCCGACAGGGTGTCGGGAGCCGACGTGACTTGTTTGTCTCTTCTTTTCTTTGCTAGTGCCGGCGGAGTGTCAAGCATTGACACGGTTCATTGGTCTCTTTATCTCTTCGTCAGTGCCGACGGGGTGTTGGGAGCTGACCTGGTTTGTTGTCTCTTGGTCTCTTCGTCAGTGCCGACAGGGTGCCGGGAGCTGACACAATATGTTGGTCTCTTCTTTTCTTTTCTTTCTCTCTTTTTTTTTGAACCACATTACCGATACAAGCGCCCTTTCGGGTTTTTGCCGGTACCGGCCCCCTCTTGCTTTTGCCCACGCGCCCTCTCGGGTTTTCACGCGGCGGGGTACCCGATTTTGCCCGTAGCGCCCTTTCGGGTTTTCGCCACAGCTGGGTTGTTGCCCTTTTTGCCCTCGTCCCTGAGTAGGGGCGAGTCCGGCGGGATATCTCTATTTTTAACCCCATTTTCTCTTTCTTTTTGACGAGTGAGTGATACGCAAGTGTCGGCTAGGGCACGAAGCCTTGCGCCGGAAGGTAAGGCTCATTCGTCGGCAAGAAGAAGATGCCAGCGCAACGGGAGAATTCGTGCCGATTCGGACGTAGGGTCCGTAATGGCAATATTGTATGGAGTGGGTGGCTAGGGCATGGAGCCTTGCGCCGGAAAGGGGTGTGTTCGCTGGCAAGGGACGAATGCCAGCGCAAGGGTAGAGGTTCTGCCGAGTCGGGCGTAAGGCCCGTGACGGCGACTTTGTACGAGAGAAGGTGGCTAGGGCACCAGGCCTTGCGCCAAAGGAGAACTTATTCGTCGGTGAGGAATTGATGTTGACGCAATGGGTAGAGTCGTCCTCACCCGTACGGACGTCTGCCGGCTCGGAAGAACGTGAGGATGGACCGTTCCGACGGAGACATATATCATGGTGCGCTATTTATATACGTATATATATATATATATATATATATATATATATATATATATATATATATATATATATATATATATATATATATATATATATATATATATATATATATATATATATATACATGTGTAGATATATATGTTTATTATTATTATTATTTTCTCTCTTTTTTTTCTTTTTCCCCTTTTTTCTTTTTTTTCTCTTTTCTTTTTAATTTTTTTCTCTCTTTTTTATTCCCTCCTTTTTCTTTTCTTTTCGCTTGCCATATAAAAGGGGGGGGGGGTTCGAACGGTCACCCCGTTTCGAATTCTCCCTCCCCTCGTTCTCGTTCTCTCTCTTCGGCGGGCGAACCCCCCTCCCTTCTTCTCCCTCTTCACCGAACGTCGCCGCCGTCGCCGGCGTCGTCTTCACCGGGGTGAGGGGTCGTGACAGAGGGGTCTTCCCCCCCTTCTCCTTTCTCCTGCTCTCTCTTCATCTTCTCCTTTTTCCCCTTCCGTTTTCCTCTTCCTTTCTCTTTTCTCTTCCTTCTCGTTCTCCTCTTCCTCCTTTGCTCGGGGGCGACGGAGCCCTAGGCTCCCGTCGTCTTCTTCTTCCCCTTTCTCTTTCTTCTTCTTCTTCTCTTCCTTCTTCTTCTCCTCTTTTCCTTCTCCCTTTTTGTTCCTCTTCTTGGCATGGGGGCGGCCATGGCGTCGGACTGTGCCGCTGGCGAGGGCACAGACCGTGCCGCTGGGGGGTTGGCGTGTGTGTGCCGCTGAGAGTGGGCACGGGTGTGCCGCTGAGCAGGGGGCATGAGTGTGCCACTGGGGTGACCAAAAGGGCGTACCGCTGGGGCGGCCAGGGAGTGTGCCGCTAGGGCGGCCACTGGGGTGTGCCGCTGGGGCCACAGGGGGCGTGCCGCCAGGGGGCATGCCGCTGGGAAGAGGCACAGGGTGTGTGCCGCTGGGGCCACTGAGGGCGTGCCGCCAGGGGGCATGCCGCTGGGGCCACTGAGGGCGTGCCGCTGGGAAGAGGCACAGGGTGTGCCGCCAGGGGATGTGGCCTGGGCGTACCGCTGAGGAAAGAAGACTTCTTCAACCGGAGGACCTCCGGTGTCGCCCTTGGGCACACCGTTACTTTGTTGGGGCCGTCACTCCTTGTGGGCGTGCACCCGTGTTTTCCCTTATGCCTCCGGCCTAGGGGAAACTCTGCCGAAATTTCGTCAGAAATTATTGGCATTCTTTTAATTCAACTGTAGTGTAGCCCCCTTTATAATTCCTTTTCCTTTTCCTTTACTTATGCCTTGTTCTGACTTGCGGTATCTTGCCCTTTTCAGAGAAATGGCTGCCCCGAGAGATTCTGCTACTTCTGGTGCCGAGCACGTTCCCCCACCTCCGGTGCCAGCAGTCACTTGGCTGAACGTAGAAGACTTGGACAGGGAGCACACCGAGATAGCGGCACTGGCCGGGTTGTCAGGCTCGGACACTGAGTCAATGGATTACCGCAGGCTTACCCGGGTTGGCGGCGTCATGACCTTTGACCGGGCCACGGGGGAGTACCGGAAGGACTTCCCAAAGGACAAGCATCTCATTCGCTTCCTGAAGCACCTCTGTCACCAGGAGAGGCGAAACCTTCGGGTTGTCAAAGAGGCTGAGCGGACGATTCTGCAGTCCCGGGACAGCCTATTTTACAGTGTTTCGAGGAGCATCCCGATGTACTTAGTGGGAGAAGCTCGGGAGTGGAAGCCCATCTTGGGGCTCGAAGCCTTGCTGCCGGCAGAGGACAAGCTAGTGCGGGCGCCTCAGTTCACCCCTGCTCGGTGGGACACATTTGCCGGACGGGTTCAAAATGAGCATCCCCGGTTTGGTTTGTTCCTGGCTCCGTTGAAGTGGGGATACAGAGAGGAACCCTTTCTGCTGGACTGCTTGGCCATCCGATTCAAGCATGAGCTGGCACTGGGCTGGTTTGGAGAGTTAAAGCTCAAAGACGAGCACAACTTTCGGGAAGGGGCCGTGGAGTTCATAGAGTATGTGCTGTTCAACTATGCCCCGATCCTCATCCGGGCTGGCGTCTACCACAGTGTGTACGCCTCCCGGTATAGTTACCCTATTTCCAGGGGTCTTTGCTGCAGGATGATCGAGGTGTTTAATGCAGAGACCAACACCTTTTACACCGCAGAGGGCGAGACTTCGTCAGAACTGTGGAGTCTCAGTCAGCTCAGTGGCTTACCCATTAACGGGGAGCCTTACGAAGAAGTCTGTCTGCTGGATATGATCAAGGATGAAACCAATGGGGATGGCTACTATTCCCTAGGCTATTCATACCGGTACCTTATGAAGGCGTATTGAGAATTGTATCAGTTGTCGCATGGCGGGAGGCAACCCCCCCGAGGGGAATGGAAAAGGGTCCGCATGGTCCTCTCGGTGCGGTATTTCTACGATAGGCTGAAGCAATATGAGGAGTTCCCACACATTGGCACTGCTGCCGGCCGGAAGAAACGCGCCAAGTCAAAGGTTGACGTGAAGATCCCTTCTCGAGGGCGCCGCGGCGGGCCGAACCCGATGGGAGTCGACCCATTGACACATTGCGCGGCGTATCTGACGTACTGGCTGTGCTCGTTCGCCATGCCCCATGGGGATGAGACCGTCATTCGCCCAGACGCCATTTACCCCGCCTGTCAGATAGCCTGGGGTATCAAGCTGTCTTTGTGCCCGGCCACGCTGTGTTTGATATACAAAGCGCTCGAGGACATCAGCCGCCAGCAGTTCCCGCGTCAAGCGCGGTATGTGTGCCCGCTGCATTTTTTCAATGCGTGGGTCTGTTCTTTGTTCCCAGAATTCGCCCCGCGCACCATTCAAGGCTGGGGATTGGTTCCATGGATGTTGGAGTTTGCAAGTGTGGTGTCAAGCTCGATGTCCATGTGACTGTACGACATTCGAGGCAAGTTGACGACGGTGCCCCTTGATGCCGCGGGCACCATCCACTTTTGGACCCTGGCCGCTCACTCAAGTCCGTTAGTAAACAGTAACCGGGAGTGCCGAGACGACCAAGTGGAGAAGTATGTGCACCCGATTAGTCAGGAGAACGTGGTTCGCCCGCTATTGGAGCCGGAACTTAGGGCCTGGGCGCTGTCCATCCGTCCCAGTGTGCTGGCCTTCCGCAAAGGGGACAGTTTGCTGTTGGTGCCATATTATCCTTTTCGCTTCGGCAGGAATTTTGGATATGACCAGCATATCCCGGCACACAGTGCTCGCTTCGAATTACTGGTGCAAAGTCTCCGGGGGAGTCCTACCGCCGAAGCTGCCCGGACCTGGTGGGATTTCCTTCATCGGGCAGACACTGCCAGCTTCAGGGTGCCAGCCCCGGGTCGGGTTCCACGGGTGACTCCCGAATATGTGAAGTGGTGGAACGCCCGGACAGCTTTTTACCGACTATGCCGGACCGATTGTTGGGACGGGGCCGAGAGGAGATTTCTGAGCCAGCAGCCAGTGCCGGTACTGGACATTGACCCGGAGCACCTACTCCGATTAAGGCGTGGCAAGGAACAGGAAGTTGCCGCCTACATGATGGCGTGCAAGGCAGCTCGTGAGACCAAGCCAGCGCCGCAGGTCAAACAGCCTCCCGTGGCAAAGGATGACTTCAAGAAGACCTTGCGGGACCTCTGCCACATAGGGGGCGACCATCTGGAACTGATCAACTATCCATTCCCCATGGAGGAAGAAGGCACCCCGACGAGGAGCTGGCGACTGGAGAGGGATGCACTGTGTCCCTATCGCACATTTGTGAGGAGGGAGGAGCGGAACCCGGAGAATTACAAGGACACCACGTGGCTCTACGTCCTCCTTCGAGTGCATGGGTTGAAGATTGAAGATTCAGCCGTGGTGATCTTGGGCAAGCGCCTCCACATCGCCTACTACTATGCCGAGGGATGGGGGATGGACCATTTCAACCTCTTTTGTCACCTGGCTGCCAAGAAGCATGCAGACCTGGCTACCCTCTCAGATCGCTGCCAGAAAATTGAAGACGTATGATGGCTGGTCCGAGAGGCGGCTCGTCGGGATAAGGAATCGTCCCTTAGCTATTGGCCGATAATGTTACGGTTGTACACTGGCCCCCACGGTACTTAGTGTTTTCTTCCTTCCCTTGTGTTCCTCAGTGCTGACCTTTCTTGAATATTGGACGTTGATCGGGTCCTTTGTTTTCCCTTTTTTTTTGACAGATCACCTCGACAGCACTCAACTGGCGACGTATCGCAATCTCCTGCGGCAGGCAGGGAAACTTGGTTACTTCGAGGAGGTGCCAGTGGCTCCGACCACGACCCCCCTGCCCCCGCCTGCGAAGAGGTCCCGGTGAAATCACTCGTGAAGAAGGCTGTGGATGCTGTTAAGGCGGCTGGGCGGCGGGAGGCCAAACGCAGACAGACCGAGGCCGCCAAAGCCACGCCAACCGCTCCCCCGGCACCTGCAATCTCCTCATTTGAGGAATTCAAAGCTGCTCAGGCCTAGCCGAGTCGGTCTGCAGGTTGGGTCCCTTCTGCTCTTCGAGGCTCTTCAGAGTTTGTTGAGATGCTAAGAGGGACGCTCCTTGTGGCACCCGTGTCTTTTTGTTTCAGCGGTCGTAAAGAGGCCCGCGCCTGTGACCCACGAGGCGATAGAATCCGTCGAAGAGGCCTTCTTCGCCCCAGCTCCCGCTGCCGAAGTCGAAGGAGGTATAGCACTTTCTCGAGCGGTCATTCGTTTAATTTCTTCGTTCCTCAAAATTTTACGGGCCTGACCGAATCTGGATTTTGCCTTGCTTATGCAGGAGCTGATGTGGCGGTCCCAGAACCGGAGGCGGCCCCGGAGGCATCCCGGTTTGGGCAGATATATCGGAAGAAGGGGCGGCGGTCAAGGAAGGCGCGACTGCCGACCCCGGATGTTGAGGCGGGGGCTGCCTTGCCAGCAAAGGAGGTGCCCACCAGCCCTAGATCTTCGTCGGGCGAGAAGGTAGACTACGACTACTCCTCCGACGAAGTACTCTCAACTGAGGGTGTCCCCGGAGAACCCCTACTTCAAGTTCCTGCCTGGAAAGCCCCGGTACTGTCTGTGTCTCTTAGCCTAGTGAAGCAGGCGCCCGTAAGTGCGAACTTGTTAACTCAAGTTTTCTTTCTTTAGGCCCTCGGCTAATCTTCTTGATCTTATTATTTTTGGCTTTCAAAGGGACAGGCCCCGTCAGAAGATGCAGAGATCCAAGTTCCGGGGGCGGGAGCTATCAGGCGAGAGACAGCTGCTGCGGCTTTGGACGAATTGGCATCCCTGGCCGAGGCTGTGCGGCGAGAGGAGGTCGTGGCGAGCTCTGGCGTTGCCGTTTCGACCGCCAAGTTCTCATTTTGGGAAGAAGCGGCAGTGGCCGTGTGTGCATAGTTTCCTCTTCTTTCCTTCTGAGCTCTCGCTCGGAGTTATTGATTTATTCGAGGCAATACAGGCTCGTGCTTCTGAAGGAGCCGTGGAGACCTCTACCCCGGCCGCCGAAGCCCTAGAAGAGGGAGAGATAGCACCGGAGGTCGAGGTGCAAGTGCCGGTGGTACCCGAAGCCGAGACTCAGGAGGAGACAATTTTTGACGTTGATGCCCGGGGGGAGGTAACGCCGGAGAGCAGCATAGTGCCGGTGGGCGAGGTAAGCAGGGGAATACGCTCGGCCTTCTTGAGGATTCAATGATTTATTCCACTTGGCATGCGGCTAACTTCTCTTCACATGGCCAGGTAACAACAACGCCCCACGGAGCATGAGCGCCTTGGGCTCGTAAGGCTGTCCCTAGGTGGAGCTCATCTTTCCGCTTGCATGCGGCTAAAATGCTGAAGATGCTTCTGGGGCCGGACTCGGGGTCCTTGACGTCTCTTCTACAGATGGGGGCCACCCCACATTTGGTGATCCCACTGCCACCGATCCCGAGGCCGGCGATACCCGAGGAAGCCCGGCTTCTAGGGAAGATATTGGCGATCCTCCACGAGCACTCGGAGGAATTCCAGGCAGGGGGAGATGAAGACTTCCTGGGAGCGACATTGGACCCGCCTGCCATAGAGACTTTGTCAGCCGAGGCGGCGGAGGCCGAAGCAACTTTGTCTGCCGGTGCTCTAGTTATGATAGAGGAGGCGGCATCGTCGGGTTCGGGACCTGCCCGGTCTATGGAGCTGGAGCAGCTGCTCATCATGGCGGCGCCGAACGTCTCCGTTATGGTCTCTCCCTCACCTGTGGCGGTGGATGGTCAGGGGTCATCTTTGGAGGCCGGGAGACCCCTCCTTTCGTCCGTGGCCCTTTCGGGTAGCTCGATCGTGGTCGACACAGAGCTGTGGGCAGCTGTGGATAGCGAAGTCAGCTTCGACCCACCAGTCGTCCCTTCTGTCGGCCATGTGAGCTCGGATCTGCCCGTCCGCCAGACCCTATTGGTATTGCGCTCGATGGTCGTCGCCAACCCAACGCTCACATACCAGGGCGTGAAAGCTATTGTGGAGCAGCTGACCAAGGCATTGCAAATGATGGGCTGCCCACTGGAAGAATGGTCGCGATGTGTTCTCTTATTGTTGAAATACATAAACCGTCACGCATTCCTCGAGATGCTAGCCCAGATCGAGCTCACAGCTATCGGTGCCCAGAGGGACGAGTATCTGGAGGCGCTGGCTGTTCGGAGAGACAGTCGGGAGCAACATCGAGGAGCCTTAGACAGGTACAATGCCGACATCGACGCCTTGGGTAGCCGTATAGAGAAACTCCGGGGTTGGCTTACCCAGGCGGAGTCTGACCTGGTCAAGGCAGAGAAGGGTAAGGCCCAGGAGGCTGAAGAGTTGGCCGTTGCTGAGGCGGGCGTGGCCTCTGTGACGACAGAATTGGAACGCCTCGAGGCGCAGGAGGGCCACCTGCGTGAGATGATAAGCTTCCCTTGCGTCGGGATCCTCCCTTTTGAGGACATCTTTCGAGGGCTAGAATAGCCGTCGATTCCCCTTCCACTCCCTTCTTTGCATGTAACACCGGGGTATGCCCCGAGGCCAATGTAATTTTTTTCTGAAAAGAATACAATGCAATTATTTCATGTGTCTATGGTATGCGTGTGCTGTCGGAAGGTTTCTTCCCTCCCTTTTTTTTCTTGCTATGTGATGGAACGCAAGTTCACGTTAACAGTTTGTTCGGGGAGAGCCTGATGAGATCCGCATATGAGCATAGGAGAGTGCTCGCCCCTTCCAGAGGAGGGACGAGGGGACCACTCCACCATGTCCATAAAGTGACTCAGTCGAATGATGTCGCTGGTACGTTTAACCCAAGTAGGTTGATCCGACATTGGAGAGGCGGAGAGAAGAGTTTGTTCATCCGGTGACCCAGACGAGAGGTATTGGTCAAAAGAGGTTTGTTTATCTGTGCCGACAGAGTGCCGATGACAGGTGTGATTTATTTGTCTCTGGGTGTGTTCGTTGGTACGGGTGAGTGCCAACGCAAGGAGATGGGTTGATGCCCCAATTTCAGACGGAATGCCCGGATGGGGTATTTTTCATCAGTGCCGACAGAATGTCAAGGGCTGATAGGGTTGGTTCGTTTATTGGAATATTCGTCGGTACGGGTGAGTGCCAACGCAAGGAGATGCGTTGATGCCCCGATCTCGGACGAAAGGTCTGGGTGGGGTATTTTTTCGTCAGTGCCGACAGAATGTCAAGGGCTGACAAGGTTGATTCGTTTATTGGAATATTCGTCGCTACGGGTGAGTGCCAACGCAAGGAGATGGGTTGATGCCCCGATCTCGGACGAAAGGTCCGGGTGGGGTATTTTTTCGTCAGTGCCGACAGAATGTCAAGGGCTGACAATGTTGATTCGTTTATTGGGATATTAGTCGGTACGGGTGAGTGCCAACGCAAGGAGATGGGTTGATGCCCCGATCTCGGACAAAAGGTCCGGGTGGGGTATTTTTTTTTTGTCAGTGCCGAAAGAATGTCAAGGGCTGACAAGGTTGATTCGTTTATTGGGATATTCGTCGGTACGGGTGAGTGCCAACACAAGGAGATGGGTTGATGCCCCGATCTCGGACGAAAGGTCCGGGTGGGGTATTTTTTCGTCAGTGCCGACAGAATGTCAAGGGCTGACAAGGTTGATTCGTTTATTGGGATATTCGTCGGTACGGGTGAGTGCCAACGCAAGGAAATGGGTTGATGCCCCGATCTTGGACGAAAGGTCTGGGTGGGGTATTTTTTCGTCAGTGCCGACAGAATGTCAAGGGCTGACAAGGTTGATTCGTTTATTCAAAAGGGGGTCAAATCCTCCTCCTTTCTTCCTTCTTCTTTTCTCACTTTCCTTATTTTTCTTTTCTTTCCTCCTTTTCTCGCTTCCTTCTCTTCCTTTTTCTTTCTTTCTTTTCTCTTCTTTCTTTTCCTTCTTTCTTTTCTTGCTTCCTTCTCTTCCCTTTTCTTTCTTTCTTTTCTCTTCTTTCTTTTCTTTCTTTCTTTTCTTGCCCCCCTTTTCTGTCTTTCCTTTCCTTTTTTCTCTCTTTTTTTTTCTTTTCTTTTCTTTTCTTTCTCTTCCCTTTTGTGTCTTTTCTTTCTTTTATACGCGTGTTCCCTTTGGTCGCTTCTCTGGTGGTTCGTAACAGGTGGCAAGCAAATCATTCGAGCAATTGAAAGCAAATCCGCCAGCCGTGGGGCGGGGAAATGTATTTTTCATTGAATGGAGGAATTGGAGTGTGATACAATCTCAGATGCCTACCATTAAGGGGTGGAAACTGGACCTCCCCCCGATGATCGACTATCACATATGCCCCACCTTCATAAACCTTTTGGATTACATAGGGTCCGAGCCAATTTTCATTCAGCTTGCCCTTGGGGTTGGAAGCCATGACTTCCCTCCTTTTGACCATAACGAGGTCACCCTTCTTGAATTCACGCTCTTTGACGAGCTTGTCGAAGGCGCGAGCTATTCAGGCTTGATAGATCTGGATGTTTTTCTGGGCTCGAAGCCGCTCCCCCTCCAGGTCGGAGAGCTCTTCAAGCCTTCGCTCGACATTTGTTTACTCTTCCTGGACCAAATCGTGTTGGATTGCGACCTGAAGGGAGGGTATTTCCAGCTCAATGGGGATGAGTGCCTCTGAGCCATATACTAAAGAGAAGGGTGAACAACCCGTCAGAGTTTTGTATACAGTTTGATACGCCCACAGGGCCTCATACATTTTCTCTTCCCAGTCCCTCTTGTTAGAATTAACAATTTTGGACAGGAGAGTACAAAGAGTCTTGTTGAAAGCTTCAGCCAAACCATTGGCTTGTGGGTTGTAGGGGGTTGACATTCTCCAGTCGATCTTGTACTTCTTGGCCAGCCGGTAGATTTTCTGGTTGCGGAAGTGGCTTTCATTATCTGAGATGATTCGGTTTCGCGTGCCAAACCGGAATATGATATTGCGCCGGACGAATCTGGCGACGATTTCCCCAGTCACTTCTCTCAAAGCAACGACTTCTGCCCAACGGGAGAAGTAATCAGTTGCCGCCAAAATGTATTTGCACCCGACGGATGACGCGAGTAGTGGGCCCACGACGTCTGTTCCCCACTAGACGAACGGCCAGCTGGGCAATGTCGGATGCAGCGGCACGGGCGGCCTCCTGGGTACTGTGGCATGCTCCTGGCATTTCTAGCAAGACTTGGCATACTTGCAGCAGTCATCAAACATGGTTGGCCAGTAGTAGCCAAGCTTCTTTATTTTAATTTTCATCTTTGCTGCAGCCTGGTATGCTCCTGCTGTTCCGGTGTGGACTTCTTTCATGACCCTCCAAGCTTCTTCCGTGGATAGGCACCGCAGGAGTATTTTCCGTTTGGCATCCGCCATAATTCAGAATAGGATCCCGTTCCGGACCTCGTAAGAGTCCTTTGTTCTGATCAGCCTGTTCTTTTCTTCTCTCTGCTTGGGCAATTGCTGGTATTTAAACCATTGCATGAGGGAATCCCTCCAGTTCGGTAGGCCGACATCTTCTACTACAGTGACCTCCATTTCTTCTTCTTCTGGCTCTTCTATCATGCTAGGCACCTGGCGTTGATTCACTACCCGGATGCTAAGAGATCCATCAGGCGAGATTGCTAATGAGCTTGCCAGTTTCGCCAATGCGTCGGCTTGTGCATTTTCTCCCCAGGCAACATGGCCTATCTCGATAAGGTAGAATTGTTCCATGAGCCGCTTCGCTTTAGCATGGTAAGGCAGCAGCTCAGGCTTTCGGACGTCAAACTACCCCTGGACTTGCTTGACGACTAGTAACGAATCGCCAAACACTTGCAGCATTCTAATCTCCATCTGTAACGTAACTTGGAGACCAATAATCAGAGCTTCATACTCCGCCTCATTATTTGTGCAAGGTTTATTGATGGAGCAAGATGTATGCAATACTTCTCCCTCGGGGGATTTGCGGACGATGTCGGCCCCTGCCCGTATTTTTGTATGTCCGGACGGGGCCGTTTCTGTTCTCGAAGCTCCGTCAAAGTGCAGCTGCCAAGCGATCTGTTGGACTTGGTCCACCTCCAGTGTTTCATCTTCGGGCAGCTCTGTAGCCAATGGGGAATCTTCGGGCACAGGATATGCTGCAAAGAATTCGGCCACGGCTTGACCCTTAACGGCCTTCTGCGGCACGTAGGTGATATCAAATTCCATTAGCAGCACGGCCCGCTTGCCAAGACGTCCCTTCAGGACTGGCTGGGAGAGAATGTGTTTGACTGGATCGGCCTTGGAGCTCTTCATCGGGTTCATCTTCAGCTCGTACTGCCGGAGCCTCTCGAAGATGACTCTAAGGTCCTTCAGGTGATCTTCCCTTTTCTTTGTCTTGACGACCAAGTCGTCAATGTGGCATTCGACTTTGTTGTATAGCAACTCGTCGAATATTTTGGTCATCGCCCGCTGGTAGGTGGCGCCGGCGTTTTTGAGGCCTAAGGGCATTCTTTTGTAACGGAATATTCCTTTGGGCGACCGGAAGGCCGTATGAATTCAGTCGTGCTCAGCTATCCAGATTTGGCTATAGCCGGATGATCCGTCCATGAAGGACAGGGCCTCGTGGCCAGTGGTTGCATCAATCATCACTTCAGTGATAGGCACCGGGAAGTCATCTTTTGGGCAGGCTTTGTTCAGGTCGTGAAAATCCACGCAAATCCTGATCTGTCCATTCTTCTTCTTCACTGGCACAATGTTGGCCAACCAGGTAGTATACTGGTTCTCAGCTACGAAATCGACATCTATGAGCTTGTCGACTTCTTTACAAATTTGGTGTATCAGTTCCGATCTCATGCGCCGGGGAGACTGTTTCACTGGCTCGACCTTGGGGTCGATGGCAAGAACATGTTGAGTCACGCCAGGACTCAGGCCGGGCATCTCTTTATAATTCCAGGCAAAACAGTCCCGGAACTCTTGTAGCAACTTGATATACCGTCCCCTCTCCTGTAGAGGAAGAAGGGCACTTAGAAAGGTCGGCCTGGGGTTGCCCTCCGTGCCCAGGTTAATTTCGATAAGTTCATCTACCGTGGCCTGACCGCCATCTTCAATTTCTGGCGGTGCTGGCAATAAGTTGACGAAATCTTGATCCTCGCCGTCTTCTGCTTCAAGGACGCCATAGATGCCATCCTGCTTCGCCTCATTGGGCGGTGAGGCTCTGCTGGTATCTCCCTGTTCCAGGCTGGCGGGCTGTGGCTCCGAGGGGTCCTCCTGTGCGGAGAAGTGAAGAGTTTCTCCGGGGTCTTCTTGGTAGTCAACATAGACGGCTCCAACTGGGGGCGAAGTGATGGATTGTCGCACCAGGGGCTGGTTCTCCGCCAGCAGCCGGGGTTGCCCATTCTCCACCACCTCTTCAAAGATCTGGTGTTGGACTAACACCATGCAGATATTTCTTTCGGGGTTGCCTGTCGCATGAGGGCATGGTGGAGCTACCACGTAATCTCCCATTCTGAGCTCATCTTTCTCAATCAAGTCCTGAGCAATGTCCTTGAAGACGTAGCAGTCTTCTATGGAGTGACCCAGTATTTGGTGGTACGGATAGAACAAAGGATCACCACTTCTGTGAGCATCTTGCGGCCTCTTGGGCCTTGGGAGGGTAACCTTGCCATAGTAGCAAGCCCATTCAAAGATCCCTTGGGTTTTATTCCTCGGGAAGGAGTAGGGCCTCCGCATTCTCTCTTGTAATGTGGGATTCCGGTCGAACGACCGTCAGACTGGGGAAACAGTTGCGCCTCTGGTCTCCTTTCTCCAGTGCGTAGGGATGTTCGGGATGCCCCCCCGGGGCAGGTGCATGCCGATATTCTGCTGGCGGAAGATGCCCCCAATCAAGTCAGATATGAGTGCGGTTACTTCGGCCAACCGAGGCTTCATCATCTCGATTTCTCGCTGCTGTTGATAGCACATGGCAAACAGGGCGGAGTCGCACCGAGGGAGGCCCGGAGTTCAACTTGCCTCTTTGCCTTTTACAACAGTGTCCGACGAAGGCAATGACGGCCCGTTGCTGGAGTCGTTCGGGGCCGCTCCCTCAGAGGAGGACGGGGCCTTCCCCTTGTTCTTGCAGGGAGGCGGCTTCCATAAGAATACCACCTCGTCCTGATCTTCACCGACTGAAGGCTTAAGGTACTGCCGACCTTGCACTTCCTATGGGCCTTGGGCGCCCGTGAGGCTGCTGCCGCTCGGAGCCGAGACCGATATAACGTCGGCTTCGTAGGAATCCTCTAATGAGAAACCTAGTCCCGGGTGCCGGGTGATTTGCAACAACCTCCGGTCCAGGTTTGGTGGGTTCCACATCTTTTCGAACATGTCCTTCCGACTGGAGAGCTGGCGAAAGGGGACTCCTTGTTTCCTGGTCATTCTGGCTACATGACCAGTCATGTCGGGCAGTCCCGTGATCGGGACGAGTGGGTCATGCAGTTCGTCGGGGAGTTTACAATCATCGTCCCCTCTGATCGGGTGTTCATTAGCCACATAGAAAATAGTGGACCGTCCTCCGGGGTTAGGCACCTCAAAGGTCCTCAATGGTTCAGCCGCTTGGCAGTCAGCTTCCGCGAGAGGCTTGATGATCCTGAATGGAACCCTGATGTCCTCCAGCAAGTCTTCGAGGTGCGGCAACCCCGGTGCAGGGTAGATGGAAAGGGGAGTTGCTTTGAATACTCCTTCTACCCCAGAAAAACAAATGCTACTTGACGGGGAGCCACATAGCCTGGTGGCGGTGGAGGGAACCAACTGTCCGGCTTCGCCTTCATCTTTCCCTTGTCTAAGGTGACTTGGGGAGTTTGCTTCGGCTTTTCTAGATATAGGTTGGCATCTGAGAGATGGCACTCAAACACCTCAAAAGGGTGGAGGTCGGCAAAGATTCTCTCCTCCTTCCCGTCGCCAGGGTACTTGATGCATTGATGCAGAGTAGACGGCACGGCCCTATTTTGGTGCAGCCAAGGCCGGCCGAGTAATGCTTTGTAGGAGGTACCAGAGTTAATAACATGAAATTGGACCTTAGTCGTGAAATCACCGAGAGAGAGGTTGAACTCTGCAATCCCCATGGGGACCTCACACTTCTGGTTGAAGCCGGCGATCTTAACATTCTTGACCTCGATCAAGTGCACGTCGAAGTAATGTTTTTGGTATACTCGGTAACAGAGTATGTTCACTGCCGCCCCAGGGTCAATCAGTACCCTATTGATGGGGTGCCCATTCAGCTGCCCTTTCATGTAGAGTGGCCTGTTGTGACTGCAGGTAGGCAGGAGCATATCTTCTTCCGTGAAAGCCACCGCTACCTCGAGTGACATTTCTGCAAGGCAAGCCTCCACATAAGCTGGCGTCTGGAGTGCTGCGATGACGGCCCGCAGTGTCTCTTCATCCAGAGATAGAATCTCCCAGACGGTAAACCTGGCTGGGATCTTCTTCAAGTGCTTGACTATTCTGTTGCCGGCTCGGACCTCGAGCAACTTCATCTCTTCGGATCTGCTACGCCTGCCCCCAGTCTGGGCCTGGGGAGCCGGCTCAGGGGACGTCTCCTCCGCCGGGTCAGGTATTACTTGGGCTTGCAGTGCCTGTTGGGTTTCTGCCTTCTCTTGCATGAACTCGGTAAGGTTCGGGATGTTGCCAGTCTCTTCCCTTGACAGAGGAGGACTTGCCACGAGTGGGGCCGAGAGGCTACTTGCTTCTTTGACCTGTCGAGACTCTCATGGGCATGACTGCCTTTCCCCTTGAGTCGTTAGAAACTCAATGAATGAAGGGGTATTCTGGCCGATCGGCTCTCCGGGGTAGAGACCCGAGGGAGGGGGAATCTCTCTGCCTTGGACACTAGGTTCAGGGATATGATATGGCTGTTCTCCCCTGAGCAGGATGTTATGGTTGGCCTGAGGAGGGCGTCCCCATTTCCTTCCCGACCTGGTGGCATGCTGGGAGGTGGATGCCTCGGCCTGGTTCACTTCCGATGGCTCAAAGGGCATCTCTTGCTCTTCCTCCCCCAGAGAGAGGGCAGTGTCAAACAACGCCGACAGGGTGTTGCAGGAGAGAACAATCCCGCTCTTCTTCTTGTTTCTAGGCCTTTTCTTCTTCTTTTTCTTCTTTTCTTCAGTGGCTGGCAACTAGCCTTGGGGAGGCTCACCCCACAAGAGGGGCTCTTCCTTTGCTTCGGCTTCGACTTCTGGAGCCAGTTCAAGTGATTCGAACTCTCTCCAGGGGACATATTCCTTCAGCTCCACAGGCTGGATTTCGGGCTGCTCATAATCTTCAAGCCCATCAATAATGGCCTGGAGTCTTTCCACTGCGGGACTGGTCTCTTTGTGCACCCGCATCGGGGTATGCTTCTTCTTATTGTTAGTGAAACGCCGCACGACTAGCGGGGGGGCTGTATCATGCCAAATAGGCATCACTGGTGGTGGGACTGGTCGAGGTGTGACACCCCTTATATGAACCTCCGGTGTGGGTCGGGGGACTTGCCTTCTTCTTCTATTCCTCGTCGGCGCAGCCTGCCAACCTCCTTGGTCTTGAGCTGGTGCCATGACAAAGGCTTCATATGTTGCAGCTGTACTGGCCTCTGCCCATTCCTCAGGAAGCTGTTAGTAAAGAGAGATCATGTTAACAGAAGTGCCGAGGTTTCGCATCTCATGCGGCTGCGGAGGATCCACCTTGTGCTCCCCCATGTCCAGCTCTCCCTTCTTAACCAAGGATTCAATGATATCCTTGAAGATATAACACTCCTCGATAGTATGCCCCAGCATCTGGTGGTACGGGCAGAAACGAGGATCATCCTTTCTTTTAATGTCACCAGGCCTCTTTGGTTTTGGCAATGTAATTTTATTGTATCTGGTGGCCCATTCAAACAAGATCCGGGACTTATCTCGAGGAAAAGAATACAACTTATTCCTCATTTTCTCCCGCAAGGAAGGACCTTCCCGCCGTTCAGTAGCCCTGGCTGGAGGTGGGTTGTCCGTCTCCTGGGCCTTCTCTGTCTGTTTCTCAAAAGCTTGAAAGTCCAATGTGTGGACTTCTGGTGGCACCGGCTTCTTCTCGGCTTGTCTGGCCATTTGACTTGATGCAGTTGGAGTGGAAGAGTATCGAGCAAGGAATGCCTCGATCTCCGCCACTATGTTGTTCAGGCGGTCAAATGACTTTACCTCGGCACCGATCATTCTTTCAAGGATTTCCTTCTTCAAGTTCTGTTTACAAATTTGCACCGCGTCCTCCTGATGCGGGGGACGCCTGCACCTCATATTGAGATTCCTCCACCTCTTTATATAGTCGGGTGCCGACTCATCGCTTCTTTCCCTCGTGGCGTAGAGTTCTGCCACGGTGACCTCCCGTTCAGCTATGTAGAACCTTTCTGATGGGAATCGACGCCGAGCATGTACATTTTATTTTGCATTTATGTCCTTTAGTTTATTTGTATATCCACGGGAAAGTATATGCGCAATTGTATGGCTTTATAAGCCAATGCGTCGTTCCCACGGATTGTTTGGGTTTCTTTGTAATTTGTCAGTAGGACCAACAAGGGGGCCCTCAGCCCTTTCCCATTGGTCCATGTCACTCATGTGGGGCTGGTCAACCATCCTAGGTGGCCATCTAGAAGGGTTGAATGTCAAATGCCACATGGGTAGACAAGTGGTTAAATTGGTCCAAGGTAGGTCACCTACCTTCACCTACCATACCCCTTGGTCAAGGGGGCGCCCCTCTCCCCTTATTAGTTTAATATTTTTTGTGTGTTGTTCAAACTTAATCCCAGCCATCCATCCCCCATCCCTACATCCAAGGGTCTACATTAGATTTGATACCTTTCATATAAAATGTTGTATTTTCATGTGAAAATCACTGAAAAATCAAAAAATTGTTTGGAAAGCTTTAAGCTTGCGCCCCCTTCCTCTCTCCTAGAGTTCTCCCCTCAGCCCCTCTACAATTCTAGAGTGTATCTATCTTCTATCTCCCCCTCTCAACCTCTGATCTTCATCGGTGCCGCCGCCGCCGCCGTTCGTGCCGCCTTCGAGCCGCCGTGAATCCGTCTTCGATTTTCTATCCTGCTAGACAAAGGTGTCTTCCCGAAATTTCTGATATCAGCCACAGCTTCTTCGTGATTTGTAATTTTATGGTGTGTTCCTATCTTCCATCCCATCATCCAAAAAAAACTTCAGGTCGAAAAGCCATCGTTTGATATTTTTGCAATTTTGGTCTTCAATCACTCCCAGATCTGTCATGTCTCTATCTACAGTGACAGCAGCTCTGAGTTTCTCATCTCCGATCTTCTTTTTGATTTTGTTTGAGGCTCCAAATTTTACTGAACGTTCTATCCATCATCCCCTACATCCATCATTTTTATTGATTTTTGATCCTCCCTCTATCCATTTTTCAAAATTCATGTTCTATCTCTGCTACAGTGTTTTCAGCTAATTCCCAGATCCGACCACCTTCTAGTTCAAAAATCAGAACAAATCACAGCCACCTCCAAATCCTTCATAGAAAATAGTTCCAATTTTCTACCTTGATTTTCTACAACTTTTCTGAATACCATAACTTCAGATTCGGACGTTCACATATCGGTCAAAGGCAACTCTCAGGAAAGTTCCCTACTAGTCTGAGAGTTCAGACACTGTACAACAGCAATATTCAAAATTCTCCAATCAGACGTACAGGCTTTGTTATTTTTCTATAATCCCATAGAGTTGAAGCCCTTCGAAGCAGATTTCCAACGGCGCTAGTTTCGTCACATTCCGACGTCAGGGCTGATCGCAACGTATATTCTCACCGGAGCGCGCGCTAAAAACCAGAAGCTGCAGATCCGTGGCCGGTTATTCTGACCGGCGCCGAACGGAGCCGCCCGGCCTCCGGCTGGCGAACCAGTGTGCCGCCAGCCCGGGGAGCGCTTCCCTAAGTGTCCCCACTACAGCGGTGCCACCGGGTCCCACACGGCCCCTCCGGACAGCACGTGGGCCCCACCGTCACTAGTTCGGGTGTTGCCGAATCAACGCGAGAAGCCGCCCGTCAACCCGAATTCGGTCCTCCCGGGCCCCATTGTGTAGCCCTTTACCTCCCTGCGTGGAGTGGGCAGAAAGTTGTATTGCTGTAATACTGTGTATTATTGTTCCGGGAGTACGAGTTTCGGCCAGGCCCGTCTTCCCCACGCCGAGCGCGTGGAGGTATCACATTCGCTCCCTTACTTGGCATTTTGCTTACTTCATATATATTTGTTTATGCCGCTGCTAGAGAGCATGTGTAGGGACAATTAGCTCGCTTTATATTTATATCACCGCTGCTGCGAGAGAGAGCGTTACTGTCCCGTGACCCGATCCGGGCACAAGTGAGAGTTGATGGGGACATCACCTCCCATGCCCACGTTCACGGCTCGTCTCCTCACCCCGGTTGCATCCGGCATGGTCTAGTCATTTAATTTTGAGTCCTATGTAATTTTTATTTGAGTCATTTGATGTATTTTCTATTTTATTTGAGTTATGTTCCTAGGTCTTGTGTTCATTTCCCTAAGTTTGAGTGTCATTAGGTTGTCTAGTTAGCTATTGGGCCCAATTCATTGGGCCTGGCCCAAGGGCTCTCCCCTACCCCCTCGGTTATTTGTCATTGAGTCAATTGTCAGGGACTTTTGTAGAAATGTGGGTTTCCTATATATAGGACCCCATTCCCCCCCATTTCAACTTAATGAATCAATCAATGAAAAATTGCCATTTTGTGAGTTCTATCTTTATTTTTATGGTGGAGTGAATCCATTAGTGAGGTGAGAAGCCTTAGGGAGAGAATCCCACCCATCCCTCTCTTAATCTCTCTTTTTCACTCCACTTTCTCTCTCCTCCACACCCAATTTCAAAAATTTTCTCTCTCCTCCCTTCCCAACCACCACTCTCCCACCTACCCCCATTAAAGGTCACTCCCCTTCCCCACACACCCCATTACTCTACCCCCTAGTCCCAAGAGAGCTTCCACCAATCCTAGCTCCACCTCCCAACCCCCAACTACCCCACCCACTTCCCCAAGCACCCTTCCCACTACCCAAAGCAGCCCTCCACCTTCCCAAGGCATCTCTTCGCATCCCCAAGACCACCATTGATCACCCCACATTAAAGGAAATTCAAACTCACATGCCCTCCACCCACTTGTGCCCCTTCCTCCTTCTCCCTCCAAGCCCAAATTCGTAGCTCCTCCTCCCACAACCTGTTAGACCCCCTTCCAGACCCTATTCTTCCCCTCTCACACCTTGGAACATCCCCTCCTAGACCCCCTCACAGCCAGGGTTCTCCCCACACTCATCCACTTCCATTTCCCCTCCCATATACCCCATTTCCCCCCCACCATCTTCAACCTTCAGTTTTCAGTTTGCTGGCAGCAGAAGAGTAGCAGTTTGCAGAGGCGACCCCGACCACATCTCAGAGAATCTGAAGGCAAAAGAGGCATCCACGGAAGCGTCTGCCTGTCCTCTTCGTAACGGTCGTGGTTTCATCCCCATCGGAGATCGGTGCTGCTTTGGAGGTCCATTCTTCCCCGACTGCGCAGAGGTGTCCCTGCAGCGGTCCTGAGTCGGAGAGGAAGCTTCACCATGCCAAACCTCAGAGGAATCAGGCCAAGGGTTCTTCTACAAAGTTCTACCTCTCCCTGTCTACTTTCAGAATCAAAAAGTAGAACCCCGTTTGGCATCCGGTATCAGGAGTTACCAATTTTCTCCCTCAGCTTCGTAGTCCTGCTACCCACAGTCTGCTCTGACCAGTCAACAGTGTTCAGAGTTCCCTGGTCTTTTCCGATATTGTCTGGCCTCTCCGTTAGTTTTTCTACGAAGAGGATTTGTCCATGATTCCAACGACTCCAACGGTGCTTGATTCCGAGTTCGGGAGCTGCCGGTACATCCTCTGCAACCTGCTGTTACTGCGCCGATCTGCCCCCTGCAGAGGTTCTGAGCCAGAGAAAAAGCTTCACCACGACGAACCCAAGAGGAACCAGGCCACGAGCTCTTCTACAAAGTTCTTCTCCTTCCTGTCTACTTTTGGAATCAAGAAGCGGAATCCCGTTCGGCATTCGTTAGCAGAAGTTATCATATTTATTCCTCGGTAGTGCGACTCTACTTCCCCACAGTCTTCACCGACCTCCCCTCACTCTTATGGATCCACTGTTCTTCTATGGCATTGTTTGGCATCTCTGTTTGTTCTGATGCAAAGAGGACCCGTCCACGGTTCCAACGGTTCTGGCGGCACCTAATTTGGAGTTCGGGAGCGGCCGGGGCAACCTCTTCTTTCTGCTGTTAGTAACCAGTTGCTGTCAGTCCGGGAATCAGCGACCCTATTCGAGCTCCTGCCCAGGCCAGCAGCGACCCCAGAAGAATTCGGAAAAATTCAGAGGCACTCTAGTTCCAGTAACGAAGATTTCTTCACTGGTCTCGCCCTCAGCGAAATTCTTGATCAAGTTCTGCAGCCACAGTACCAACTGTCTATCCACAATTACCGAGAGAAGGTAGATTCGGCATCTTCACTTCATCATCGTTTTAGCCCTAGTTTTCCCCACCCCGCTTGGCCGGCTGAAGGCCCCTCCCTGCGTGGAGGTAGTTTGATTGTAATCCATTAACTCCCACCCCAAGATCCCCCTCCTGCGAGAGGTGTAGTGTTGTAATAGCTTAAACAGGTCAAGCTACCCCGGCGCGACATGTGGGGAACCCACGCTTCCCCGCTCGCCCTCGTCTCCGAGCGGGACCGGTTTCTTCAAACCGGTCGAGTGAGTGCTCCAAAACTTTGCTCTAATTTATGCTTGTTCTTTCAATATTAGTTCATAAACTCCGCTGGCCGTGACGAGAGCCCGATCCTTAAGCTCATTTGCTATAAGTGATCATCGTGGGAAGAGAGTGGAACCCGTGCCCTTTGGCACTTCATCGAACCCTTGATTTGGGCAGCCGTACCCTTGGGGAATCAAACCTTGGCCTTGCTGGCCCTCTACCAGCAAGGGCCTAGCCCACACAACCTCCCCTTGGCATTGCCAAGTTACCCCGGGTCTTAGTGAGCATCGGGTGAGCGGTTGCTATTATCGGTCCGTTTTTGAATGCTTAATTGTGCTTGCTTGTTGAGTCCTAGATTGTGTCACATCAAATTGGTATCAGAGCAAGTCATTGACTTGTCTCTACAAGTCAAGTCCTAGGGCATGCTTGCATTCTTGTCCGAACCGTGCATTGTCAACCCATCATTGTTAACATTGAGTCTTGGGTCACATGGCCCCTCTCCCAATCATATCCCATGCATGCTTACCTAATGGAGAGCCCGTAGAAATTGATTTCATTGACCTAGAATCTGAAAATTAGGTGTCCCCCCATATCATTACCTCTCTTTGTAGGACCGGATAAATTGTGCACAATGGAGACCAAGTCTTTATTGAATTCCATAAATGGTTCGGGAAAACTAAGTATTTGGATGGGGCTTGGTGTCAAAAGGGAACATTGGCGGGTCCATGTATAATCCTAGGTAAGAAATGCTTAGATGAAAGGAATGCCGACATCGACCCAACACGTCGGAATTGCCTAGTGTATCCGCCACACCTTTCGGGAACCTTTAAATTCAACAACCTTGTATTCTCCCACCCGCGGGAATCCCGCCCTTGTTCACCACCCCGGGTGCACCATACTCCAGCCATCATCACCCCACCATCAAAGAACCTTCCCGCTCCATTAGCTTTGGAAGAAGTAGTCCACCCACTTTACCACATGAAGACAAATACCTCTCGGGAACCTATCCCCTCCATGGAGAGCACCCATGTTCCAATTGAAGAGGAAGCCTCGCACGAGGATCTTCACCCTCCACCACCCCCTCTAGATAAGGTTAAATTCATCTTGGAAGAGTCCCTTATTAGTTGGCTAAAGAAGAGCCCAATAAGAGAGATCACGGCCCACGATTGCCTTCCCATAAAGGAAAACCTTCTCATAGTGCACATCTCCTCCTATCACACCATAATCCAAACATCATACCAAGTGGAAACCTTAGAGGACCTTCTCAATGTCTTAGCTTGGCAATATGAGTTGACCGGCTTGTTGACCCCCATGGCTCACCAATCTAGGAGCCTTGACCTCCTACACCTTTGTGTCGGGTCTATCACCTCGGTTTGCTCCATTGGTTGCTACACTAGCGACCTCCTTCTATTTCTCCCCACACCCGATGAGCCCGACCTTCTCCTCAATTTGGAGCTTCTTATATCGGGTGGAAAGTCAAGCCCTCCCCTCATGGCCGACCCACTCACAAAGAACTTCGGTCCAATTATCTCATTAGAGGAGGCTGACCCACCACCACTTGAGGATCTTGAGGACATAGGGCCCCTCCCCCTCGATAACCCTTTTTATGATCCCTTTGATCCCTTCCAATGGGGGTCAAAGAAATTATGGGACCCAACCACCTTATCCACCACCCACCTTTCCCTATCCCAACCCACCATGTTTGACCTAATCCTCCCCATCCTAGACCCGAGTTACACCTTGGGAGCCATGACCTTGGGCCACATATCCCTAGGTAATCAAGTTGTGCCCCACCCCATGATGACCACCTTCTTAGATCCATTCGATCATTTCCAATGGGAGTTCAAATGTTATCCCACACCTATACACATGGAAGTCACCTTTGGGAAAAGCATGCATGTGCCTAGGCTTACCATACCCCATGGCATGAACACTATGTTGGGTCCATTCATTCATATCACCCACATGTCAAGTAGAAAGTATGAGTGGTCCATATTCGGATGTCATGGTCCACCTTCATTCATCATGGGCCTTAAGCATGTCAAAGGCATCTACGGATGTCCGGGTCCCCCAATATTTATCACCAATTTGCATGATAGGGCCACCTACGGGTGCCCCGGCCCACCTAGGCTAACCAAAGTCAACACTGCATCATTACACGATAGGTCTACTTTTGGTTGCCCAGGTCCACCCATCACCCCTAGAATGTCTGCATTCACAACATTGCATAAAGAGATCCGCAAGCACATTAGTAAGAAGAATGTGACTTATAAAAGGCGAGCCGACTCTCATCGACGTCACCAAGAATTCCATGAGAGTGACTTTGTGATGGTAAGGACGGAGAGGCTCTCCCCGGGAGCCATCTCCAAATTGAGGCCACGTGGGGCTGGTCCCTTCCAGGTCCTGAGGCGCATTGGTGCAAATGCCTATGAGTTAGATCTCCCCGAGGAATATGGGGTAAGTCCCACATTCAGTGTCGCCGACCTAGTGCCATACAAGGGACGCACGGTGGTACCTAGTGAGGATATTGAGCCTATTCCCTCCGTTGAGAGAGCACCCACCCGTGAGGAGAGTCCACCAGCCAAGAGAGCCCAGAATGAGCGCATTGAACGAATATTGGATGAACAGGTCACTACCACCAGGAGCAAGGTATACGAGCGCTATCTCGGCAGGTGGATGGATCGGTCTCGTTCGGAAGACTTGAGGGCAATACCACTTCTACACCCTCCAAGGAGGGGAGGACACTTACTCGACGGAGTCGAGTTCTCCGCACCCCGGGAGTATGATGGGGACATCACCTCCCATGTCCACGTTCACGGCTCGTCTCCTCACCCCGGTTGCATCCGACATGGTCTAGTCATTTAATTTTGAGTCCTATGTAATTTTTATTTGAGTCATTTGATGTATTTTCCATTTTATTTGAGTCATGTTCCTAGGTCTTGTGTTCATTTCCCTAAGTTTGAGTGTCATTAGGTTGTCTAGTTAGCTATTGGGCCCAATTCATTGGGCCTGGCCCAAGGGCTCTCCCCTACCCCCTCGGTTATTTGTCATTGAGTCAATTGTCAGGAACTTTTATAGAAATGTGGGTTTTCTATATATAGGACCCCATTCCCCCCCATTTCAACTTAATGAATCAATCAATGAAAAATTGCCATTTTGTGAGTTCTATCTTTATTTTTATGGTGGAGTGAATCCATTAGTGAGGTGAGAAGCCTTAGGGAGAGAATCCCACCCATCCCTCTCTTAATCTCTCTTTTTCACTCCACTTTCTCTCTCCTCCACGCCCAATTTCAAAAATTTTCTCTCTCCTCCCTTCCCAACCACCACTCTCCCACCTACCCTCATTAAAGGCCACTCCCCTTCCCCACACACCCCATTACTCCACCCCCTAGTCCCAAGAGAGCTTCTACCAATCCTAGCTCCACCTCCCAACCCCCAACTACCCCACCCACTTCCCCAAGCACCCTTCCCACTACCCAAAGCAGCCCTCCACCTTCCCAAGGCATCTCTTCCCATCCCTAAGACCACCATTGATCACCCCACATTAAAGGAAATTCAAACTCACATGCCCTCCACCCACTTGTGCCCCTTCCTCCTTCTCCCTCCAAGCCCAAATTCGTAGCTCCTCCTCCCACAACCTGTTAGACCCCCTTCCAGACCCTATTCTTCCCCTCTCACACCTTGGAACATCCCCTCTTAGACCCCCTCACATCCAGGGTTCTCCCCACACTCATCCACTTCCATTTCCCCTCCCATATACCCCATTTCCCCCCACCATCTTCAACCTTCAATTTTCAATTCGCTGGCAGCAGAAGAGTAGCAGTTTGCAGAGGCGACCCCGACCACATCCCAGAGAATCTGAAGGCAAAAGAGGCATCCACGGAAGCGTCTGCCTGTCCTCTTCGCAACGGTCATGGTTTCATCCCCATCGGAGATCGGTGCTGCTTTGGAGGTCCATTCTTCCCCGACTGCGTAGAGGTGTCCCTGCAGAGGTCCTGAGTCGGAGAGGAAGCTTCACCACGCCAAACCTCGGAGGAATAAGGCCAAGGGTTCTTCTACAAAGTTCTACCTCTCCCTGTCTACTTTCAGAATCAAAAAGTATAACCCCGTTTGGCATCCGGTATCAGGAGTTACCAATTTTCTCCCTCAGCTTCGCAGTCCTGCTACCCACAGTCTGCTCCGACCAGTCAACAGTGTTCAGAGTTCCCTGGTCTTCTCCGGTATTGTCTGGCCTCTCCGTCAGTTTTTCTGCGAAGAGGATTCGTCCACGATTCCAACGACTCCAACGATGCTCGATTCCGAGTTCGGGAGCTGCCGGTACATCCTCTGCAACATGCTGTTACTGCACCGATCTGCCCCCTGTAGAGGTTCTGAGCCGGAGAAAAAGCTTCACCACAACGAACCCAGAAGGAACCAGGTCACGAGCTCTTCTACAAAGTTCTTCTCCTTCCTGTCTACTTTCGGAATCAAGAAGCGGAATCCCGTTCAGCATCCGTTAGCAGAAGTTATCAATTTTATTCCTTGGTAGTGTGACTCTACTTCCCCACAGTCTGCACCGACCTCCCCTCACTCTTCTGGATCCACTGTTCTTCTACGGCATTGTTTGGCATCTCTGTTTGTTCTGCTGCAAAGAGGACCCGTCCACGGTTCCAACGGTTCTGGCGGCATTTGATTTGGCATTCGGGAGAGCCGGGGCAACCTCTTCTTTCTGCTGTTAGTAACCAGTTGCTGTCAGTCCGGGAATCAGCGACCCTGTTTGAGCTCCTGCCCAGGCCAGCAGCGACCCCAGAAGAATTCGTCAAAATTCAGAGGCACTCCAGTTCCAGTAACCAAGATTTCCTCACTGGTTTCGCCCTCAGAGAAATTCCTGATCAAGTTCTGCAGCCACAGTACCGACTGTCTATCCACAATTGCCGAGAGAAGGCAAATTCGGCATCTTCACTTCATCATCATTTTAGCCCTAGTTTTCCCCACCCCGCTTGGCCGGCTGAAGGCCCCTCCCTGCGTGGAGGTAGTTTGATTGTAATCCATTAACCCCCACCCCAAGATCCCCCTCCTGCGAGAGGTGTAGTGTTGTAATAGCTTAAACAGGTCAAGCTACCCCGGCGCGGCGTGTGGGGAACCCACGCTTCCCCGCTCGCCCTCGTCTCCGAGCGGGACCGGTTTCTTCAAACCGGTCGAGTGAGTGCTCCAAAACTTTGCTCTAATTCATGCTTGTTCTTTCAATATTAGTTCATAAACTCCGCTGGCCGTGACGAGAGCCCGATCCTTAAGCTCATTTGCTATAAGTGATCATCGTGGGAAGAGAGTGGAACCCGTGCCCTTTGGCACTTCGTCGGACCCTTGATTTGGGCAGCCGTACCCTTGGGGAATCAAACCTTGGCCTTGCTGGCCCTCTACCAGCAAGGGCCTAGCCCACACAACCTCCCCTTGGCATTGCCAAGTTACCCCGGGTCTTAGTGAGCATCGGGTGAGCGGTTGCTGTTATCGGTCCGTTTTTGAATGCTTAATTGTGCTTGCTTGTTGAGTCCTAGGTTGTGTCACATCAAGAGCAAACCACCCTAGCTCACTGTCGGTTTCTCAACCACGCACGTCCGACGCTTCCCTCGTTAAGGGACAATCACGAGCTTGTCGTGTCCGTGGTCTCGTCTCGCATCAATTTGGTATCAGAGCGAGGTTGAGTCTAGGGTGTCAATAAAAAAAAGTGTCATTTAGGTCTAGTCATTAGTCATTGTCTAAGTCGTGTTTAGGATCATCATTGTTTTAAACCAAAAAAAAAGTGTCTTTTTGCATTTGCATCCCTTTACTCGGTATATCAAAAGGTGTTGTCCGAACGTTAGGCTACGCCTATCGGGAAGGCCGCACACTTGCGCGAGTGATCTTCGGATCAGTTATCCCCGCCACGTACCGAGTCTTGGTCGTCATGTCTAGAGTAGTAGTCCATTGTCTAGTTGGTTTATCTACTAGTGTCGACATGTCCACCCACTAGTCCCCAATCACCCATGGACTCCCAAACGCCCGGATGGTGGCGATACTATCTCAAATGGAAGGACCACCCGAACCACCCCACGAGGCCCGAGACCCGGGACTTCTACGGGTCCGATGACCCGAGTGTCTATCTAGAATGGGAAGCCATCATGGACGATTACTTCAAGGTGTATATTATGTACGGGCCCATGCAAGTCGATGTTGCCAAAAGGTGACTTTTTGGTGAAGCCGCCGCAACTTGGAGGAACATCAAATACTGGAGGGAGGATAGAAATCTAAGGCCCATCGAGTCATGGTGGGAAATGAAGAGAGCGCTTAGGAGGGCCTACTTTCCCCGCCCACCTACCTCCAACCACGGAGGTCATACCACGCACCCTCCCCACCAACTCACCCACAAACAAGTGGGCCACACCTCTACCCAATCCCACCCCTTCACCGCCGTCCAAGCCCACCAAAGCGACCCCAATCTAGTGGCCCGCCCAAGCACCTCCAACCAACCTCCCCTTGGCACCCCCATCCCAACCCACTCAAGTACCTCCAACCGAGTGGAAGCCCCACTTATCACCGAGCCTAGGACCACACCTAGGCCGAGGGACGAGGAGCGAGTCCACCCTAAGGTCCCTACTCCAACCCGCTCCTTTGAGGAATTCATGAAAATGATGTCGGATTTGTTAGAAAGGATAAGTGCTTCTTCACCTCCCGTAGGTGCTCCATCACCACCCTCTCCTTCCGAGCTCTATTCGGAACCTTCTTCTTTGGAGCTACCAAACCCCGAGCCACCCGTGTTTCTTACGGGAACACTTTACATAGCTGAGCCACTTCTTAGTTGGTTCAAGGATAGCTTGGTCCCACTTCCCTTTCCATCCATGGACCCCACCTTACCTTTAGTGCCAGTCAACTCATTCCATACCACATTTCGGTCTAGTCACCATGTTGACACGTTAGACGATCTTGTCATGGGATTAGATTCACAATGGAAGTTGACGCACCTACTAGCCCGAGGCTTTGACCAACCCGCTAGTCTTAGCTTCACCCATCCGGCCTTAGGGTCCATTACCTCCGAGTGCACCGTGGGTTGTGTCACCACGGAGGTCCTCTTACTCCTCCCCTTACCGGACGAGCCCGAATTCATACCCTTTTGTCCGAGGGAGGAATCATACATCTTGCCTACGATCCCCGTCCCACCCGTTACAATTCAAGAAGGTGACTACCCATACCTTCAAAACTTCTACATGTGGGACCGTGACTTATGGGAACCCACCACAAGGGGTCATACCTTCTTTGACCCTTTTGACCCCTTCACTATTAGGCTTCCCGAGTTACCACCCGTACTCCCCTTCTTCAAGGAAGCCCACTTTTATGCCCCTTCCCCTCGGGATGGGCCATCTACATCCACCAACCCCGACCCACCTACACCCGGCCCTTCTAAACCACCCGAGTCGCCCACATTCAAAAGACCATCCACGCATAACCACACCCGACGTATAGGTGTTCCCCATGCCATCCATTCCCAGTTGCACAACATGCATGCATGGCACATACTCGGGTGTCCTGGTCCGCCGTCGCCCATGTACGGGTCGGACTAACATTAGGTGTGTCTAGGGTCATAGATGAGTCCGTGTGTTTTCCTTGTGTGGTTTGTTTGCATGATTTGTGTGTCGTTTGTTTGTCTGCATGTGTCTTGTGCAAGCTCGTTATCGTTCTATTATGAGTAAGAGGCGAGTGGACTCATTCGATGAGTATGGGATCAGTTCTACATCTATACCCGGATCAGTCACCTACAGGGACTCAGCGGTGATTCCTAGTGAGTCTTCGAGCTGCTTCCTTCCCTTTGCGAGTGTCCCACCCGAAGTGTCCACCTCTAGCCCATGGCAGCTTGTGCATATCGAGTATATATGGAATGAACAGGTGCCAATCACTTGGAGTGGAGCACACCCGCGCTACTTGGCACGGTGACGGATCCGCCGGAGTACTCTAGCATCCATACCCCTACTCGACGGGGTCGAGTTCCTCCCACCCGGGGAGAGTTGATGGGAATCGACGCCGAGCATGTATATTTTATTTTGTATTTATATCCTTTAGTTTATTTGTATATCCACGGGAAAGTATATGCGCAATTGTACGGCTTTATAAGCCAATGCGTCATTCCCTCGGTGGAGGGGTGGACACGGAGCGCACATGGGCTGGTGGAGCTATGGTTGTGGTGAGGACTTGGAGGTAGGGTGTAGATGTAGTGGTGGGAGAGGTGGGAAGTGGTGGGGATTGGGTGATTGGGGTCTTGGGTTGGCCAAGGGGAAATGAAGGAGTTGAAATGCTCTTTGGGCTTTGGTGTTCGGAATGGGAGGGGAAAATATATCTAGCCCTAAGTTGTTCCTTCATGTCTCCCCATGTTGTGAGGGGAGCTTCCCTTCTAATTATCCTTAAGCCTTCAATTTTCAACCAATGAGTGTGGGCCCGTTTGGTAAGTTGTAATTTGGCAAATCGGACTTTCTCATCCTCGGACATGGGATACCTAGTGAAGTAATGATCCATGGAAGCCTCCCATTCTAAATACTCATTATGATGAGTCCCATCAAAGGTGAGAGGTGAGGGAGGAGCCCTATTATCATTCATCCTTGGGGCGGGCCAATTTTCTTCTAGTTGATCAAGTCGTCTAGATAGGTTATCAAGCTTGCCATTGGCATGGGTCAAGGTTTTCATGAGGTAACTGACGTGGCCAGGGAAGTCATGGGTGTTAGTGGTAGGTATCCCTTGGGGTTTTGGATTCATGGTGGTATTTAGAAGAGGATGGATTGACTTGATAATGGACTCCACTACGAGTGGTCATGCAAAGTTGGGTGGGCTATGCAAGGGTGTTTGGATGCACCTATGAAAGACTTAGTGTGACCCAAGACTAGACTTGTAAGGACAAGCCTATAACCTGGCTCTGATACCACTTGATGTGGCACAGCCCAAGGATGACTAAATATGCAATGAACAACCTAGGACCTAGATCCACAAGCATACAAGCTCTCCAATGATTCTCACAATAGCGTCTTACTCACACGGCACACGCGATCACCCGGCGGGGCCGGGGGATGATGGCAAGGGTCCGAGGGGGAACCCAATGAATCTAATGGACTTAGTGGGCTTAGGCTGACCCCAAAGAGTCTAGGATTCCCAACTTAGTGGGCGGCTGGTCCGCAGGGCGGGGTTTGGGGGTGGCACTCTCTCCCGGTCCGCGGTGGGCACTAACAAATGAACATACAAGTACGGGCCCTCTTCTCACCGTCCGACGAGCATTCAAAGCAATACTAAACTTGCAGAAGTAAGGCTATCAAGGTTAGTACTAGAGGCTCACCTGATCGGTGTGAAGACACCGATCCCGCTCGGAGACGAGGGCGCGCCGGGAGGCGAGGGTATATACCCGATCGCCGCGGCGATGTAGCTTGACCTGAAAGTGTAAAGAGTAAAACACTACGCCTCTCGCAGGAGGGATGATCTTGGGATGGGGATTAAGTTAATTACAACCAAAACTACCTCCACGCAGGGAGGGGCCTTCAGCCGGCCAAGCGGGGTGGGGAATTATGCAAAGAGGATCGACTTTCCGAGCTCCGCCGGTTCTGCCTTTCTTCTGTATTTCTGGACAGGGGGTCGAAGTTGACGCTGCCAAAAATTCCACCGAGCTCAGAACCAGATGAGACTTGCGCCAAAAGTTTTCTAACGGACCAAGGATGACCTCTGAATTTTTTCTGTGCTTGGTAAAGTCGTTTCTGGCCGGGGCAGAGTCTGGAACCGGACTGATTGGTTCTGCCTCTGTCTGGTGCAGAACAATGTGGCTGGTTGCAGAGGGTGCCACGATCTCTACCAAGCTCTGATTGAGACGAGACCTGAACCGTTGGAACCGTGGTCGAGTCTTCTTTCTATCGGCACCAACGGCGTGGTCGGCAGATGTTGGAGAAGACCAGGACGATCAGATGAGTAGAGGGGTGTTGGTTCTGGATTCTGTAAACTGACCTGACACACTTGGAGTAGAAAATTCGTAACTTTAGATGCCGATGTCCAAATGCATCTCTGCTTCTTGAGGATGAAAGAGAACTTGAGAGGGAAGATTTTTGCTGAAGAACACTTGATCTGAATCCCAAAAGGTTCGTCGTGGTCGAGCTTCCACTCTCGCTCTGGTTTCCTACCTGAGAGGTCCTGCGCAGTCGAGGGAGAATCGCTCCTACTGGCAGCTCGGAACTCAGATGTCGACGAAACCACCTCGCCTTGAAAGCTCTCTGGACGAACTTTCCAGAGATGTAGGCCTTGACACCAGAAGGACCAGGGATAGGCCGGATCCGATGTAACTTTCAGGACCCAACTCTGCTGCCTGTGACCTGCTATCTAAAACTGCAAACCAACAAGATTAAGGGAATGGGAGAGAGGGTAGCATAGCTTGGGAGTGATGGCTGATGGTTTGAGGAGGGGGGATGGACATGGCTAGGATCTTCCAAGAGGTCTAGGGGGGCAAGGATGGGTGGAGGAAGAGCTGGAGCTGCAAAGGGTGGTGGGGGGAAGATGGAGGTGCACAAGAGAGATGGTGAGTAGGAGAGGAGGTGGGGGGCGAACTTGGCTGTTGGGGGGAGATGGAATTCGACCTAGGGTGGTTTAGGAGGTGGGGAGATGGAAGGGCACAGCCCTAGGGAGAGGGAAATTTGAATTTGGGCTTAGGGAAGAGCCCCTTCAACCTTGGGGAGAGGAAGGGTTGCTTGGGAGAGTGGAAAGGTGCCTAGGAGAAGGGGTTTCCACCTAGGGGTTGGAGGGGGAATTGAATGAGTGCATGGGGAAGGGGAAGGGGCCTTAATGAGGGGTGAATGGGGAGGAGAGAGAATGAATTTCGAAATTGGGGGGGGGGAGGAGAGAGAGGGGGGGCACAACCCACTTAGAGAGAGTGATAGTAAGAGAGAGAGAGAGGGGGAGATATTGAGAGGGAACTAGAAGGTGTGGAAATTTTATGGATTCATTATTCAAGCATAAGTTGTTACAATGAGAGGGAGGGGAGGCCTATTTATAGGCTCCATACTTTCATATGACCATAATGACCCTGACATGCTAACTAATGACCAAAGCAGTCCAAGGGAGGGGTGCCCCTGGGCCTAGCCCACTAGTTGGGCCCAATAGCTTAACAAATCAACATAATGACACATGACTTTGGTAGATAACCTACTAACCTAGGTACATGACTCAAATAATAGGAAAATTACATGGTTTAAGACTCAAATAAAATATAAAAATTACATGACTAGACTCGCAAACACATGACGAACATAATGGCATAAGTCGACGACGATTCGAGCCTCAAAAAAGTGGAGGGGCAAGGGATGCCCCCATCAAAAACATACGCGGAAAAGTCGCGAAACGCTCTCGGGCCTCCGAAACAACTCCGGATCGTGCCGATCTGAACACGAAAGATGTCCGAAACAAAATTTCCGACACAGTGGAGTCGAACACTTTGAGGAACCAGATCCGGGACCCACGAAGAGGGATCCGAAAGGTCTGGGATATTACAGAGGGGGCAGGGAGGGTAGGGGGGATCGAGGGGGTGCAGATCTAGGAGGGGTGCCTTGCTCGCTAAAGGCAGAGGGGAATAAGGGGTAGGGAGGGTCTGGGTTGGGGGGTGGGGCAGATCCGGGAGGGGTGGAGGGTGTTCCCTAGAGGTGGGGGAGAGGGAGGGGGAAGGAGAGCTGCCTGAGATGGTGGAGAGAGGTTGCCTGTGGCACCCCCTCTCTCTCTCTCTCTCTCTCTTAAAATACAAAGGCATTTTCTAAATTTTACATTTCTAAACGATTTTCGTGAGCATACTCTCGGAATATTCGTCGGTGTTGATAGCCTTGGAGCCATAGGGGTACAACCACAATAATGTGGTGTATATCAAGGATATTTTTGATAATATGTAAAAAATAAGGGGATAAATACGAATATGATATTTTGTATCGATATAGATGTAAAAATCCCTTTAAAAAATAAGTGCTATTTGCCCCTATTTTTTTATCTTTATGTTAACCACCCTTAGAAGACCTTTAGACTAAGTTTGATAATCGAAAATCGAATAGGCGCCATTGGGATGGCTTATTAACCGGTTAGCGGCCGATTTCATCGGTAACTATGTTACCTAAGTTTGAGTGGACACCGAATAAGAGAATCGAACATGCACAAAATCTCGATTTTATGCGGTTTTCTCATTCAAGTGCTGAGGCTCGAATACGTCGTCCGCCCGATTAAGGTGAACGACGTGTTCCGCCTCTAACCCACTCGATCATCAAAGTGGGCCTTAAAGAAATAGTTATCTTCAATTTTCTTATTAACACATTTTAGTTAAAATGTGCGTTAATGTTCGCATGTCTTAGGCTGCATTTGGAACGATAGTGGGTGCGGAGATCTTTTCAAAATCTCTAGAGGGAGAAGAAATTATGTTTCGAGAGTTTTTTTTTTTTAGATTATGAGCTCTCCTCTTTTTTCTCCCTATCTTTTTCTAAACTTTGAAATCAATATAAAATAAAAGTTGATGAGACATTTGGACATTTAAATTTTTTTTAAAGTAAGTAAGAATTTCAATGATTAGAATCTCTAAAATACCTCCTCAACATGTGTTCCAAATGCTACCTTAATGTCTAACAAAGCTACGAGGTGTTTACATGTTTTTTTTAACTGAAGTCATACTTGCAAGGGACAAGAGGAGAAGCTCGACCCCGGCCATCTTACAAGAAAATTTTATATAAAGCAAGCAAAGAGGAGAGAAGAAGATTGGGGGATACATGGGACAACTAGGGTCCGGGGGAGCATCCTACAAAGGAAGGGAGGAGCCCAATTACAACATGGGGTAAAGCCCAATAAACCCAAAAAGGGAAAAAGCAACACGGAGGCCCAACACAGGGGCAAAGTAACAGGAACGTGACTGTTGGGACGCCGATGATAGCACAGCTAGGCGAGGAGGCCAGTGACAGCAATAGCGTGGCCGACGTGGAGGACGCAGAACGTCGTCGTAGGAGATAGCATAGCTTAGTCGAAGTAGGAAGCCGCCTGGCCCACAGCATAGCCGCCTGGCCCAATAAGTCCGAACAGGAAAACTACAACGAAGCCCGAACCGACGGAGAAACGGCGTGGACGCCGGAGACAACAGAGCTTGACTGACGATCAGGAGCACGAGTGAGATGGGTGGCCCACCCAAGAGACGAGCCTGGATAGGCCACCGGCGTCAGCGTGTTATCATATTCACAGGCGTTAATTTTGTGTTAGCATATAGATTGGCCAATAATAGTGGGAAACCATCCCAATCAGGCCTGCTCATTAATTAGAGGAGACTTCCAGCCCGGTTCAGTCCCATTAAGCTGGCCTTGCGGTCGGCATTAGTTGCTCCTCTTGAATGAATAGATTTTTAAGTAGCTCTCAAGTGAAGGGCGGGGGGGGGGGGTCCGTGACTCTCTCCACAACCGTTGACCATTTGGTTCAAAACACAGACAAACCAGCCCATTCAACATGCAGGCATGATTAGTTTGATTTGCTTTGAAAGTTAAAAAAGGAAAATTAGTTCGTTTCAGGGATAGTTCACCTTGTTTCGGGTTCAAACAACAACAGTACCACTGGAGAAAACTGCAGGGTGTGAAGGGGCCTGGCTCTACAGAGGATGGGCCTGGCATCTCGGGCGGCCTACTGGATGCACAGAACTGTGCATCATCGGCTAAGTGTGCATCATCGGCTAAGTGGTAACCATGTGAAGCTTACGGTTTTGGAAGATAAGTCCCGGAGAAATCCTGATTAGTTTAGTAGATAAGATTCTGCTCCGTGTATTTATTATCTTTCTGTTATCTCTTCAGAGTCCTCGTTGTACAAGGATTATGGGTGCGCCCGAAATATGTAAACTGTACTATACATTACATACCCAATATATACGGACAGAACTGAGCGCTCTCTGTTACAGAAAAACAGAGCGCCAGTCAGTTTCCTTCCTCCAGTGTGGGAGTAAGGTTTTTCTCATCATGGTATCAGAGCAGTTTGGATAGCGCCTCCCCTGGTTCTTCTCTCTTGGCTCATCTTCTCCTGCTTCCTCTTGCACTCGCCTCTTGCCTCTGTTTTCCTTTTCTTCCTGTTTTTTTTTTCTTTCACAAATCCTAAACTTCCGGTGAGCGTGCATCGATCCGCAGATTATTATAATTTTCCAATCCAAGGAATAAAAAGTTTGTGAGGTAATTTTGGGACTCAAGGAACAAAAACATTCCGCAATTTTTTTATCTCCTTAAATCCGTAATCTGAAATTTTAAAAGTTTTTATAAATAAATTATTAATAATTATAAATTTATAAAAAATAACTCAAAAAATACATGCGCAGACATGTCATTATGTAAAATCACATTATACAAATATCATAAAATTACCTCCCAAACTTTTTGTTCCTTGGATTGGAAAAATAAAATAATTTGCGGATCGATGCACGCTCACCGGAAGTTTAGGATTTGTGAAAGAAAAATCCCATGGGCGTGACAACAACAATCGCTGGTCAGATGTGCCACTTCTATGGTCACCTTGCTGATGTAATCTCGAAGCGCCATCATCACGGAACTCCGTGATGACTAGGGGTGAGCATTATTCGAGTTTAACTTGAAAATTAAATTGAATCGAACGATTTGATTCGGTTTGATTTGGGTTAAAATTTATTAAATTTTAGTTTGGGTTCAAATCGAACCGTATTAAAAAATTTAATTTGATTTGATTTTGAAATTTAAGAAATCGAACAAAACCAAACCGAATCGAATAATTTGAATTTAAGAATATTTTTATCAAATTAATAGAAATGTATATGTAACTATAAATCAGAATTTAAAAAGTCCAATTCCTACCATTCTAATGGGGTTTCCGACATTATGAAATAGGTTTCAAATCACCTTCTATTTTACTGTAACTGAAGTTCTTAATTTTTTATGTTAAAATATTATGGAGCTTGTTCTTACAAGTTACAACTTTGTATGTTATTTTTTTACTATTTACTTTATTTGGTAGAAATTCTTTTACCTACCTTTCTCTAACGTTGTTTGAATCCAATCTAATTTATAAAATGAGAGATGAATATGATTTAAACCGAATCAAACCGAACTAAACCGAATTAATTCGGTTTAGTTTGTTTTGGTTTCAAACTAATTTGATTTGGTTTGATTCGAGTTGAAGTCTTAATTCGATTCCATTTGATTTGAAAAATATTATCTTCAAACCAAACCAAATCAAACCGTGCTCACCCCCGGTGATGACATCCGGACAGCAACCTTCCTCCCCTTCGGCCTATTCCGTTGGTGCGCCTCCAAGTGCCCCCTCCACTTGTTGGTACCCCCGACTCCGGGGCAACAAATCACATCACGCCAGATGTTCAAAACCCTGGTAATCCAATCCCCTTCGTTGGTTCCGATCTAGTGCAGATCGATGATGGCTCAGGTCAGTCTCTCTCTCACATTGGTGATGTCTCTCTCCCTTCGTAGCTTTCTCTATAACGTGTCTTACATGTTTCCTCTGTTACCAAAAATCTTCTGTCTGTCAGTCAATTCACTCTTGATAATAACATCTTTTTTTTAATTTCATCCCGATGTTGTTTCCATTTTAAAGTTCGTGCTATGGGGAAGGCTTCTTCTCAACGGCTGAGTCCGTGACCGTCCCTATCAACTTCAACTCACTCGTCGTCCTCACGTTCAGGTCTTCTTCGGTGAATGTGCGCCTTCTCATGTGTGGCATAAACGCCTGGGACATGCTGCCATGCACATGGTGCAGGACGTCATTGCCGAGCATGGTCTACCTTCTTTTGGTTCTACTTCGCGTCATCTTTGTTCGGCTCGCCAACAGGTCAAGAGTCATAAGTTGTCTCTTCCTCCCTCCTCCTAGATGTTCCAACCATCCTCTCGAGTTAGTGTTTTCTGATGTGTGGGGGCCCCGCCCCGGTGTTGCCTTCATCTGGTCATCTTTATTATGTTTGCGTTCATCGACGACTTTAGTAAATACACGTGGCTTTTTCCTTTGGTTCGAAAATCTGATGTGATTGATGTATTTCTTCAAATGCATGTGGAGCGGTTCTTTGGCCATAAAATTAAAAGCTTTTCACTCGGATTGGGGAGGGGAATTCCGGTCTCTCTCTCTCTCTCTCTCTCTCGACACTTGAATGCTCAAGGAATCATTCACCGCTTGACCTGCCCCCACACCCCCCAGAACAAAAATGGGACGATCGAGTGCAAACATCGATCGACATATAGTCGAGACGGCTCTTGCCCTACTTGCCATAGCCTCCGTTCCTAAGATCTATTGGTCCGACGCCATGGAGATGGCAGCGTACCTCATCAAGCGCCTGCCCTCTCCTCAGTTAATTAGGTCGCAAGTCTCCCCTTGAGCAACTCTTTCGTCACTTTCTCGACTATAATTTTCTGCGAGTTTTTGGATGTGCGTGCTATCCATGGCTCTGGCCATATTCCCCTACAAAGCTTGATTATCATTCGCAACTTTGTGTTTTCCCGGTGTATATATAGCTCATCTCACCATGGGTATAAATGCCTACATCCACAAACTGGACGCATCTTTGTCTCACACTTTGTCATTTTTGACGAAGGTCAGTTTCCCTTCACCGAAGGGGCTCCCAGACCTTCTCCGTCCCCTTCTACTGGTTGTGTTGTTTCAGGTAATGGCGTCTTCACCATGGGGCGACGCATGGTGGTCCCGACTTCACCATCTCTGGTGTCTGGTCACCTGGTCCTGGCGACTGGACCTTCACCACAATCCGGTTAGTGGTTTCTCTTGCTATCTCCTCTGGATGGTCCATTCGGCAATTAGATGTTTCTAATGCCTTCCTCCATGGCCGTCTAATGAGACCGTCTTCATGGACCAGCCACCGGGCTTTGTACATTCACAATTTCTAAACCATGTCTGTAGGCTCCATCACTCCATCTATGGGTTGTGTCAAGCCCCTCGTATGTGGTTTCACCGTTTGAATACCTGGCCTCCTAGCTCTTGGGTACATCAGCTCGGCCACTGACACCTTATTCTTCTTGCACTGCCCTGGCCTGACCGTCTGTTAGAGTGTGGAGTCAGAACTCTTTCATTCGTGCGCCTCTGCACGGGATCACACTCTGTCTCAGGAGCGCATCCACTGCTCCAGGGGAGCATTCACAGCATCAGGGAAGCATGGCGAGCTTATGCCATCTCCAGGGGAGCATTCGCTGCTCCATGAGAGCAATCGCTGCCCCAGTGGAGCATCCACTGCTCCAGGGGAGCATCCTCAGCTCAGGAGAGCATGGCGAGCATATCGCATCTCCAGGGGAGCATTCGCTGCTCCAGGGGAGCATCTTTCACTGCCAGGGAAGCATTCGTTACTCTAGGGGAGCATATGCTATCCGGGTCTAACAGGGAAGCACATGCTATCACTGGAGGACATTCATTGTCCCAGGAGAGCATCACTGGCGTCGGGGAAGCATGCATTGCGGGTTCAAGGCAAGTCGATATCACTTGGGATGCGTCGACCTTGTTTGGCAATGCGTCGACCTTGCCTTGGCAATGTTTTGATCTGTCTGATGGTGGGGGAGCATCTGTAGTCGCTGGAGGGCATACTCGGTCCCAGGAGAGCATCCGGGGGGATAGACGAGCATGCGCGATTGATGTATCCCGGAAGAGGGTTTCTGTTTAACCGGGGTATTATTGTCTTTAAAACCCTGACTAATGACGCCCTAATCTCCTAGTATAAAAGGATGGGCTCTCTCTTTGTATTGAACAAGTCTGTGATTATCTAGTGGAATCCTGTTGCGGCCGTGGATGTAGGAAGGCATCTTACCTCCGAACCACGTAAAAATCCCTGTGTGTTCTTGTGTGATTGGTTTTTTCTCTTCTTCCTCCTCTGCTGTTTGTCCTCCTCGTCTGGGTACTCCGGTTCTATCCCCAACAACTGGTATCAGAGCCTTGTTCTGGTTCGAGGGAGTAGTGGGAGTAATGGCGGCAGATGAAGGAAAGGTGAGGATCGACAAGTTCGATGAAAAGGATTTCGGTTTCTGGAAGATGCAGATCGAAGACTACCTGTATCAGAAGAAGCTGCATGAGCCGCTTCTTGGAACGATGTCGGAAGGGACGAAGAAAGAAGATTGGGATCTACTAGACAGACAAGCACTCGGAGTTGTTCGCTTGACGTTGGCCAGAAACGTCGCCTTCAACATCGTGAACGAGAAGACCACGGCAGGATTGATGAAGGCGCTATCAAATATGTATGAAAAGCCCTCAGCTTCAAACAAGGTATATTTGATGCGTCGCTTATTTAATCTGAAGATGGCCGAAGGTGCTTCTGTTACAGACCACATCAATGAATTCAATGTGATTACAACTCAGTTGAGTTCTGTAGAAATAAATTTTGATGATGAGATTAGGGCCTTGATTCTTTTATCCTCCTTACCTAAAAGTTGGGGTGCAACTGTGACGGCTGTAAGTAGTTCTTCTCGTTCTAGCAAATTGAAGCTTAATGAGGTACGAGACTTGATTCTAAGCGAAGATATTCGCAGAAGGGAATCCGGTGAAGTCTCAGGTTCTGCTCTGAATACAGAGAGCAGGGGAAGAACAAACCAGCGCAGATAAAATAGGAGCAGATCCAAGTCCAAGAAAAGGAGTCAGTCTAAACCCCGCGGAGATGGCTGTTGGAATTATGGTAAGAAAGGACATTTGAAAAGGGACTGCAGACTCCCCAAGAAAAGGAATCAAAGTCAGAAACAAGAAGGAGATTCTGCGAATGCTATGACAGAAGAGGTCCATGATGCACTTATCTTAAGTGTTAATAGTCCCATTGAATCATGGATTCTAGACTCCGGAGCATCCTTCCACTCTACCTCACATAAAGAAAGTATACAAAATTATGTTGCTGGAAACTTTGGGAAGGTTTATCTTGCTGACGATGAGCCATTAGACATTGTGGAGAAGGGTGATGTTCTGTTAAAGACAGCAAACGGGACTATGTGGAATTTGAAGAATGTCAGACATATTCCAGGTTTGAGAAGAAATTTGATCTCCATTGGTCAACTTGATGATGAAGGATATGCCACTACCTTTGTTAGTGGGTGCTGGAAAATAACCAAAGGTGCCATGGTTATAGCACGAGGTAACAAGACTGGAACTCTTTATATGACTGCAAACAACAAAGATACAGTGGCAGTGGCAAAGTCAGAAGTTGAATCCAAGACTTGACATTGCAGACTTGGACACATGAGTGAGAAAGGAATGAAGGTGCTGGCACCAAAAGGGAAGTTGGGTGATTTGAAGTGCATAGACATTGGGCTATGCGAAGACTGTATCTTCGGAAAGCAGAAAAGAGTCACTTTCTCCAAAGTTGGAAGAAGTTCTAAGCCAGAAAGGTTAGAACTTGTACACACAGATGTGTGGGGACCAGCTCCTGTTCGATCTCTTGGAGGCTCACTCTATTATGTCACATTCATCGATGATTCTACTCGGAAGGTATGGGTTTATTTTCTTAAAAATAAATCTGATGTTTTCTCTACCTTTGTCAAGTGGAAGATAGAAGTGGAGAATCAAATCGGCGCAAAGATCAAGTGTCTGAGGTCTGACAATGGTGGAGAATACAGCAGCAAGGAATTCAAAGATTTCTGTGCACTACATGGTATTCGTATGGAGAAAACAATTCCAAATACTCCACAACAGAATGAGGTTGCTGAACACATGAACAGAACCCTGAATGAGAGAGCTAGGAGCATGAGATTACATGCTGGCCTACCGAAGACCTTTTGGGCAGATACTATCAGCTGTGCGGCTTACCTGATTAATAGAGGACCTAGTGTTCCTCTAAATGGTGAGATACCAGAAGAGGCTTGGACCGGTAAGTAGGTAATTCTTTCACACTTAAGGGTATTTGGTTGTGTTTCATATGTGCATATTGATTCCAATGACAGAGATAAGTTGGACCCCAAGTCAAAAATATGTTTTTTCATTGGATATGGTTCTGATGATTTTGGATACCGTTTCTGGGATAATGAGAATAGGAAAATCATTAGAGAAAGGAATGTTATATTCAATGAGAATTTATTATACAAGGATAGATATGTCATGAAATCTGAAGATGCATGTCAAGAATCTCAGAAATCTGAACATGTTGAGTTGGAGGAAATTTCAGAAGATGATGTGTTGAAGGGATTTCAAGGAAATCCTGAAAACACTGTAGTGCAACCAGAGTTTATCACACCCGAGGTTCAACAAAGAAGATCAAGCAGATTGCCTAAACCGACTGAGCGGTTTTCTCCTTCTTTGTACTATTTGTTGTTGACTGATGCTGGTGAACCTGAGTGTTTTGATGAAGCTACGCAGGTGGAAGATTCTATCAAGTGGGAGTTGGCAATGAAAGATGAGATGAACTCCTTACACAAGAATAAAACTTGGGTGTTGACTGAACTACCACCTGGCAAGAAAGCTTTGCACAATAAATGGGTTTATCGGATAAAAGAAGAACATGATGGCAGCAAGAGGTACAAAGTAAGGTTGGTTGTGAAAGGCTTCCAACAGAAGGAAGGTATTGATTATACTGAAATTTTCTCTCCAGTTGTCAAGCTAACTACCATCAGACTGGTGTTGAGTATTATTACTACTGAAAACCTACACCTAGAACAACTTGATGTTCAGACTGCTTTCCTCCATGGCAATTTGGAGGAGGATATCTATATGGCACAACCGGAAGGTTTCCATGAACATGGTAAAGAAAATCTTGTTTACAAATTAAACAAAAGTTTATATGGTCTGAAGCAAGCCCCCAGACAATGGTACAAAAAGTTTGATGGATTTATATGTAACAATGGTTTCATTAGATGCAATATGGACCATTGTTGTTATCTGAAGAAGTTTGATAATTGTTACATCATACTACTGTTGTACGTGGATGATATGCTAATTGCAGGATCAAGCATGACAGAGATTAACAATCTGAAAATGTAATTATCAAAGGAATTTGCTATGAAGGACTTAGGAGCAACAAAGTAAATTCTTGGGATGAGAATTACGAGGGATAGAACAGCTGGTATTGTGAAGTTATCTCAAGAAAGTTACATCCAGAAGGTGTTGAGCATGTTCAACATGGAAGATGCAAAATCAGTTAACACCCCTCTAGCAAGTCACTTCAAGCTGTCTAAAAGGCAGTCACCAAAGTCTGCTGAAGAATGTGAGTCCTTGAAGAAAATTTCTTATGCATCAGCTGTAGGAAGTCTGATGTATGCCATGATTTGTACCAGGCCGGATATAGCACATGCAGTGAGAGTTGTGAGCAGATATATGGCAGATCCGGGCAAGCAACACTGGGAGGCAGTGAAATGGATTCTGAGATACCTAAAAGGCACCTCAGGCAAGTCACTTTGTTTTAGAAAAAATGATGTTATCTTACAAGGTTTTGTTGATTCAGATCTTGGTGGTGATCTGGACACCAGAAGAAGTACCACTTGCTATGTTTATATCTTGGGTGGCATTACAGTGAGTTGGGTTTTAAAACTTCAGAAGGTTGTTGCTCTCTCAACAACAGAAGCAGAGTATGTTGCTATCTCTGAAGCTAGCAAAGAGATGGTATGGCTGAAAAATTTTCTAAAGGAGTTGGGCAAGGAACAAAGCAACAGTGTGCTATTTTGTGATAGTCAAAGTGTAATTCACCTTGCCAAGAACCCAATCTTTCATGCAAGGACTAAGCACATACAACTGAAATATCACTTCATTCGTGGTCTGCTTGAAGATGATGTTTTACTGCTGAAGAAAATACTTGGTGCAGAGAACGCAGCAGACATGTTCACCAAGGTGGTTACCACAGAGAAACTGAGGCTTGGCAAGTCCTCAGTTGGCCTCCATGGATGATTGATGGAGGGATGCCGTAGCAGTATTTCCATTGTCATATTGAGCATGGTTAATACAGTGAGAGGTTTACCTTTCTTTAGAGTTCAGACTCCAAGTGGGAGATTGTTAGAGTGTGGAGTCAGAACTCTTTCATTCGTGCGCCTCTGCACGGGATCACACTCTGCCTCAGGAGCGCATCCACTGCTCCAAGGGAGCATTCACAGCATCAGGGAAGCATGGCGAGCTTATGCCATCTCCAGGGGAGCATTCGTTGCTCCAGGGAAGCAATCGCTGCCCCAGGGGAGCATCCACTGCTCCAGGGGAGCATCCTCAGCTCAGGGGAGCATGGCGAGCATATCGCATCTCCAGGGGAGCATTCGCTGCTCCAGGGGAGCATCTTTCAGTGCCAGGGAAGCATTCGTTACTCCAGGGGAGCATATGCTATCCGAGTCTAGCAGGGAAGCACATGCTGTCACTGGAGGGCATTCATTGTCCCAGGAGAGCATCACTGGCATCAGGGAAGCATGCATTGCGGGTTCAAGGCAAGTCGATATCACTTGGGATGCGTCGACCTTGTCTTGGCAATGCGTCGACCTTGCCTTGGCAATGCTTTGATATGTCTGATGGTGAGGGAGCATCTGCAGTCGCTAGAGGGCATACTCGGTCCCAGGAGAGCATCCGGGGGGATAAACGAGCATGCGCGACTGATGTATCCCGGAAGAGGGTTTCTGTTTAACCGGGGTATTATTGTCTTTAAAACCCTGACTAATGACGCCCTAATCTCCTAGTAAAAAAGGATGGGCTCTCTCTTTGTATTGAACAAGTCTGTGATTATCTAGTGGAATCCTGTTGCGGCCGTGGATGTAGGAAGGCATCTTGCCTCCGAACTACGTAAAAATCCATGTGTGTTCTTGTGTGATTGGTTTTTTCTCTTCTTCCTCCTCTGCTGTTTGTCCTCCTCGTCTGGGTACTCCGGTTCTATCCCCAACACCGTCTTTCTCTTAGTGTATGTTGATGATGATTTAATCACGGGGAATCAGCAGCCTTCCGTCAACTCCTCCTTAGTTGAGGCCTTAAAGATGGATTTTCCTCTCTATGATATAAGGTTCGCTAATTATTTTCTTGGGATTTGGTTTTTGCCTCATCCTCAGAGGTGTGTTCTTTCTCAAGCGAAGTGTATCGTGGATTTACTTTGTGATGCTAAGATGGATGCACCATGTCCCATTTCTACACCTCTGTCCACTGGGTCTCAGCCACCCCTATGCGACCCGTTGATGATCCTACACTCTATCGGTGTATTGTTGGGGCATTGCAGTATGTTACTCTTGAAGAGGCGTGATCTCGCGCTGGTCCTAAGCGGGTGAAGGATCACCGGGTAGTGAACTGCAAGACAGGGAAACGGATCAGGGGGCCCAGAGAGAGTCCCTGGGGAAAACTCTCCGATGCTTAAGTCAATGGAGCTATGGCGGGAGCAGTAAAGGGAGGAGAGAGCGTGTGCGCGAGATCCCTCTCCACCAGAGGGTGAATCGGTTCTTGCTCAGGAGCTTTGAGCGTATGGTTGCCCTTACCTTCGTCGGAGGATCTCCTTGATTTAAATAGTACGTCTTTTTCTGGAGTCCTGTAAGTCGAGGGATTTCAGGTAGGGGTTACGTCCTCATCGTGGGCTCTTATTGCCTTATCGTGGGAGCGTTATCACCTTGGGGAAGAAGAAGTCCCTTGCCTTCCTGAATTCCTGCCTGCTGCGGACTCTTAACGACTGTAAAGGATAAGCAATCGTCGACCGTTCCGAGCTCAGAGAGGCCAGCCCTATCGGGCGATAGGCTTAGCTCGGAAGAGGATGGGTCGGATGGGTGGGCATGCACCTTCTTCTCCCGGGCGGAGATATGGCTTGGGCCGGACCTTTCCTGTGACCTGACCGACACTCGGGCCTTCCGAGCCTAGGGGCCGCCTAGGAAGGTTGTGTCCTCGAGCGATTTTTTATTGGGCTTTCTTCCCTGAGTGGGCCCTGTGGGCTGTCACTTAGGCGAGCTTGGCCTCATTGGGTCCTGTCGGGCCTAGTCGGGCTGCTCTTTGAATGGGCTACAGAAATCCTCCTCTCCACTTGTCCCCCTCCTACTCCCGAGCCAAAGGAGGCTCGGACGAGTAGTATTTGAGGGTTTTGGACCGGCGTAGCTCAGGTGGGTGGAGATCTGGCGGTGTTATGAAGCCACGTGCAGTGGTCACCTGGGCCCGTAATAATTGTGATCCTGACGGATTTGAAATGAAAGGGCCCCCTTTTTCTCGGAGGTCGAAACAACACGTCGCCTTCCCGCGAGGGTTTATAGGCGTTGGGCGCTGGTTGTCATTCCAGACTCTCTAGGGTTTTGGCTTTCCTTCACTCCTTTGCTTTCGGGGCTCCTTGATGCGCTGTGAAGACACAGCGGAGGAGCGGAGACTTGCGGCGGCGTTTGAGGAGTTGGCGAGGATAACTGCGGAGGCGGTCCGACAGCTTCCTCCTCCCCCGGAATCTTCGAGATCCCTTGAAAATTCTTCTTCCAGCTCTTCCTCGGAATCCATGGCGGGCCAGTGCTTGTGAGCTGAAGGATGGGGCGACGAACCGGTGGCTAGAGCGCCCGTCCCGAATCGCAGCGAGCTGGGGGAAGCTGAGGTGAAGAGGCTGGAGCATAGGTTCTGTCTGCCTCATAGGTACAACTTTGTTGCTGCTGCCCCATACGAGACGAGTCTGGACGACCGCACGTGCCACATCTACACCTTTCTTCTGGCGTGGAAGAGCGGGTTCCGCCTCCCCTTCGAGCCCTTCATTCTCACACTCCTCAATTTTTTCCAGTTGGCGCCCATTCAGTTGGTTGCCAACTCGTACCTCCTCCTTTCTGCCTTCCGAATTCTCTGCCGTCAGTGCGGGGTTCCTCCTTCTCTGGACCTTTTCCATTATTTCTTTGAGTTAAAGGCGCATCTGTCGGCGGGGAAATATTTTTACTTTATCCAGGCGAGGAGGAACAGGAGCTGCATTTCGCTGGCGGCGAAGGATTCCTCGCATAAAGGGTGGAAGACCTAATTTTTCTGGGTGAAGATACATTCGGTGGAGGAAACTTAGAGATGCCAAGTGATGCCCAATTTCCACCCGAATGTCCCTCCCCGGCAGGAGGAGTTCTCTTCATATGTGGAGGAGTATGCCGCTCGCTTGCTGAAGAATCGTCAGTCTACCGAGGAGCTGGTGACGCCGGAGAACATCGAGCGGTGTCTTCTCACACGGCTGAAACCGTCAGGTATCACAACTGAGATTCTCCTTAGGATGTGGAGGTCGTCCTTCTCTTCTTGACTGCGCCTTCTTCTTTGTTGCAGACACCAGGCGGGAGCCTCTGGAGGAGGCCGCTGAGGTCATTGACCTTGGCGACGACTCGGCGGCGGATGAGTCGGGCGTCCCTGTGGGTCGCTCCCAAGCCCGGCACAAGGGCAAGGGGGTGGCTCCCGAGAGGACTTCGCGGCCGGGCGGCGCGAAGCGCAAGGATCCCATGGGGGGAAGGTTGCGGGAGGCCGTGAATGCCAAAAAGCGGGCCAAGAAGGCCGGTCTCCTCCTCACTGCCGGGGCCGACTCTAGCTCGACGGCGCTCCCCTCTCGGGGGAAAGATAGGGCCGACCCAACTGGGCCGGTTCCCCCATCTGCCGAGCGAGAGAGGGCCGAGGAGACTAGGGGCACCTCGGCGGGTGGTGACGATGGGTTGGCTCTCCCCTCGGTTGGAACAGAGGGGGCCGAAGCAGAAACAGCCGTGGCCGTGACCGGGGGGCCAATCGAGGTAGGCGATGTCTCGGGCGGCGATGCGCAGGCCGAGACGGTTGAGGTTGGGGGTTCACCCGCGGAGGTGTCGCAGCCCCAAATGCCCATGGTGCGCGGGTCGGCCGAGCTCGCAGCGCCGATCGAGACCAGGGGTTCGCCCGCAGGAGCGTTGCAACCCCAGCCGACCGTAGTGCGCGGAGCGGCTGAACCCGTATCTTGATCCGGACCTTCTGGCAAGGCGCCGGGCACGGAGGGGGTTCCCATGCCGGTGTCGCTGGAAAGGCTCGGTATCTCGAGCAGTCTGTACAAGCTCTACCGCGAGGTGTCCGCGAGGATAAAAGGTGGAGACAAGCGTCACTCCCCGGCCGGGGTCCTCGACGTCATCATGGAGGGCGGCCTGGTTATGGCCCAGATGGGGGCCACGATGACAGAGACTTATGCCCAGACGGAGTCAGAGCGGTCGAACTTCGCTTGGACCCTCGGGGGGTGGGAGAGGAAGTTGGCTCAGCTCAATGAGGTGCACGAGGGGCTCCGACGGGAGTTCTCCGTGATCAGGGCGTTGGCGCAGTTAAGCCGGCTGGAAGTTGGAGCGTTGACCGAGCAGCTGGCCAAGGCCCGGGAATCACTTGAGAGGAAAAGCAAACTCCTTGAGGAGGAGCGCCTTCACCATCTCGAGCTGGCCGGCCGTTGGGAGGCTGACCGTGCCAAGCTAGTGGTCCGAGCGGAGGCAGCGGGGCGCCTTTGTTTAGAGGCCGAGGCCGACCGAACTGAGACGGAGCAGCGATCGGCGGAGGCCAAGGAGCGGGCGGCCGGGGCTGAGCTGAAGTCGGCTGAGGCAGAGAGGCGATCAGCGGAGGCCGAGGGGCGGGCGGTCGAGGCGGAGCGGAAGTCGGCTGAGGCAGAGAGGCGATCAGCGGAGGCCGAGGCGCGTGCGGTCGAGGCGGAGCGGAAGTTGGCCGAGCTTGCCGAGAGAATGGGGCTAGTCGGAGCGGAGGCGATCGAGCAATACAGGGGATCGGAGGCCTACCTAGCCGACCTGCAGGAAGCTGCCCTTCCACACTACGAGGCAGCACTTCGCCGAGGCATCCGCAAAGGGTTCGAGCAGGGTTATCGCCGGGCCGTTGCCTATGCCGATGCACAAGATTCCAGAATCGACTTCCCCTCTGGCCAGTGCTATGACTCGGACGAGTCGTCTTCTAGCTCCTCTGCGTCGGGCGGGGAAGATCCAGAGAACTCTTCTCTGGTGGGGTCACCAACTCTGGCTGCCTCGGGAGGGCTCGCGGCAGAGGCAGTTCCCGCGCAGGCGGGGTCAGTGCCAGGGCCGGCCGTCACCGGCCATCACCGAGGCGCGGTAGAAACACCCGTGCCTTCCGTTTTCGAGCTTTAAAGTGGGCCCGAGGCCTGATGTATCGCTCTATTTTGCCTCCTTCCTTTGTTTGTCTCTTTTCCTTTTCTGAAAAAGAAAGATTTTAGTTTTTGCAAGGCAATAAATGACTTACGTGCTTCTGGCCTTCCTTGCCGTGATTCGATTAGTGTATCTGCAGTAGTTGGAAATTGCCGATACGTCCTGCGTTGTTTTCGCATGTTGGTTGGACAGGCTCCTGACAGGGTGTCTTTCCATTTTCTCACGCTTTGAATGTCAGGCCGCCTCGTGTATTCTGCTGAGGCGGAAAATGTGGGGTTTGAGGTGACCGTTCAGAGGGGAAAAATTCCTTTGGCGTGTTTTCGAGGGGGGAGTCATTTAAGGCAAGTAGCCTCCCTTAGCCTATAAAAAGACCGAAGGGCCTCCCTTCCTCTCCATCGCTTAGGATTTTCACTACCAGTCTTTCCTCGCCCCTTCTTCATGTTGCGCTGTGCCGTTGCATTCGGAGCATGGAGGATCCTTCGGAAGACGACGCTGCCGGTGGTGGAGGAGCAGAGAGTTCTTGCTGCTTTGGGCTGTTGAGCAGGTCCGACGGTTGTCGCGCGGGATTGAGATGGGTCCGATAGTCGTCGCGCGGATCTGGAGAGGGTTCGACGTGCGGAGGCACGCCGTTTACCCTTTACCAGTTCCCGCGAGGCTTCCCGGTGGGCGCCGAGATGGAGGACGGATGGAGGCATCCGGGACACCCACCGCCACTCTCTCTCTGCTCGCTCCAGGGGTAGGGAGGAAGTAAATTAAGCTCCCTCCTTTCTGTGCCCTCCCCTGTCATTTCTTTCACTCTGCGGAGGCTGCTTGCTCTCTGTACGTTCCAAAGAATTGGCAGGTTGGGAAGGAGGAGGCCTTCATAGGCGTTCCTTCCCTCTTCCTCTTCCAAGTTCAACTTGGAAGGTAGCCCTTCTTCTTTTTAATCCCTCTGTCACCTTTGTCACGGGCCACCCGAGCCAATTTGATGAGGACATCATGAGCTTATGGATTGTATTAGTGTGTATTAGCTTGTATAGGTGTGTTTTATGGGTTGTATTAGCTTGAAAGTGTGTAATTTTTGATTTCCTTCTTTTGGGCCATCCTTGTAAGGCTTAATTAAGCCAATGGGCCTCTTTCTAGGAAGAGTCCATAACTAGGTAGCATGTTTAAGGTCCATTTAAGATGGCTCCTTCATATTGGGCCATTTGGTTTCAAAGTGGGTCATTAAGGCTCTTAAAGCCCAAATGGGATTCCATCCTCTCATGGGCCATCAAAGTGGGAATGGCCCATGCCTAGCATGCCATATGGAGTGGCTCTTGGCCCAAGAATGGGCTTGGCCCAAGAAGGGGGGCGCATGCTCTTTTGGCCTTATTAGGCTTGGTAGTTGTAGTTAGGTTGTGTTTGAATGGAATTACACCAAGTTTGAACACATGTGGTCAATTTGATTAAACTAATGTATTCAATGTGGGATTCTCATTGTATCCCAGCCATCCAATCCAAACCCCTAGATCCAAGGGTTGAGATTGAGTTTGGTTGGCATCCTATATAAGGTTGTAATTTTCATTTTGAATGAATTAATGAAGAAGAAATTAGCATTTTGCCTCCTTGAAGCTTGTGCCCCTCTCCCCTCTCTCCCTGGTGTTCTTCCACCTCCAGCCCCTTTCTAGAGTGTAATCCCTTCCCCCTTGATCCCCTCCAGCATCTGAAGCAACTCCGGTGATCGCCGCCGCCGCCGTCTCGCCGCCGACGCGTCTTCACCAACGAATTCGGTTTTCTGTCCACTCTGGACAGACCACTCTTCTCCGAATTGTCTCTCTCTCTTCCCTCATCTTCGGAAGCTCCAATTTTCAGGGTTGGTTCCCCTCTTGAACCCTTACCTCCACCAAAAATTTCAGGCAAAAATTCGTCCTTTAGATATTTTTAGATTTTCGTCCAAGTTCAAATTTCAGTTCTGTCCAGGTTCTGTCTACTGTTCAACAGTTCTGAGTCTACCTTGTTCGACCCATGTTTTGAATTTTGTTGGGGCTCTAAAAATTACTGAGACTTCTGTCCACATATGTCTATCACCATGAATTTTCCTAATTTTTGATAAGGTCTCTAGGTATTTTTCAAATTTCGTACCAGTTCCTGTGAGCAATTTTTCCACAGTGTCCCAGATCCGACCCAGGTCCACTCAAAAAATCCCAAAAAATCCATTTCTTGTCCAATCAAGAAACCAAAAATAGTCCCGGTTTCCTCTCTCAGAGATCTTAAACTTTTCTGAAGAGATTATCACCAGATTCGGTGGTCTTCTCCCCGGTCAACGGTGATTTTCAGAGAAGTCAGAACCTGCCCCTGCAGTTCTGGCCTGTTTACAGCAAGGGTGTAAATTCCATAAGTCAGATATATGTATCTGATTATTTTTTCTGAAGGCCCCTACGTCGAAGTATTTGGAGTCCTCTTTCCAACGGCGCCGAGCTCGTTGCATTCCGACGACGGGGTTGATCACAGCAGCCGATCTCGCCGGACAGCGCGCGAGAAGACAGCAAGTGCAGACTTGTGGCCGGTTTTCCGCGAGCGTCGTCCGAGGGCCGCCCGGCGTCCGGCGGTCGTTCCAGCAACTCGCCATCCTAGGGGAGCGCTTCCCAAGTGTACCCACACCAGGGGAGGCATCAGGTCCCACACGACCCCTCCGGTCCACACGTGGGCCCCACTAGCACGAGTACGCGCGAAGCCGAAGCCGTGCCCGGAAACCGCCCGTCAACCCGGAATTGGTCCTCCCGGGCCCCCTTGTGTCGCCCGTTACCTCCCTGCGTGGAGTGGGCTTACTTGTATTGCTGTAATCTTAATGTATTAAGTTCCCGGGAGTACGAGTTTCGGCCGGGTGCCATCTTCGCCACGCCGAGCGCGTGGAGGTATCGTATTCGCTCCTTGCTTGGCATTCCGCTTATTTCTATATATGCTTGTTTATGCCGCTGCTAGAGAGCATGTGTAGGGTTACCTAGCTCGCTTTTAATTTATAATATCACTGCTGCGAGAGAGAGCGAAGCCGTCCCGTGACCCGATCCGGGCACAATTGAGAGCCGACCACCCTAGCTCATTGCCGATTTCTCAACCGCGCACATCCGACGCTTCCCTCGTTAAGGGACGATCGCGAGCTTGTCGTGTCCGTGGTCCCGTCCCGCATCAATTTGGTATCAGAGCAGTTGAGTCTAGGGTGTCAAAAAGAAAAAAAAAAAAAGAGTGTCATTTACGTCTAGTCATTAGTCCGTTTAAGTCGTGTTTAGGATCATCACATTTTTAAAACAACAAAAAGAGTCATTTTTGGGTCGCATACATCCCTTTACTCGGTATATAAAAAGGTGTTGTCCGACCGTTAGGTTACGCCTATCGGGAAGGCCGCACACTTGTGCGAGTGACCTTCGGGTCGATTGTCTCCGCCGCGTACCGAGTCTTGGTTTACGTCTAGGGTCCTTAGTGTGCATTAGTTAGTGCATTCCAACTTTGCATTACTTAGTGTCGTGTCTAGTGTTTTGGTCCGAGTGTCGGCATGGCCGTCCACTAGTTTCCCCGTGTCCCATGGAGTCCCAAACTCCCGGATGGTGGCGATACTATCTCAAATGGAAGGACCACCCGAATCACCCCACGAGACCCGAAACCCGGGATTTCTACGGGTCCGATGACCCGAGTGTCTATCTAGAATGGGAAGCCATCATGGATGATTACTTCGAGGTGTACATTATGTACGGGCCCATGCAAGTCGATGTTGCCAAAAGGCGACTTTTTGGGGAAGCCGCTGCAACTTGGAGGGACATCAAATATTGGAGGGAGGATAGGAATCTAAGGCCCATCGAGTCATGGTGGGAAATGAAGAGAGTGCTTAGGAGGGCCTACGTTCCCCGCCCACCTACCTCCAACCACGGAGGTCATTCCACTCACCAACCCCACCAACTCACCCACAATCAAGTGGGCCACACCTCTACCCAATCCCACCCCTTCACCGCCGTCCAAGCCCACCAAAGTGACCCCAATCTAGTGGCCCGCCCATGCACCACCAACCAACCTCCCCTTGGCACTCCCATTCCAACCCACTCAAGCACCTCCAACCGAGTGGAAGTCCCGCTTATAACCGAGCCTAGGCCCACACCCGAGCCGAGAGTTAAGGAGCTAGTCCACCCCAAGGTCCCTCCTCCAACCCGCTCCTTAGAGGAAATAAAGAAAATGATTTCGGATTGGTGGGAAAGGACACAAGCTACTCCACCACCCATGGATGCTCCATTGTTATCTACCTCCAGTCTTCATTCGAAACCATCAAAGTGGGAACTACCAAAGCCCGAGCCACCCGTGTTTCTTACGGGAACACTTTACATAGTCGAGCCACTTCTTAGATGGCTCAAGGATGGCTTGGTCCCACATCCCTTCCCATCAATGGACCCCACACTACCACTAGTGCCGGTCAACTCATTCCATACCACATTTCGATCTCGTCACCATGTTGATACGTTGGATGATCTTGTCATGGGATTAGATTCACAATGGAAGTTGACGCATCTTTTGACCCGAGGCTTTGACCAACCCGCTAGTCTTAGCTTCACCCATCCGGCCATAGGGTCCATTACCTCCGAGTGCACCGTGGGTTGTGTCACCACGGAGGTTCTTCTACTTCTCCCACTACCGGATGAGCCCGACTTCATGACTTTGCTTCCGAGGGAGGAGTCATATTTCCCATACACGGTCCCATCTACCATGACGGAGGAAGGTGACCACCCGCACCTTCAAGAATTTCACGATTGGGACCATGTCATGTTGGAACCCACTTCATGGGGTCACACCTTCTTCGACCCTTTTGACCCCTCCACTAGTGAAGCTCCCGAGCTATCACATTCTCTCCACCTCTTCCGAAGAGTTCACTATTCCACTCATACCCCTCGGCCTAGTCGGCACGCCGTCTCTACATCTAGGGATGATGACGAGGGTAGTTTTGGATCTCCTAGTCCTTCCCCACCCAAATCCCATAGGTCGCCAATGCATGATTGGTACATCTTAGGGTGTCTAGGAGTCATCCATTCCGTCAAGCATCGAGTACATCTAGTGTATGCATGGCACATATTCGGGTGTCCTGGTCCGCCGTCACCCATGTACGGGTCGGACTAACATTAGGTGTGTCTAGGGTCATAGTTGAGTCAGTGTGTTTTCTTGTGTGGTTTGTTTGCGTGGTTTGCATTCGTGTGTCTGTGCATGGTGAGTCTGCATGTGTCTTGTGCAAGCTCGTGTCGTTCCCGAATGAGTGTGAAGCGAGTCGATTCACTTGACGAGTATGGGATCGGTTTACTTCTATACCCGGATCAGTCACCTATAGGGACTCAGCAGTGATTCCTAGTGAGTCTTTAAACTGTTTCCTTCCGTTGAGAGTGCCCCTTCGGAGTGACCACCTTTGGCCATAGCAGTGCGCATATCGAGTATATGTGGAACGAGCAGGTGCCGATCACTTGGAGCGGAGCATACCCGCGCTACTTGGCACGGTGACGGATCCGCCAGAGTACTCGAGCAGCCATACCCCTACTCGACGGGGTCGAGTTTCTCCCACCCGGGGAGAATTGATGAGGACATCATGAGCTTATGGATTGTATTAGTGTGTATTAGCTTGTATAGGTGTGTTTTATGGGTTGTATTAGCTTGAAAGTGTGTAATTTTTGATTTCCTTCTTTTGGGCCATCCTTGTAAGGCTTAATTAAGCCAATGGGCCTCTTTCTAGGAAGAGTCCATAACTAGGTAGCATGTTTAAGGTCCATTTAAGATGGCTCCTTCATATTGGGCCATTTGGTTTCAAAGTGGGTCATTAAGGCTCTTAAAGCCCAAATGGGATTCCATCCTCTCATGGGCCATCAAAGTGGGAATGGCCCATGCCTAGCATGCCATATGGAGTGGCTCTTGGCCCAAGAATGGGCTTGGCCCAAGAAGGGGGGCGCATGCTCTTTTGGCCTTATTAGGCTTGGTAGTTGTAGTTAGGTTGTGTTTGAATGGAATTACACCAAGTTTGAACACATGTGGTCAATTTGATTAAACTAATGTATTCAATGTGGGATTCTCATTGTATCCCAGCCATCCAATCCAAACCCCTAGATCCAAGGGTTGAGATTGAGTTTGGTTGGCATCCTATATAAGGTTGTAATTTTCATTTTGAATGAATTAATGAAGAAGAAATTAGCATTTTGCCTCCTTGAAGCTTGTGCCCCTCTCCCCTCTCTCCCTGGTGTTCTTCCACCTCCAGCCCCTTTCTAGAGTGTAATCCCTTCCCCCTTGATCCCCTCCAGCATCTGAAGCAACTCCGGTGATCGCCGCCGCCGCCGTCTCGCCGCCGACGCGTCTTCACCAACGAATTCGGTTTTCTGTCCACTCTGGACAGACCACTCTTCTCCGAATTGTCTCTCTCTCTTCCCTCATCTTCGGAAGCTCCAATTTTCAGGGTTGGTTCCCCTCTTGAACCCTTACCTCCACCAAAAATTTCAGGCAAAAATTCGTCCTTTAGATATTTTTAGATTTTCGTCCAAGTTCAAATTTCAGTTCTGTCCAGGTTCTGTCTACTGTTCAACAGTTCTGAGTCTACCTTGTTCGACCCATGTTTTGAATTTTGTTGGGGCTCTAAAAATTACTGAGACTTCTGTCCACATATGTCTATCACCATGAATTTTCCTAATTTTTGATAAGGTCTCTAGGTATTTTTCAAATTTCGTACCAGTTCCTGTGAGCAATTTTTCCACAGTGTCCCAGATCCGACCCAGGTCCACTCAAAAAATCCCAAAAAATCCATTTCTTGTCCAATCAAGAAACCAAAAATAGTCCCGGTTTCCTCTCTCAGAGATCTTAAACTTTTCTGAAGAGATTATCACCAGATTCGGTGGTCTTCTCCCCGGTCAACGGTGATTTTCAGAGAAGTCAGAACCTGCCCCTGCAGTTCTGGCCTGTTTACAGCAAGGGTGTAAATTCCATAAGTCAGATATACGTATCTGATTATTTTTTCTGAAGGCCCCTACGTCGAAGTATTTGGAGTCCTCTTTCCAACGGCGCCGAGCTCGTTGCATTCCGACGACGGGGTTGATCACAGCAGCCGATCTCGCCGGACAGCGCGCGAGAAGACAGCAAGTGCAGACTTGTGGCCGGTTTTCCGCGAGCGTCGTCCGAGGGCCGCCCGGCGTCCGGCGGTCGTTCCAGCAACTCGCCATCCTAGGGGAGCGCTTCCCAAGTGTACCCACACCAGGGGAGGCATCAGGTCCCACACGACCCCTCCGGTCCACACGTGGGCCCCACTAGCACGAGTACGCGCGAAGCCGAAGCCGTGCCCGGAAACCGCCCGTCAACCCGGAATTGGTCCTCCCGGGCCCCCTTGTGTCGCCCGTTACCTCCCTGCGTGGAGTGGGCTTACTTGTATTGCTGTAATCTTAATGTATTAAGTTCCCGGGAGTACGAGTTTCGGCCGGGTGCCATCTTCGCCACGCCGAGCGCGTGGAGGTATCGTATTCGCTCCTTGCTTGGCATTCCGCTTATTTCTATATATGCTTGTTTATGCCGCTGCTAGAGAGCATGTGTAGGGTTACCTAGCTCGCTTTTAATTTATAATATCACTGCTGCGAGAGAGAGCGAAGCCGTCCCGTGACCCGATCCGGGCACAATTGAGAGCCGACCACCCTAGCTCATTGCCGATTTCTCAACCGCGCACATCCGACGCTTCCCTCGTTAAGGGACGATCGCGAGCTTGTCGTGTCCGTGGTCCCGTCCCGCATCACAATTGGGTCGACCGCCCTTTGACCGAGCCAGTTTCTGCGCGAGGCAGAGTCAGTGGCTGGACGCAAGGAGATCAAGACCGAGTCGGCCGAGCGATGGCCTGTTGCGGTGGTGCTAGATGGATTTTTTGCTTTTTGCTATGCGATGTACCAGCTTTTGCCTTTCTGATGTACCAACAATTGTTCGAATGAAAATAAGAGAATTTTATTTCCCTCAAATTCCCTCATATTGTTCGCACATTTTAAAAGTAAAACTTGCGTAGTGCGGCTACGTTCCACGTCCGAGGGATGGGTTCCCCTTCCATTGTAGCTAGCCTGTACGCACCTTTTCCGAGTGTCTCGACCACTCGGTAGGGGCCTTCCCAGTTAGGGGATAGCTTGCCCTCCGCCTCTAGTTGTCGAGAGGCTTCGGCTTTCTTGAGGACGAATTCTCCTGGCTGGAAGTGTCTGTCTCGAACTTTGGTGTTGTAGTATCGGGTGAGGCGACGCTTGTATTCTGTTGCTCGGATGCTGGCAATCTCTCGGAGTTCATCTGCTAGGTCGAGATTCTCGAGTAATTTTTGCTCGTTTATCTCGGGCGAGAAGCGGATGACTCGGAGAGAAGGGTTGGCAGCCTCTAACGGAATAACGGCCTCAGTGCCATACACCAGCTGGAAAGGACTTTCACCGGTTACCGTTCTGGGAGTCGTTCTGTGTGACCAAAGTATGCTAGGCAATTCCTCGAGCCAGCTACCCTTGGCCTTGCCAAGTCTGGTCTTTATGCCTTTTAAGATAGTCTTATTGGCATTTTCGACCAGCCCGTTGGCCTGATGGTGGGCGACCGAAGTGAAGTGGTTGCGAATGCCTAGGTCGGCACATCTATCTCGAAAATACCGAGAGTCGAATTGTCGGCCGTTGTCGCTCATTATCACCCGGGGGATGCCGTAACGACAGATGATCGACTTCCAGACGAAACTCCAGACGACTGTCTCGGTGATCCTTGCCGTGGCTTCGGCCTCGATCCACTTGGTGAAGTAGTCGATGGCGACGATAATAAACTTCTTTTGGGCCTGAGCCGTGGGGAACGGCCCAAGGATGTCGATCCCCCACCGAGCAAAGGGATATGGCTCGGTCAGGGTGACGAGCTCTGTAGCCGGCTGATGGACTAAGTGGTCGAATCGCTGGCATCGGTCGCACCGTTGTACGTGGGCCGTGCAGTATCGCTATAGGGTGGGCCACCAATAACCTTGCCGTAGCAGGATCCTGGCGAGCAACCTTCCTCCTGAATGCGCTCTGCACAGACCTTCATGAATATCTTGGATGGCTCGGCTGGCTTCGTGGGGGCCGAGACACTTCAGGAGGGGGTCGGAGAAAGATCTCCGGTAGAGAGTGTCGTCTAGAATGACGAAGCGCCGGGCTTGGTACTTCATTCTGCGGGCTTCTCGAGGGTCGGAAGGCTCTTGGGAGTCCCGGAGCCACGACAGGTAGGGGGTACACCAGTCGCTGAGAATGGCCGAGTCAACAGCGAGGAGCTCCGAGTCAATGCTCGGGCGCTCTAGCTCTTCCAGGAGGACCGATCGGGTGCCTTCAGGATCGAGAGAAGAGGCCAACCGCGAGAGGGCGTCCGCCCGGGAGTTTTCCTCCCGAGCTATTCGGACTACCTCGAATCCCTCGAACTGTTGGGCCAGGTCTCTGACCAATTGGAGGTATTTGATCATTGGTACCTCCCGAGCTCCGTACTCGCCGTTGATTTGGCTAGCGACCAGCTGGGAGTCAGTGTGGATTTTGACTCTCTCAGCCCCCAGCCGTCGGGCCATGCGTGCTCCCGAGATAAGGGCCCATACTCAGAAGCGTTGTTGGATGCCGGGAAGTTAAACTTCAAGGCATACTGTAGCTCTGCTCCTTCGGGGGACTTCAGGAGGATTCCGGCACCACTACCGACCGAATTGGAAGATCCGTCAATGAACAGTTCCCAGGTTGGCCCGGGCGCGGACGGGGATCTCTCTTCAGTCGGGACGGTACTCTCGGCGATGAAGTCGGCGAGCGCTTGGCCTTTCACTGCTGAGCACGGTCGATAGGAGATGTCGTAGGCCCCGAGCATGATGGCCCATTTGACGAGTCGCCCTGAAGCTTCGGGGTGGGCCAGAATCTTCTTCAATGGTTCGCCGGTCAGCACGGTGATTGGGTGCCCCTGGAAATAGGGTCAGAGGCGCTTGGCGGAGGTAACCAACTCTAGCACGAGTTTCTCGGTTGCGGGGTAACTCCTTTCAGCCTCGTTGAGCACCTTGCTGGTGTAGTAGACCGGCCTCTCGATTCCTGAGTCATTTATGACCTGGACCGAGCTGACCGTGGATAGTGTTGCCGAGAGATAGAGCAGCAAGACTTCGCCCAGAACGGGCTTGGAGAGCACCGGGGGCGAGGCCAAGAACTCCTTTAGTTCGACGAACCCTCTCTGGCATTCCTCATCCCATGCGAACGTAGCGGATGCCAACTTGGTCCCCCTCAAAAGTTTGAAGAAGGGCAAGCATCGTTCGGCCGCACGGGACAGGAACCGGCTGAGAGCGGTAACACGCCCGGTTAGGCCCTGGACGTCCTTGACGCAGGTGGGCGGGCGCATGTCTAGGATGGCCTGGACCTTGTTGGGGTTGGCCTCGATCTCGCGTTGAGTGACCAAGAAACCCAGGAACTTCCCAGATCTCACTCCGAAGGCACACTTGGCAGGATTGAGCTTCATGTCGTACTTTAGGAGGGTGCCGAAGGTTTCGGCGAGGTCGGTGAAGTGATCTTGGGCCTTGGGGGTCTTGACGAGCATGTCGTCAATGTAGGCTTCGACGTTCCGACCTAGTTGCTCCTTGAACATGTGATTGACCAGCCTTTGATACGTGGCTCCAGCGTTCTTCAACCCGAAAGGTATCTGGGTGTAGCAGTATACGCCGTAGTCGGTGATGAGGGCGGTCTTCTCGATGTCTTCTGGATCCATTCTGATTTGATGGTAACCTGAATAGGCGTCTAGGAAGCTGAGTATCTCATTGCCCGAGGTTGAGTCAACCAATTGGTTGATGCTCGGTAACGGATAGCAGTCCTTAGGAGTGGCCTTATTCAGATCGGTGAAGTCCACGCACATCCGCCATTTGCCCGAGGCTTTAGGCACCAGGACGACATTGGCTAACCACGTCGGGTACCGAATCGGTCTGAAGAGGCCAGTCTCTTGTCCCTTGGTGACCTGCGCCTTGATGATCGCCTGCTTTTCGGGTGCATGCTTTCTTATGTGTTACTGAACGGGCTTCACGGCGGAGTCGTGGTTGAGCCTGTGCATTACAGTCTCCTCTAGTATCCCAGGGAGTTGATCAATGGACCAAGCAAAAACTCGGATGTACTCAGAAAGGAATTTCTTATATTACTGCTGAACCTTGGGCGGTAGGTCGGCACCGATCCTTACTCCTAGGGTCGGGTCATCGTTTAGGAATACCGTCAGTAACTCGCCACCAGGTTCGGTGGTTGCGGTTTTATCCTCGACTCCCCGGGGGCCCTTGTCCTTCCCGTCCGGTCTTGTGGCCTCTATCGAGATATTTTAGCACTTTCTGGCCGTGGCTTGGTTACCTCGGACTTCCCCCAACCCATTTTTGGTGGGGAACTTCATTTTTTGGTGATAGGTAGATGGTACGGCCTTTATTCGGCTGAGGATGCCCTGGCCGAAGATGGCGTTGTACGCTATCATACCTTTAATCACTATGAAGTCCACCATGACCGTAACGGTTCTGGGTGGGGTGCCGAGGGTAACCGGCAGGCTCAGGGCTCCCTCGGGATAGGTGGCCAAGCCATTAAACCCGCAGAGGGGGGTTCGGATCGGGCGGAGTTTGGACGGATCCTCCCCCATCTTAAGGAAACAATCATAAGACAGTACATCAGGGGCACTCCCATTGTCAACCAGAATCCTATCTACGTTACAATGGTTTATCGTAGCCGAGATCACGAGGGCATCGTCATGCGGGGTGTTCAGCCCTTCCAGGTCTTGGTCGGAGAAGACTATGACCTGGGGCTCACTCGGCGGGGCCTTGGGAGGCTCTATGGTTCGGCTCGCCCGCTCGGCATGACGCTTCTTGCCTCGACTGATGTCGCCTCCTGATGCTGTCCCTCCGGAGATGACGTTGATGTGGACCCCTCGGGGGGCGTTGTCGATCTCCTCTACGGTGCCTCGATCTTCATTACGCTCGGCTGTGAACCGAGCTAGGTGACCCAAACGGATGAGGCGCGCTATCTCGTCCTGGAGCTGGTGGCAGTCACCAGTGTGGTGCCCGTGATCGCCGTGGAATAAGCAATGCTTGTCGCAATTACGGTTCTTCGACCTCATCGGCTCGGGCTGGCGGAGGAGTCCCGAGTCTTTGATGTCTTCATATATCTCATAGACCTGGGCGGCTAGTGGGGTGTACTGCTCGTACTTCCGCTTGTGCTCCCCATCACGGTCTCTCTTTTTCCCCGGGCCTGAGTTTGACTCGGGGGCCCGCTTCTTGTCCCCCTCCCGACCCGGGCCGGTTGCGTCTCGACAGGCGCTGAGCACTTCTTCGCACTCGGCGTGGCGCAAAGCCAGAGTCACTAGCTCGGCGAGGGTCGAGGGAGGGTGGAGGACAAGCTCGCGGCGGAGATTCTCGTCCCGGGTGCCCCCAGTCAGTGCGGTTATGGCTGAGGCCACGTCCAGGCGAGGGATTCTCAGGGCTTCCGATTTAAATCGGTGAATATAAGCTCGGAGTCTTTCCCCTTGTGCCTGTTTAAGGGTCAGGAGCCCCGCTACTGACCTCGGAGGGGCACTTCCGGCAAAACTATCTTTGAAGACTCGCCCGAATTGCTTGAAGTCTCGGATGGACCCGGGGGCGAGGGCCCGGAACCATGCTTGAGCGCCTTGGACCAGGGTGGTCACGAAGGCTCGGCACTTGATGGCGTCGGACGCTCTGTGCAGGGTCATCAGAGCGTCGAAGCTGTGGTAATGATTGGTCGGGTAGCCCTGGCCGTCGTAGGGCTTGAAGGTACGGATGGAGGTTATGGGAGATACCTCTGCCTTCAAGATGTGCTCGAAGAACGGGGATTTCTCCTCGTCCTCCGGGAAAGAGGTCTTCTGCAGGGCGCGGAGGGCGCGCTCCTGTTCTGTGAATCGCCTCTCGAAATCTCGTAGTCGGAGGGATAACTCCGGCTGTTGCCGCGTCGTGGGGCTGGGGGGAGCGTCTTGGCGATCTCCGGGAACGTCAGTCTCCGGGTTCGGACGGCGCGCCCCCAGTTTTCCTCTCCTCGGCGTGGAGGAAGCCTCTTGCTCCGGAGGCGGAGCATGCGAGGGGCCTCCAATTCGGTTGCGGATGATCTGCTGGCTGCGGAGGGTGAAGCGGCCTCCGGCGGTGTGCTGGGAGATACTCCCGCGGGGAGGGCTCCCTGACGGAGCGTGGGACCTTCCATCCCTAGCCGCCTGGGCCCTCATGAGCTCCACGAGGACATCCAGTTTCGCGTTGAGGGCCTGGAAGGCTTCGGCGCCACCGTTGGGTGGTAGCCCTACTACCGCAGGAGGAGGTGGTGGATCCTCGGCGGGGGCGCTGGCGTTGGAGGGAGGGTTCTGTGAGGCCCGAGAGGGGCCATCCCCTGCCGCTACCATGACCTTTCCCCTCTCGCCGGCGGACCTCCTCCCTGAGCTCCTTCGCACCATACTGGCTCTTTGTACGTTTCTCACAGGCGGCGCCAGATGAAGAGGCGTGATCTCGCGCTGGTCCTGAGCAGGTGAAGGATCACCGGGTAGTGAACTGCAAGACAGGGAAACGGATCAGGGGGCCCAGGGAGAGTCCCTGGGGAAAACCCTTTGATACTTAAGTCAGTGGAGCTATGGCGGGAGTAGTAAAGGGAGGAGAGAGCGTGTGCGCGAGATCCCTCTCCACCAGAGGGTGAAGCGATTCTTGCTCAGGAGCTTTGAGCGTATGGTTGCCCTTACCTTCGTCGGAGGGTCTCCCTGGTTTAAATAGTACGCTATTTTCTGGAGTCCTGTAAGCCGAGGGGTTTCAGGTGGGGGTTACGTCCTCATCGTGGGCTCTTATTACCTTATCATGGGAGCATTATCACCTTGGGGAAGAAGAAGTTCATTGCCTTCCTGAATTCCTGCCTGCTGCGGACTCTTAACGGCTGCAAAGGATAAGCAATCGTCGGCCGTTCTGAGCTCAGAGTGGCCAGCCCTATCGGGCGATAGGCTTAGCTCGGAAGAGGATGGGTCGGATGGGTCGGCATGCGCATTCTTCTCCCGGGCGGAGATATGGCTTGGGCCGGACCTTTCTTGTGACCTGACCGACACTCTGGCCTTCCGAGCCTAGGGGCCGCCTAGGAAGGTTGTGTCCTCGAGCAATTTTTTATTGGGCTTTCTTCCCTGAGTGGGCCCTGTGGGCTGTCACTTAGGCGAGCTTGACCTCATTGGGTCCTGTCGGGCCTAGTCGGGCTGCTCTTTGAATGGGCTACAGAAATCCCCCTCTCCAACTCTCATGACACCCGATGTGACATTTGCTGTGAATCGTGCTTGTCAATTCATGTATGCATCCACTGAGATCGATTAGATGACTGTCAAGCGCATCCTGCGCTACCTAAAGGGCACAACTGATTGATCAGGGTTTGTTATTTTATCGAGATTCTCCTCGTACACTTCATGCCTTTAGTGATGCCGATTGGGTTGGATGTCCACTGGACCGTCGGTCAACAAGTGGGTATGTTATCTTTCTTGGCCGCAATCTCATCTCTTGGGGGGCTAAGAAACAACTCACTATAACTGCGGAATATAAAACTGTCGCCGATGCTACGATGGAGATTATGTGGATCATGTCTTTGCTTAGGGAGATTGGGATTTCTACTACTTCTGTCTGCGGTGTGACAATAATGGGGCCACCTATTCGGCTGCAGATCCGGTGTTTCACGCTCGCACAAAGTATGTGGAGATAGATTACCATTTCATTCGTGAACGGGTTGCCTCTGGAGTGCCGAGGGTATATCCTATATTTTCACACGTGATCAGCTCGCTGACCCCTATTCACAGAGCCACTCACCACCGCTCGCCTTATTCTTCTCCGACGCAAGCTCAATGTGGATATGTATGTCCGCCCCCTTGAGCTTGCAGGGGAGTGTGAACGGGCCTGGCTCTACTGAGAATAGGCCTAGCATCTCGTGTGACCTTCTTGATGACAGAACTGTGCTTCATCGGTTAAGTGTGCATCATCGGCTGAGCATGTGAAGCTTACGGTTTTGGAGGATAAGTCCTGGAGAGATCCTGATTAGTTTATTAGATGAGATTCTGCTCTGTATATTTATTGTCTTTCTGTTATCTCTTTAGAGTCCTCGTTGTACAAGGATTATGGGTGCGCCCAAACTATGTTAACTGTAATACACATAATATATACGAACAAAACTGAGCGCTCTCTGTTACTAATACGGGAGTATATCCAAATTTTAACACTCCCTTCACGGTCAAGATAGACCGTGGATATTAATTGAGTGAAGGTGGAAGAGGAGTTGGGCCCAAGACCATGCTCTGATATCATGTTGAATCCATAAAACCACGGTGTTGAGATACACATGTCCAAAGTCATAAACACATGAACTACAACTCATTTAACCAATACGAGACTATGCCCAAATTCTAACAGTTCACCTACAGAGACATTTGGACTGTTAGTTTCAAGGTCGACCCGGAGCGCTTCAAACTTTCGGAGCCAAACTGATGCGATGACAAGTTTCTGCCCGTGTTATTTTGGAGATCGGATATGGAAAATGTTGGAAACATGGTGTATGTATATGTTTCTTACCTTAGATTGAGTTGTGACTGATTTAGATCGAATCATTTGCTTTAATAGCAAATCTTCTTCTCAAGATTCTTAAGAAACATTTAATTTGACGTGGAATGTTATTAATATATAAAATCTTATATTTTATGTGTTAGATACATATGGAATTTTTGTAAATAAATTATTGTTACGAGTGAATTTGTAAAAAAATATTTCTGAAGATACATTAACATACTGTTGATGTCACAGAATATCTTTTCTCTTTTTTTTTTTAAAAGAGTTTTGGTTTTATAAATTTCTTACTAAGCCTTTTAGAAGAAAAGAGAAATTTATGAAAGGTGAACATTGAGAGGTTATATAGATAGCATGTGTATGGTTTATTCTATGAGTACGTATCGTATAAGGCGATTTGGGTTCTAGTGTTGGATATTTTCTCGTTGACCGCAGTCAGTGTTGATTTACATCGACATAATACCCGAACATCCTTATTTAAGTGTCAAAGAAAGTCTTAAAGTAGAGGTTATTGTTGGCCCCCCGCCGACCCGTGCGGCGGTTGGCGTGCCTGCCTCTTCGTCGCCCCCCGCAACCTCTGCTGCTCTACCACCCGATCTGGCGGGCCGTCCAACGTGCACCGCGAGCGTCGCTAGCATCCTTGCCCCACCTTCTGACGTGCTGCCTTTGCCACCTCTGGAGTCTCACCACGTCATCTCGGCCTTGCGCGCGGGCCCCCGTGAAGAGGCTCCTCCTCCTCCTGCTACTACTGGCCCTTCGGGGTCACTCCATGCTGATGCCTCCTTCGAACATGTCCTTGAAGGCCCGGTTGAGGTACAGGGCACCGACTGCGCGGAGCCCACCACTATTGTTGTTCTCAGCCAAGTTGATCGCGAGGAGTTTGACAGCTCAGTTGTTGAGTCGGATGTGGAGTTCGGTGACCTTGGCTTCCAGCCCACCCGCCGGAGCAACCGTAGGAATCGTCGGAGGCCCAACCGCCTCCGCGAGTACTGGAGTCCTCGTTCTTAGCTGGTTATATCGCTCTGTTGGCCTACTTGGCCTCCTTTCGGTTTTATTGGGCCCTCGGCCCGTCTTTTGTTCTCGGCCCATTGTCTGGGTGCCGTCCCTCTCCCCGTATCCCTATACTTCTCTTTCCTTTCATTGCTTTCCTTAATGAAAAAAAATATTATATCTAAAAAAAAGTCCTAAAGTCTCTTATATAGGTTCTGAAGTCAAGGGCATGCTGGCTTGCATGGCTCATAATGCACTTCTCCCTTCATATACAAATAACAACACTCGCTATTGAAAGAATTAAGGTTTCAACTGAGACCATTGGTGAAATCCTAAAGTTTAAAGGCATATGAATGATTTACAAGAGACCGAAGGTATGTCAGGGCATTCTGATAGTTTTTGGATCCTAAGGATATTTTAGCCATTTTTGTGAGATCTAGTTCTTCTTCTTTAGTAAAAATATTGCAATTCCGACCCCTCCATCTGTGACATTGAACACATATTTCCTTGAAGGTGTCGATCAATCATTTAAGTATCTAACGCCAACATGTGTACGTACTTAGGGATGGGTAGGAAGGGCAAGGGTACGAGGGTGGTGTCTGCGGTAGGAAGAGAGAAGCCATGTTCGACCTTATAGAGCAAGGAACCTTAGAGGAGAAGTCTTCGAACAACTCTCGTGGATACTTACCAATAGGGGTGTCAATGGATCGGTTGGATCCGCCGACCCGATCCGAATCCGAAAGAAAAATCGGATTCGGAGCATCTTATTTACTTCGAAGTGGGACTGTTGTGTGGATTCGGGGCGCCATTTTTTGACCCGGATCAGGTTATCGGGGCGCCATAAAACTTCTTTCGAGGCGAGCAAATCTCATCGGCCAGTGTCGTTCAGCGCAGCGGCCTCCCTCTAGGGTTCCTCCGGCATCCCCACAGCACTCTCCTTCCGCTCCTCTGTCTAGGGCAGGAGCGGCATCTCAACGACGTCGATCTCCTCAGCCACCTGCGACGTCGACGGCATCTCAACGAGGGCGATCCCTTCACCCACCTGCGACGGCGATGTTCTCGCGATCGGCCTTCTCGAAACCCATGTTTAGGGTGACAGGAAAGGGCTTCATGTCTGCACGAGGTTGTCTTGTTGTTTGTTGATCAAGGTAGGTTTTTGGATTTTCTTGTTGTTTGTTGGATCAAGTCGGTCGTGAGATCTCAGATGGCTTTTCCGTTCTTCATCCATGTGAGACTTTTTTGTTTTTTCCAGTTCTTAGATGGGTATCCACCCCGTGACGTTCGAAGGGGTGAACCAGATGCGATCGTAAGGGTCGTTCGGGTACCTGCCACAGCAGCAGTCGGCCAACACTTCTCCTCGTCACTTCTCACCCGCGCCACAAACCGACGCAAAGAACTCCGATGACAGTACTGATAAGAACCCTCATCTCCCCCTCTTATGTCCGGCAAAGCTGTTCACGTGTTGCAAGGCAACACTTTTGCCTTACTTTTGGGGTCATTAAAATATTTCTGGGTTTTAGTTATGTTCATTGATATGTTTTTGGGGTCATCTCCAAAAGGAAATCTTGATCCAATCATTGTTCGTATGTTGCTATTAGAAGATGGATGTCGGTTCTGGCATTTGTTTTCTGTTCATTGATCTGTTTCATCTGGTATCTATTTTCTTAGAGATGTGGTGTTGATGTTTTAAATGTTCCACTGGGTGTCTTATTACGTATCTTTACCGGTATATAATATGCCTTCTCGTGGATCACTAAAATGTTAAAGTATTTATGGGTTTCAGGCAGTGTTCTCGTCATCATCAATCGTCAGGAAGAAGGCTTGATTTCATATGTTATAACGAGATGATGTGGATGTCTGTTCTGTCTTTTATTTTCTGTTCTTGATCCTTTCTTTTCCGATCTGCTTAGAGATCTGGTGTGGATGCATGAGAGTTTAACTAAGCATCTTTAAGTATATTTACCAGTATATAATATATCTTTTCATAGATCATTAAAAAAAATTCTGGGTTCTCAAGCAGTGTTACCATCACCATCATCGTCAAGAATAAGTATTGATCCAAACATTGTTCATATGTTATAATAGGTCATGGATATATGTTCTATGTTTTTATTTACCGTCCTTGATCCATTTTTTCTATTTGGTAAGGGATCTGGTCTGGATGTCTTTAATTGGGCATCTTTAAGTATATTTACTAATATATAATATACCTTTTCATATATCATTAAAACAATTTCTGGGTTCTCAAGCAGTGTTACCATCACCACCGTCCTCAAGAATAAGTCTTGATCCAAACATTGTTCATACATCATAATGACGGGTGTCTGTTCCCTATATTTTATTTTTAATTGGGCATCTTTTTGTTATGAGCCTTTCCTTTGATTAGTTACCTCAGGTTACAGACACAAATTCTGGATCTATCGGATTTCTGAAATCTCCTGCTCTTCCTCTTTTGTGGGTTACCTCTCAGATCTTATGTTTCCCTTAGTTTTATAAACTAGTGGACTTCTACAGCAGTGATTTGGAAGCTTGGCCCTACTGGCTGTCCTTCCAAGCATTTTGAAGAATTGCTGATTATGTTGCTCCAGGTTATTTCAACAACAGAATTTTTTTCAAGTCTGTCACAGACCTCGGACCTGGGAAGGTTGAAGCAGGAGCTGTGGATGGAGATGGCCACTATTCCTGCTACAGCTGATGTATATGATCTACTTCTTCAATGGTCCCATCAGATGGTGACCAAGGCCGAGGTATCGGGGCCAGTTTTGGTGGTCCTTGATGATGCCTGGTCTGAGTTGGACCTTGAAGAGCTAATTTTCAGGTACCTGGATGTAAAATGCTTGTGGTATTGTGGTCTTTTTTGATGCTTTTGAAGAATATTTATTGTGCCTTCATACCTCTATCTCTCAAGTCTGATTTCTTATTTTCCCTTTCTTCTACCATCTTATATCCAGGAGCTGCTGTATGATAAGGAGGAGTTGCTGTATGAGAATGGTGGCAGGTGGGAAACTGAGATAGCAAAAAATCTCACATCCAAACATTAGTATGATAGTCAAAAACATGTTACAGGATATGAAAAGCACTAATAAAATCAAATGCATTTAGGACCACAATTGATGCTTTTGGATGTGTTCCTCTGCCATGTACTAAATCCACATGCTCTTTTGTCTTAATTGAGAAACATCCATCTGCTCTTCAAGTTTGAGAAAAATGTTTTTCTTTTTCCTTTTGGGAGCTGTTATTCATATCCATAATGATTTGCTTCCATTTTTTGTCCACTTCAAATTGGATATTATAACTAATCCTTTCAGGCTTGAGGGAGGTCTACTAGAAACCTGAATTCCACAAGCTCTGATGAGCTCTCAAAAGATTCCAGTGCGACCACTTCAGAGGAGGAGAAGGAAATGAATGAACCTGAATATAACAATCAAGAGGAGAATCCAGTTAGCTACCATGTTTCTCAATCTAGGTACAGAAGATGGATGGCAACCAGCTCAAAGGCCAAAGTCATATGGTACAGTTGCACAGAGGCTGAGGCACATGCGTACAAATATTGGAAAAATCTACGGTTACCAGGAAAAGGATGTCAGTATTGAAGTAAGTCAATACAACTCCAGGGATTCTTAGCAGAATAACAGGTATTACTTCTTGAAAAAGAGAACATCATCTTCTGATGTCATCATGGCCCTAGTTGTAGAGATCTCCACTGAATGTAAGTCAGAGACTGATGCTCTAAATTTAAGTCCAATGTTGTGTTTACTATTTAGATCCGAAAATTTAGATCCGAAAATTTGTGCTTGTTATTTACCCACAGAGGTATGAGCTTCGGTGTAATACTGTGTTTAATATTTAGATCCGAAAATTCGGATCCGAAAATTTGTGCTTATTATTTACCTATAAAGGCATGTGTTTGCAGATATAGGGGTTTGATGATGTCTAATCTCTGATTCCAATGTTCAGCAAATAATATGCCTTTGGATGTTGAGAAAAATGCCAACTGCATCTGGGATTTTTTTTACTGTTGGTGGGTGTGTGGGGGAAGTTCAGGGTCCTTGCTGGTTTATCATAGAAGAGGAGTTGATGGCAGGGAGATGATACCTGAATAGGACTCCACCACATTCCTGCAGACCATTTGGGTTCTAATTCAGACTGCTGGTTTAAGCATGAAGTTTAGCTATTCTGCCTGCTTCCAGCCTATATTATCAATCTTGCTTGTGAAACATGAATTAAATACTATCAAGATGAGATATCCCTATTGTGGAATGATTATCAGGTACGGGTCCAAGATATCCATGTTATTAGTCTTCTCAAAAAACTACGATATTGATTCTGTTCTGCCATTTGGAGATGATTTATATACCAGGGATGATGTTATTAGTCTTCTCAAAAAACTTGACTAGATATGCATGTACATGCACATATTGATTCTGTTCTGCCATTTAATCATTACTGATTTTGTCATTTGCATCATCATATAATACTCAACTGTGTAATTCTTTCAAAGCTTTATTCCCATTTTATTAATTCGTTGAATTTAATAACAGTGCAATAATTCATGGGAACCAGAACAAGATCACTGTCTATAATTGTGTGCATTCTATGAGCTATGGTGATGACTGTGTTATCTTTGAACTCCTGACAGATGATCTGCTGTATAGTACTCAGTTACAGAATCGACTGAGGCTGTTGCTTTATCAAGCACAAGAATGCTGCTCCTCTTTAGCAAGGATCTTCCAAGGCAGAATAGCTGCCTCTACCCAACACTCTAATTCTCCATTTTCAACCACTGTAAGGGTACATGCCATTTTATTACTTTGTGCTGTTCTGATGATACTTCGATATTAGTGTCTGCAATCAAGTAATTTTTTGAGCATTGCATCCTACCTGTTGCGTCAAGCTTCTTTTCCTTCTCACACACCAAATTACCAAGCTGGCACTTATTTAATGCCTGCGTAAGTATGATGAGCTTTCAGGTGCCATATTAAAGATTGTTGGTTAGAAGAACAAAGCTTTCAAGAACATGAAATTGATGGGAATCGACGCCGAGCATGTACATTTTCTTTTATATTTCTATCCTTTTATTTTATATTCATATCATTGGGAAAGTATGTACGTAAATGTACGGCTTTGTAAGCCAATGCGCCATTCCCTTGGATTGTGTGGGTTTTTGTGCAATTGTGTAGTAGGTCCAGCTAGGGGGCCCTCAGCCCATTCCCATTGGTCCATGTCACCTATGTGGGGCTGGTCAACCATCCTAGGTGGCCATCTAGAAGGGTTGAATGCCAATTGACCATATGGGAGATAAAGGGGTCAAAATTTCAAAGGTTGGCCACCAACCTACCCCTTGGTTAAGGGGGCGCCCCCTTCCACTTGTAGTATTTTATTTTTTTGTGTGTGTGATTCACACTTAATCGCAGCCTTCCATTCCCCATCTCTAGATCCAAGGGTCTACATTTGATTAGATACATAGCATATAAAAGGTTGTATTTTTCATTTGTTGGCATTAATGAAGAGAAAATTGTTAAAAATTCAAGAGTGATTCTTGAGCCCCTCCCCTCTCCCCTGGTGTTCATCTCCTCCAACCCTAAATTCTAGAGTGGTTCTATCTTCAATCCCCTCCCCTCTATCTCTGGTGATCATATGTGCTGCCGCCGCCGCCGTTCGTGCCGCCTACGAGCCGCCGCGGAGCCATATTTAAGGTTCTGTCCTGCTGGACAGAGGTAACTTCCACGAAATTCTGCAGTCAGCCACGACGTCCTCTTGATCTGAAATTTTCAGAGGTTGTTCCTATCTCGTATCCACATCTCCACAAAAAAATTCACGTCCAAAATCTTTCATTTGGTAATTTCCCATTTTCGTTCTTCTTTCACTCCCAGATCTATCTTGTCTCTGTCTACAGTGACAGCAGTTCTGAGTTTCCCATATCCGACCACCTTTTTGATTTTTCCAAACCCTCCCAATTTTACTGGGAGTTTTGTCCACCGTCCTCTCACTCCATGAATGTTCCTGATTTTTGATCAGCCATCCATCCATTTTTCAAAATTCATTTTCAGAGCCATCTACAGTGCTGTCAGCCAGTTTTCAGATCCGACTCACTGCTAGTATACAAATCATAACAATTCGTAGCCACCTCCAAACATGTCACAAAAAATATTGTCGTCTTCCTTGTTAAATTTCCTACAACTTTGATGAAGAACACAACTTCTGAATCGGAGGTCTACCTATCAGTCAACGCCAGTTCTCAGACAAGTTCCATGTTGATCTGAGAATTCGGACACTGTACAATAGCAGCTATCAAAATTCGCCAACAAGAAGTACAAAGCTGTTTATTTTTCTGTAATCCTTTAGTGTTGAAGCCCTTCGAAGTAGCTTTCTAACGGCGCCAGTTTTGTGTCGATCCGACATTGGGACTGATCGCAGTGTCCGTTCTCGCCGGAGCGCGCGCCTGAAAATAGTACCGACAGATCCGTGGCCGGTTATTCCGACCGGTGCCGATCGGAGCCGCCCGGCCTCCAGCCGACGAACCAGCGTGCCGCCATCTCGGGGAGCGCTTCCCCAAGTGTCCCCACTACAGCGGTGCCACCGGGTCCCACACGGCCCCTCCGGACAGCACGTGGGCCCCACGGTCGCGAGTACGGGTGCGGCCGAAGCTACGCGTGAAGCGGCCCGTCAACCCGGAATCGGTCCTCCCGGGCCCATTTGTGTAGCCATTTACCTCCCTGCGTGGAGTGGGCAGTGATTTCTTGCTGTAACATTTGTGTGTTAACCGTCCCGGGAGTACGAGTTCGGCCGGGTCCGTCTTCCCCACGCCGAGAGCGTGGACGTATCGTATTCGCTCCTTGCTTGGCATTTCACTTATTTCCATATATCCTTTATATGACGCTGCTAGAGAGTATGTTTTAGGACCTAGCTTGCTATATATTTTCATATCACCGCTGCTGTGAGAGAGAGCGAAGCCGTCCCGTGACCCGATCCGGGCACGAAAGTGCGAATTGACCACCCTACCTCTTGCCGGTTTCTCAACCGTGCACGTCCGACGCTTCCCTCGTTAAGGGACAATCACGAGCTCACCTAGAGTTCGAGGACTACATTCCTCATTCGAGTCGTGTTCGTGATCCGTCCCGCATCAGTTTGGTATCAGAGCAGGTTGAGTCTAGGGTGTCAAAAAAAGTGTCATTTACGTCTAGTCATTAGTCATTGTCTAAGTCGTGTTTAGGGTCATCATTATTTTAAAACAAAAAAGTGTCTTTTGGGTCGCATTTGCATACCATTAGTCGGTATATAAAAGGTGTTGTCCGAACGTTAGGCTACGCCTATCGGGAAGGCCGCACACTTGCGCGAGTGATCTTCGGATCGATTAACTCCGCCCCGTACCGAGTCTTGGTGTCTTGTCCTTAGTATGCATGCGTCCCAACCTTTGCATTAGTCGGTCTAGTGTCTTGTCTCCGTGTGTATGCATGTCCATGTCCGCTATCCATGGCCATTCCCCAAGGCCATGCGTCCAAGTGGTCATCTCTGGTGGCCCAAGCCAAGGCCTTCCTAGCCCGACCCTATATCGTTTCTAAAGCCACTCTACCTAATGGGTCCACAACGGAACTCCATTTCACCGATAGGGAGTCGGAAAATTAGGTTGCTTTTGATATCGTGGAGTCTCTCTCCAAGACAGGCGAGATTGTCCGTAATGGTGATTTTGCTTGTGTTGAGTTCTATAGGAAGGTCGGCTCCGTTCTTTACACCGATGGTGCATAGTGCAGGATCGGCACACTTGCTGGTCCATGCCTCATTTTAGGGCAAACGTGGTTAGGAGAAAGAAAGGCTAATCTTGACTGGGGCAAAAGGACTTGCACCTTATACCCACCTTACCTACCTGGCAAGATCATCCTTAAAGATAGGGCTCAATCGAGCACCCTCGTCTTTCCCGCCACCCAACCCCAGTGGCCCACTCCACCTTCGGATTCATGCTTGCCACCTCTCCTGGAGCCCACCCCTCTAGCCACCCATCATGGGAGCCACCCTCCTTTCGAGGAGCCACATTTAGAGGATGTCCATCCTGAGCCACCCGTGTTTCTTACGGGTACGCTATACATAGCCGAGCCACTTCTTAGTTGGCTCAAGGATGGCTTGGTCCCACGTCCTTACCCTTCTATGGACCCCACCTTACCTATAGTGCCCGTCAACTCCTTCCACACTACCTTTCGGTCTAGTCACCATATTGATACATTGGATGACCTTATTATGGGATTAGACATGCAATGGAAGTTGACGCACCTACTGGCCCGAGGCTTTGACCAACCCGCTAGTCTTACCTTCACCCATCCGGTCTTTGGGTCCATTACCTCCGAGTGCACCATAGGATGTGTCACCACGGAGATTCTTTTATTCCTCCCGATGCCGGCCGAGTCCGACTTCGTTCCCTTTTGCCCAAGGGAGGAATCCTATTTTTTACACATGTCCGTCGTCCCACCGATCATAATGTATGACGGTGACTATGAATTCCAAACTTGGGACCATGTCATGTTGGAACCCATATCACGGGGTCATACCTTCTTCGACCCTTTTTCTAGTGAACCTCCCGAGCTACCATCTTCACTCCACTTCCTCCGCGGAGTTTACTATCATGCCTTTTCCACTCGGGCCAAACAACCTCCACATAGCGATAGGTCCGAACCATCATTCGGGGGTGAGGAAGACTTTGGTTTCCCCGATCCCTCTAAACCACCCGCACCTCCCGGACTTCCCGCATCCAAGCCCAATGTCCATGATTGGTGCATCGTAGTATGTCTAGGAGTTCCCCATGACGTTGTAGATCTCTAATTTAGAATAATCCACTTAAGAAAAATATCAAAGAAAAGACATGCAATAATTATCAATATGGAGGAAAATATATGCACGAGGTGCACAAGGGGAGTGTGTGATCGCCAGAGACGCTAGGTCTCAAAAATATAATCAATAAGAACATGGGAGGAATGATCGCGAAAAGTACCTCAAAAGATGCGGGGATGTGAGTGCTTCCTTTCTCTTCAAATCGGCCAGCCGATGAAGAGAGTTCTTGCTTTTATTACCCTTGCAAAAAAGATAAATATCAATAAAAAAATATGGATTAGAATATGGTGTGTAGCATCAAATTCTATATGTAAAGATGAGCATGAAAATTGTGCAAGAACACACCTTGTGGGTGTTGGCCCTTAAACCCCTATGCAAAAGGGTGTGGGAAAAATGAATGAGGAATGCATGCAAGTAAGGGGAAAGAGTGCAATAGATGCACTATGGGGAGATTCCCAACGTAGTTGAGAGATATTAAAAATAATCAAATATGAACATGCATGCATATAATAAACACAAAACAATAGAGAATAGAGGGGAGAGAAGAAAAATCTGTTGAGCTTGGCTTTGATATTCAATGGGGAGAAGTCTTCCAAGGGATGGGGTTTGTGCGTGGAGGTCCTCCTTCAGCCAGCAGCAACACCTGTGAGAAGAAAGGAAAACAAAAAAAAACAAAACAGAAGACCAAAAGAAAACCGAAGAAGAAAGAACAGAAGAAGAGGAAGAAGAAGACAGGAGACAGAAGAAGAAGAATAAGGGGAGAAGAAGATAGAAGACAGGAGAAGAAGAATAAGAGGACAGGACGGGAGAAGAAGAGAAGAAAAGAAACAGAGAAGAAAAAGACAGAAGAAGAAGGAAGGAGAAGAAGACAGAAGAAGAAGAAGAGAAATAGGAAGAGAAGAGGGGTCGAACAGAAGGCCAACAGGAGGGGTCCGAAGAGGGGGAGTCCAACCGAACAATAGAGCCAATGGCTCTATTAAAAAGGATTGGAAGGGATAAACATTAGCAAGAGTCCAATCAAGGGAAAGGATAGGAATGAGCAAGAGCCCAATCAAAGCAGTTGTGTAACGAAGCAAGGACTCTCTAGGGAAAGGGCTGCGAAGCCAGAAGATGAAACACGCCTCTGGTCAGGGCGTCAATTCAAAAATTGACGACCTGTCAGGAGGGCGTTAATTCAAAACACGCCCTGGGTCAGGGCGTTTCTTCCTGGATTAATTTTAGAAATAAACATTTCTTTTATTTAGAAATTGTGAAAGACGCCTCAGGGAGAGGCGTGAATTGAAAAACGCCCCATGGTAGAGCGTGATTCAACATTTTTCAAACATTTATTCTTTTTCAAAAATTGGATAATTCCAGGAATTGACGCCCTTTCCAACGGTCGTCACTTCTTTAAGAAACGCCCCAGGTCAGGTCGTGATTCAAAAAAGTGCCCTTTCCAAAGGCGTTAATTTCAAAAAAATCATAAAAAAGGAGATAAATGCCCAGAAAATGGGAAAAAAGGAAAAATAGGGGAAATTAGGAGAAAATTCATGAAAAGTGGGAAAAATCACTCAAACAAGCTAATTTGAGGGTCAAATGGGGCATCGCAGAGCGATATGAAATATACTCAAAATAATGTCAATTTTGGCGTGTCTACAGCTGCCCCGCCTTGGCGTCTGCTTTGCAAGGGAGCGTAACAAACTGAAAAGTAGATGCCAATGTGTGATGAGACACGCAATCAACATCACTTGATAAGAAATGAAATCAAAAGCTCGAGATGAAGCAAATCTCGGGAAATCCAACGAAATCAACAATGTTTGGATAAAAGGGGAGATGTGCACGCGTTGCACGAATGAGATAAAATAAAATGATCAACTTCCAGCGCGGTGGAAGTACCCCAGGTCACAAACCTGTAGATTTCACCATTGGGGAGCGGTTACCAGCCAATGTGGACGTGCTGCAGCCAAGGTGGATCAAAGGGAAATGATTAAAAATAAGATGATAAAAATCCAAACAAGGAGCTCTCGAGAAAAGACCCAAAACAGCGATAAAACGAACTGAGGATCCAATTCGACAATGAAAATCTCATATCGAGAAAGATTAAGATCAATTCAACTCTCAACATCAGCTTATCAGAATGATTTTCCAATGTTAATTCAAAGTCCTACATGAATGCATGCTGGGCTAAAGGGAAAATAACAAATGAAAATATAATATAATCAAGGATAATATTGTTAAACTGCCCAGACTGGGTCAAGAAACTAATTCTGCGAGCTGATACTAAGCCGAAGCCCGTTTATCCACGCACCAACTCGTAAAAAGGGAACCATCGTCCCCAGTCTTGGACGGCTCAACGGCCTATCCGTGTGACTAAGACTTCTCTGGAATCATCATTGTTTTTGATGAAGGGGAACTCAAATTCCAGATTTATCAAAGCCACAAGGTCCTTGATATAATCTAGTAGCATATGTAACATATAGTAAAATGCATACAGGAGATGGTGGTGCAATGAGCATGGGAACTGAGAAATGAGCTGCAAGCGCCGTGGGACTTTGAGTGATGATGCCCTGCCGACGGGACCAAGAGCCTCTTCCTGCGCTCAAAAATTCATTAGCCAAGATATAACAAGCAATGAATAAGGCATTTAATCATAGCATGCATAGCATGAATCAAAGCAACCAATCATAGCATATATCATGAACAGCATAAGTCAAATCATGGCATAGCAAAGCATCATTATTTGTTGTTTGTCATGAGGATGACAATCTGGCTAATCAAGTTTTGGAGTTAAATAATCAGGATCTGATAATGCCCATCGGCGGAGTAATCAGATGAAACGAGCAGGAGTTGATTGAAAGATTTGGAGATGAATAATCATGAGATATGATAATCAGAATGATATAGGGAGATGATGCCCCTGGGTGGCATGTCATGAGAATATTGGGAAGAATCAATAGATTGATAGTAATAAGTAGAGAGAGGACCCATCCCGTGCTTTTGGTCTCTGCAAAGCTGTTCCTGCAAAACACCATCAGAAAATACAATGCAAATTTTTAGATTTTGGAAATATGCAAATTTTTATGAGTTTTGGAATATGCAAATTTTTATGAGTTTTAGAAATATTTGAATTTTTATGGAGATTTTTAGAAAATATTTTGAATTTTTGTTGGGATTTTGATCGGGAAATATTCATTTTTTTTTTGGATTTTGGCTTAGACATTGTTAATGCAGCATCAAAGGGTTGTTTTGAACCACTGGCTAGGGGTCCTTGTTCCTTCCCTTTTCGCTAAAACTGCCCAAAGCTGGACGTGCATTGAAAATGGCATCCTATAACCGACCGTCTTTGATCAACGGTGCCCCTACCAAGGCCATACCCGAGAAGTATTCGGTCTTAGAGGGAAAAGAGAAGAACAATTGTGACAAGCTTTATGCAGGATGGGAGATGTCGGGACTTGAATTCTTTCCAAGGTGTTCCCCCTCAAAGAGGTAGTCTGTTGTGCCGGGGCTTTGTGCCTTTAATTTTTAGACCCTTGACATGCATACGACCAGGGTTTTCCCTGCGGGGACTTTGCCACTCTTGACATGCCATAATTCATACTTACTTTTATCGAAATTCTGACTTGATTTTCATAATAGCCCTTTTGGCGAGATGTATATCATGAAATTCATATTTAGTTTGGGTCAAGACTGCCCCTATTTGAGACTCCTCTCGTATTGGGGATTACCAAGGTTGGTCATCTCATCCGTCAACCTCTTGCCCCTGCACGTGGCCGAGTAAAGAAGAGTAAAGACTTTCAGATATACTCATGGCATGGCCAAGGTAGCAATGGTGTTTAACCAAAGGAGCCGGCTAAGGACGCCGTGAAGTGTGTGAGGTGCCCAGCTGAGGGTTGATCTTAACAAGCAGGGAGAGAATGTTGAATTCCCAGCGCGGGGTTCTTATTAACCAAGGTACTGCATAAGCAAGCCTAAAGACTCTTTTTAACAATGATTTAATTTAACAAAAACCTAAGATAAAGATCTAAAACACCACTCTTAATCTTGTTAGGAAGCACTTCATTTTGAAAATCATGCGTGAAGTAATGAGGTAATGATATCATATAAATGCATACTTACGTCAATATATTACCTTGCAACCTTTGTTAAAGCAGCTGCCGCGAGAGGTTGATCATCGTGGGATAGTCCTCTTAGGCAGATAAAGGATTGGAAGCAAAGGATTGAAAGTGGCTTAACAAGAAGGAGTGGTGCCAAGACCAGACTCAGACGAATAAGGAAAAAAAGGAAAAGAGGCGAGGGCTAGAACTCCCTCACTAAGGCGCGGAGACCCTGATCACATGGAACAGTCTACAGAAGGAGAGGAGAATTAGAAGGAGGAATGAGGACTAAAGCCTCGAAAGCAATGGGAGAATGAGCAGATGCCCAAGGCAGTGGATGTGGAAGAAGTTGGGTCGGACCCAGAATCAGGAGGAATTAGAAGAAGAAATTGGTAGATAGAAAGAGGCGGATCCGGAGGGTCCGGAGGCAGAGGAGGAGAATCATGATAGGAGGAATCCGGAGGCTCCGGAGGAATATTGAAAGAAGGGATGCGATGCCCTGGGGAGAAATAGGGAAAAAGATGATAAAAAAGGAAGAAGAAAATGAAGGATGTGATATCCCGGAGGAGTAGAAAGATGAATCAGAAGAAAGATGGAGGGTCCGGAGGTTCTGGGGGAATGAAATCAGGAGGGTCACGATGCCCTGGAAGATGAAAGAGAGAATAAGACGGAGAATTCGGAGGTTCCGGAGGAAGCAAATGGAAAGGGGCACGATGCCCGGGGAAAAGATGGAGACAATCAGGTGGAGAATCCGGAGGTTCCGGAGGAAGAATATAGAAAGGGGCGCGATACCCAAGAGAGAGGAATGAAGGAGGATCAGGAGGAAAATCCGGAGGTTTCGGAGGTAGCAAATGAGAAGGGGCGCGATGCCCAAGGGGAAAATCCGGAGGTTCCGGAGGAGGAGAATGGAAAGGGGCGCGATGCCCGAGGGGAAAGTCCGGAGATTCCGGAGGGATAGAATCAGAAAGGGCGAGATGCCCAAAGAGGAGGGATAAAATTCCTGGAGGTTCCAAGGAGATAGCAGGAAAAGGGACGCGATGCCCCAGGGATAGTGGATAAAAAGATGAAGATGAATAAGATGGGAAGTGCGAAATATCCGGAGGTGCCGGAAGGCAGGGAAGATATGGGTTTGGAAACCCGGGAAGCAGGAGGTGCAAATGCATGCAATGGTATGGATGCGATGAATGCATGAAATGTAAAGAATATGAAGAATGTGAAGGGCGAGAGGATGAGATCCTCCTCCTAACTCTGGGAATGGCCCATGAAGAAAAGGTGATAGAGATGGATGAATAGAAAGTGGAACAAATAAGGGATGGCCCCTTAGCATTAAGATAACTGCCCCTCCACGGTAGTGAAAGTGTATGAGAAATAGCCCCTGCCGAAGCTTCAATGGTGAATGTCAACTCCCTTAGAGAGTGCAAAGTAATGGTGTGAGGGAGTTGGAAAGTTGGGCTCGGAAGCATTATGTTGCCCAAAGATTCAAAATTTAGAAATTGGAACAAAGGGTGCCATGCCCGGCCCTTACACAGCATCAATGCTTGGCATGTCGGTGACTTGGCTTCTTCGACCGTGCTTGGCACAATAACCCGGATTGGCATCCGGCAAATGAATTCTTGAATCTTGAATGGCGCGGCCAAATCCTTGCTGCCCGGCTCTTGATCGTCCTCGGCACCTGTGCTTGTAGAAGGCCCCCCATTCCGAGTAGTAAGGGGAGGTGAAGCGGAGGCGGAAGGCTCCATGAATGGTGGAGGCATGATGGAAAGCGTTGGCAAATGGGTGAGCGTAAGCGGGGGTTCAAACACGTCGAGTTTCTCCCTTTGCTCGGAAGCAGTTGGGATTGGCTCGGGTGCAAAAAGGGGTGGATCCTGCTCAGGATTAGCCATGGGTAAGGGTAAAGGGTTAAATGGTGGAATAGGCAAAGTGGGTTTTAAAGGGATAATGGAAGGCCGAGGTGGCGGTAATGGGAGGTTAATTGGGGAAGGTTCAATGGTGGGTTCGATGGAGGCTAATGGTGTGGAGGTAGATGGCTTAACGGGTGGAGGTTTAATAGTGGAAGGCTTGGGGGAGGCCAGTGTTGCGGAGGTTAATGGTGTAACTGGAGAGGTGTAATGTATGCGGTGTCAAGGATAGGAGGAGACTTACAATGTGCCGGTGTGGGTGATTGAAGTATCGACCCATCATCGTAACACCAATTAGTCTCATAAATAGGGGTTGGATCAGGGATGGTTTCATCCTGAGCAGGAGGTTTATCAAATGATAGTGGAGGGAGCGGGAAATTAAGGAAACTCGGAAGGGGTGCCTGCGGAGCTTCATCATCATCGTACACTGCCTTGGATTCTTCAAATGCCGGCTCCTGCTTGCTTGAAATGCCGAAGTCATAATCATTTCTCCTATCTTTCCATTCATTCTCCATCTTGGTAATACCATCCAGGAAAGCATGAAGAGGATTGACTGGAGTAGGAGCGGGCCGCGGGCTCGTAACCCTCTTTAATTGTTCCTCCATCAAAGTGATTTTATCGAGGAGAGTTTGCTGGAGGGGTGTGACCTGAGCAACAGAAGGTTGGCAGGGCCTTGAAGGAGGAAGGGCCGTATAAAAAGGCCGTGGAGGGGAATTAATGGGCCTACCCATAGAAGAACCCGGATGGGCCGGATTGCAATGAATAAATGGGCCTTGGGGCCGTGATCGAGAGGGAATAGAAGGAGGCGGGTGATGGGCCACCCGAGTAGAATGAACAGGAGGAGATGGGTAATGGGCTACCCGATCAGGATTGGAAGGAGGAGGTGGGTGATGGGCCACCCGTGTAGAATTGGAGGGAGATGCATGAGATGTACCCTCAACGGTGGCCTTAAGGGCTTGGATCTGTTGAGGGGTAAGATGATCTAATGCATGCAAAATCTGGGAGACCTTCTCATCATTGGGACGAGAGGGCTTAATGGGAATAGTGGCTCAAAATTGAGTTGAAGGACCATTGGATTGGACATTGCCCAAGGGTCGGGCAACACCATAAGAGTGAGGACGTGGTCCTTTGAAAGTATGGTGAGAATTTTGAACATGTTGAAAGTGAGGATTATAAGAAGTGCTAGGTTGTGCATCCTCATGAATTGAATTAAACATGTTATCTTGTTTATAGTAAGCCATCATGCAATCAAAGTTCAAAATAATATGCAAAGAAGCACACAAAAGAGATGGTTGCCTTGATTTGATTTGTTTGAACCTTGGTGAATTAAGGATTTTATCAAAGTTTTGAATGATTCACACAAGGGGGGGAAACCTAGTTTCAATATGGTTTGAACTCCAATGCCAACTAGGAACCCTCTCTCACCACGTATAGGCCAACTAACTCGGGACTTCAAAAGGGTACAACCTGCCCCCGCGTCCGTGAGGGAATCCACGGGTGCGGGGACTTACGGAGGCTTGGAAAAGGGATTTCCAGTCCAAAGAGACGGAATGCTCAATGGAGGGTCGTCCCGATTCCAAGAGGGTGTGTGGATCCTAATGAAGAGGAGGGGGCTCCCAAACCAATGCAAAGAATGAATGCAACAGGGGAAATCAGGCCAACCACACAATATGATCAATCAATATGAAATATCATGAAAACTCACCCACGGGAAGGGTTCTGGAAACCCACAGTAAAAACACGCCCTAGCAGGGGGCGCTACTAACAAAAGACAGGACAGTGTGACTGTCGTGACTCAAAGCGAGGTGCCAGGGGCAGTAAAAACACGCCTTAGGGTGAGGCGCTATAAGGGGAAAGGACGCCCTTGACTGAGGGCGTCAAATCAAAAGAAACGCCTTACTGAGGGGCGCTAATCAACAAAGAAACGCCCTGGCGTAGGGCGTGAATTCTCAGGCAGCGTAATAAAACCAGAAATATCAGGAAATATGCTGGAAGGCGCCCTGTCAGTGGGCGTAAAATACGAATAAGACGCCCTGAGTTAGGGCGTGAAATCGAAAAAGCGCCTCTGACAGAGGCGTTAATTCCTCAGGAAAGTACGGCCAGAAATATTAAACAGGCACACTCACAACCACATAAATAAGGCAATCAACAGGATAAGCATGCTCATCAAGAATTTTAAATAAGTGGAGATTCTAAGGAAAAGACAACAAAATGGCAAATCACTTTAGGGAAGAAAGCAAAGCCAATGGAGGGTGCCCGAGGGGCACAAAAGGAGACGCACCGAGGGTGCAATAGGGGAGACGGCACACGCGGGTGCCTAAGGGGAAAAGGGGTAATAAAGAGAACGCAAAGCGTCCCACCGTGATCGCCAATTTGTAGATCTCTAATTTAGAATAATCCACTTAAGAAAAATATCAAAGAAAAGACATGCAATAATTCGGGTGTCCTGATCCGCCGTCACCCATGTAAGGGTCGGACTAACATTAGGTGTGTCTAGGGTCATAGATGAGTCAGTGTGTTTTCCTTGTGTGGTTTGTTTATGTGGTGTGTTTTGAGTAGATTGTTTGTGTGGTTTGCATACGTGTGTTAGTGCTTGGTGAGTCTGCATGCATCTTGTGCAAGCTCGTTGTCGTTCTCTTAAGAGTAAGAAGCGATTGGACTCACTCGATGAGTATGGGATCGATTCTATATCTACACCCGGATCTAGTCACCTACAGGGACTCAACGGTGATTCCTAGTGAGTCTTTGAGCCGCCACTTCCCCTTTGAGAGTGCCCCCACCCGGAGTGTCCACCTCTAGCCCATAGCAGCTTGTGCATATCGAGTATATATGGAATGAGCAGGTGACGGTCACTTGGAGTGGAGCATACCCGCGCTACTTGGCACGGTGATGGATCCGCCGGAGTACTCGAGCATCCTTACCCCTACTCGACGGGGTCGAGTTCCTCCCACCCGGGGAGAGTTGATGGGAATCGACGCCGAGCATGTACATTTTCTTTTACATTTATGTCCTTTTAGTTTGTGTTCATATCCTTGGGAAAGTATGTACGTAAATGTACGGCTTTGTAAGCCAATGCGTCATTCCCTTGGATTGTGTGGATTTTTGTGCAATTGTGTAGTAGGTTCAGCTAGGGGGCCCTCAGCCCATTCCCATTGGTCCATGTCACCTATGTGGGGCTGGTCAACCATCCTAGGTGTCCATCTAGAAGGGTTGAATGCCAATTGACCACATGGGAGACAAAGGGGTCAAAATTTCAAAGGTTGGCCACCAACCTACCCCTTGGTCAAGGGGGCGCCCCCTTCCACTTGTAGTATTTTATTTTTTTGTGTGTGTGATTCACACTTAATCGCAGCCTTCCATTCCCCATCTCTAGATCCAAGGGTCTACATTTGATTAGATACATAGCATATAAAAGGTTGTATTTTCCATTTGTTGGCATTAATGAAGAGAAAATTGTTGAAAATTCAAGAGTGATTCTTGAGCCCCTCCCCTCTCCCCTGGTGTTCATCTCCTCCAACCCTAAATTCTAGAGTGGTTCTATCTTCAATCCCCTCCCCTCTATCTCTGGTGATCATATGTGCTGCCGCCGCCGCCGTTCGTGCCGCCTACGAGCCGCCGCGGAGCCATATTCAAGGTTATGTCCTGCTGGACAGAGGTAACTTCCACGAAATTCTGCAGTCAGCCACGACGTCCTCTTGATCTGAAATTTTCAGAGGTTGTTCCTATCTCGTATCCACATCTCCACAAAAAAATTCACGTCCAAAATCTTTCATTTGGTAATTTCCCATTTTCGTTCTTCTTTCACTCCCAGATCTATCTTGTCTCTGTCTACAGTGACAGCAGTTCTGAGTTTCCCATATCCGACCACCTTTTTGATTTTTCCAAACCCTCCCAATTTTAATGGGAGTTTTGTCCACCGTCCTCTCACTCCATGAATGTTCCTGATTTTTGATCAACCATCCATCCATTTTTCAAAATTCATTTTCAGAGCCATCTACAGTGTTGTCAGCCAGTTTCCAGATCCGACTCACTGCTAGTATACAAATCATAACAATTCGTAGCCACCTCCAAACTTATCACAACAAATATTTTCGTCTTCCTTGTTAAATTTCCTACAACTTTGATGAAGAACACAACTTCTGAATCGGAGGTCTACCTATTAGTCAACGCCAGTTCTCAGACAAGTTCCATGTTGATCTGAGAATTCAGACACTGTACAATAGCAGCTATCAAAATTCGCCAACAAGAAGTACAAAGCTGTTTATTTTTCTGTAATCCTTTAGTGTTGAAGCCCTTCGAAGCAGCTTTCTAACGGCGCCAGTTTTGTGTCGATCCGACATTGGGACTGATCGCAGCGTCCGTTCTCGCCGGAACGCGCGCCTGAAAACAGAACCGGCAGATCCGTGGCCGGTTATTCCGACCGGTGCCGATCGGAGCCGCCCGGCCTCCAGCCGGTGAACCAGCGTGCCGCCATCTCGGGGAGCGCTTCCCCAAGTGTCCCAACTACAGCGGTGCCACCGGGTCCCACATGGCCCCTCCGGACAGCACGTGGGCCCCACGGTCGCGAGTACGGGTGCGGCCGAAGCTACGCATGAAGCCGTCCGTCAACCCGGAATCGGTCCTCCCGGGCCTATTTGTGTAGCCCTTTACCTCCCTGCGTAGAGTGGACAGTGATTTCTTGCTGTAACATTTGTGTGTTAATCGTCCCGGGAGTACGAGTTTGGCCGGGTCCGTCTTCCCCACGCCGAGATCGTGGAGGTATCGTATTCGCTCCTTGCTTGGCATTTCACTTATTTCCATATGTGCTTTATATGCCGCTGCTAGAGAGCATGTTTTAGGACCTAGCTTGCTATATATTTTCATATCACCGCTGCTGCGAGAGAGAGCGAAGCCGTCCCGTGACCCGATCCGGGCACGAAAGTGCGAATTGACCACCCTACCTCTTGCCGTTTTCTCAACCGTGCACGTCCGACGCTTCCCTCGTTAAGAGACAATCACGAGCTCACCTAGAGTCCGAGGACTACATTCCTCATTCGAGTCGTGTCCGTGGTCCGTCCCACATCAGAAATTCTTCATGTCTTAATCCTCTCTACAGAATGCAATATCAGAAACATACTTTTCATGTGCATGTAATTAGTTGAAAAGGCAAACTTTATTTTGAAAAGATCGCACTGTTTTATTGCAGTTCTAGAAAGCTAAGCTGCTTTCCACCATAGCTTGAGTAAGTTGTTCATATTTCTCTTTGATGAAGACAGGGATTGATTTAGTGACATTGTCTCATCTGATGTTTATGGAATTGATTTTCCTGTGACTAATTTATACATTGCACGCCGATACATTTCAGACAAGTATTTATCAAATCTTGCACACAAATTATCTTTGTTTGTTCTATATCATCTCTCTGGTGGCTAAATGTGATGGTATGTTACTGAGCTGCAGCCACCTACATACCTTCCATACTTGGAGATGAGAGTATTTCTCTAGTGGATCTAGGTTGCCTCTCACAGTTCCTTCCAACATTGTTGGATCCTGAGGGATAATGCTGAGCCTAGATCTTAGGTCATGGAGACCTATCTTGCAGGTGTCCACACCATCAATTACAATGCTTCCTTGTCTGGGTTCTATGAAGCGGAAGATAGTTTGAATCATAGTTGATTTCCCACTCCCAGTTCGTCCCACAACACCAATTTTTTTGTTGCCTGGAAATGTGCATGTGATGTGTTTCACGACTGATGCAATTGTCAGGTTGTTTGATGCAATTGTCAGTGGGTGTATTCTTGTTATAGTTAGTGATGAGTTGGATTCGGATTGGATTTGTGTAATGTTTATATTTAATGTTTGGATGAGACAATAGTTATTTTGTAAATGCCAGGATTACTTAAGAGGCAACAATTTTGCTTTTCTATGAAGCATCATTTTTCATTTACCATTTAACTAAGGCTCTTTCAAGTAGAAAGCTCATGAGGCTGTTTCGGGAATCCTCAAGGAGATTGCCACTTTGTATAAGCCTTTCTTGCATCTTTATCTTTTCTATTCTTGTATTCTGGTCATTCTTTTCCCAAACTCTATCTGATGGTAACCATTATTGGTTCATAACTAACTAAAGTATGTTGAGTTCGGAGACTGCTGCACTATTATTGGTTCCCAAACTATGGATGTGGTTTTGCAAGAATGCTCAGTTTCACCGACAGAACCAAGCAAACAATTGATAACTCTTGTGGATCCAACAAGCTTGGTTAATAGTCTTGAAGATTCAAGTGGCTGCATGAGATTTTATATGTAAAAGAATTAGTTCAGTTTGAAGCAATCCAACTAATTTGGTCTCTGATAGTGGTCTTGTATGTAGATCCGAAAATTTAGATCCGAAAATTTACCGTTTACATGAGTTTTGGTGCAATGTGATGCTTTGTATGTGGATCCGAAAATTCGGATCCGAATTCATTACCAATAGATTCGGATTCTCTTAATAATTACATATTAAAGATTTTTATAACAAGATTTCGGATCAGATCCGAATTCGAATTTAAAAATTCGGATTCGGATCAGATCCGAATGTAAAATTATATATTACTTCAGATTCGGATCCGGATTCGGATCTACAGTTATCGGATCCGGATTCGGATCTTTAAGATCCGAATCCGGATCCGACCCGTTTACACCCCTACTTACCAATAGCACTTCCCTATTGCCAAAGTCAACTGCAAGTAATCATTCTATCAAGAATCGTAAACAGCTTTTAAATATTTTGCATCGCACATGCTGAAAAGCATGTGTTTAAGCAATTAGGCCCGATGCGAAGTAAAATATATGATAAATAGTCCGAGCATTGTAAGATCGACGTTTTGATCGATTTTGCAAAGAAAGGTAAAAAAAAAAATCAACTCTCAAATTAACATGCATCTAAGCAGAGTCGGACTCACTCGTATTGGATCATGTCAGTTCCAAGTTGGTGAAGATCTCTCCGATCCAGTGAACCCTGCTCCATATGTGACGTTAAAGCTTGGAAAATTTTTGCCGGAGGGCAGTATTGGTTCAGATTTGTTGAGAAAAGAAAGACATATTCCGACGACATACCCGCTATCCTTCGTTTATATAGTCTTGCGTGTATGTCTAAATTTCAATCCAAGGTGCATATAGAAACGTCAAAGGTTAAGAATATGATGAATAATTACTATTATTGTGTTTCTCTTAAATCATAATACTTCTAAAAAAGAAGAAGAAAATTCATAACTAGTCCAATAAAGGAAATGATGCCATACTCCAATGAGACGACTTGAACAAGCAACTTCGTCTAGGGGTGAGCACAATTTAGGTTTAACCCGTAAATTAAATCGAATCAATAAATTTGATTTGGTTTATTTTGATTCGGGTTGAAAGTTTAAAAAAATGAGTTTGATTTAAAATCGAACCGTGTTTAAAAATTCGATTTGGTTCAATTTTCACTCCCTGGAAATCTAACCAAACCGGATAAATGATTTACCATGGATAATTTTATCATTTTAATAAAACCCTAAACCCACCCTAACCCTATCCCATTCACTCCACTCTCGAACACTCACAACCAGACACACGATGCAATCACGCAGGACGTAGCACCGTAGCGTGCCAACAGCATCGGAGGCTTCGGAGCACTTGTCCCGTCGCGGCGTCGCCCGGCGGCCCGATCTCACCCCTGCATGCAACGGTGCAGCTAGCGCTCTACCGCTTCCCTGACAGCCTCACTGCTTCCATCGTGGCTTATCCTCATCGTCCGGCGTCCGACATCCTCCTCCAATCCAACGTTGGCGCCACCGCCGCCCGCCGGACCCATCGTCCCTCTCACCTGCTCTTACTCTCTCCCTCTCGGCTTGCATTGCTCCTCTGAGTCTTCTCTAATCTCTATCTCGCACGAGCATGCCCTCATCCCTCACGCCGCTGCCGGACCCGTCAGCCCTCACCTGCCACACTGAAGCTTAGTCCGCCTGCTAGCTGCCGGTCAAAGTATATTTCCTAGTCAACCCTCACCCCTCGTCGGCCCTTCGTCCTTACCTCTCGTCGGATCGCCCAATCGCCCTCCCCTCACCGTTGTTGTCCGTCCGTTGTCCCTCACCTCTCGTAGTCCGCCAGGGACAAAGTCTGTAGCTGGCCAGCCAGTAGCCGCAGCCGTCCCACAAGCGCTCTCTAGTAGCTAGCAGTCACAGCCGTACCTCAGTGCATCTCGTCTCCTCCTCTCAGGCTGTTATCCGTCGTCGAACACAGACCATCTCTGTTTGGTACGGCTCCTCCCCCTTATCTCTTCCTCTCTATGTGTGGGTTAAAAGATTTTGTTAAAAATTGTGAAACCCTTCTTGCATGTTCTTGTTGACTATTGTTCTATATCTTGACAGCATCTTATAATGACGTCAACAAGTGAATCTACAAATGTAAATTTTTTTAATTTTATATCGACTACAGAAATAGACTTGACTATCATTTATGCTATATTAATATTTAATTATTTTTATATTTAAATAGTTATCGTAAACACGTGATATTATCTAGCCACGTATAGTTGAAGGTACGAGTTCTAATGTTAACGCTAGTCAATCGAACGAGATAACTACTTCAACATCTCGATTAAAGCAGAAACAAATGAAAAAAAGGTCTAAGATATGGGACTATTTCACTAAGCTCGAGAGTAGTGAAAATGAGCATTCACAGTGCAAATGTGATTATTGTGGATTAATTTATAAATGTGATAATTCTAAATGTGACAGTAGTACAATTACACAATATTTGAGCTTGAGATGCAAAAAATATTCATTGAATAAAATCAATTGTCATGATGGACATGCACATCTAATTTTACAATCTTCTATTAATAGTGAGAGGAGAGGGTGAGAAGACATGTCATATGATACATTAGAAATTTGATCAAAATCTTGATAGAAATGCTCTAACATATATGTTTATTGTTGATGAACTTCCATTTAGACATGTCAAGTCTAGAGGCTTTCAACATTTTTGTAACATTGTTCAACCAAAGTGACAATTTGTTCGCTTGGTGGATGAGACAACTTGAATTATTTCTTTCCTCTACCAAATTTCAATGTTATTCTTTTTTTTTTGAATCAAACATGAGATATTTCATTCAAACCAAACGATTAAACACAGTACAAAGGAAAACAAGACCCAGAACCGAAACATAAACTCCCATATCAGCCCATACAAACCACATCCCCACAAGGATACAGAAAGTAACGATAACGACATAAAACGATCCCGAGCTCCCGACTCGGCTGGGAGCTCCTGAAGACGCCCGAGAAGAGACCGCCGCATCTAAGGTGACTGGTTCCATATCAAGCAGCACCGAGCTACCAAACCGCTACTGCAGAGAGCGGTGAAAGAGAGGAACACGGGAGTCCAGCATCCGGAAAGGTGCATGGGGTTAAGCACAGAATCTCCGAGTCCTATCGAGGACGATGATAGAAACCCAATAACAACAGGACGGGGGCTACCGTCGGTGCTGGAGGAGGCGCCCAACGAGCGGAGGACCGAACCAAGGGGAGGGATGTATGAGAAGGGAGAAAACCAAAAGGGTTCAGGGGGAACAGGGCAGAGATGGATGGAGGAAGACGGAGAGAGGGGGGAGGGGGACAGCGGGGGAACGGGGGGAGGGAGGAGGAGGGAAGGTCAGACCGGAAGAGGGGGCGAGATGCGAGGCGGGCGGGAGGAGACGGGGAAGGATGTGGAGGGGGGGAGGGGCGACCGACGAAAGAGGGGGGGGGGGGACAGGGAGTAGGATGGGGAGGGGAAGCGAGGGGAGGGGGGCTAACGGAAACGGGGAAAGAGGGGGGGGGGGACAGGAGAGGGAGGAAGGCCGACAAATCAAGCAAAGGGGGGGGGGCGGCGGGGAGGGGACCGGGGAAGCGGGGAAGGCGGGGAAGGCGGGCGGAGAACCGGCGAAGAGGGGGCGGCGGCCGAGAAAAGGGGGTGGAAGGGGCTGTGAAGGACGGGGGGGAGCAGCACAGGGGGGCGGAGGTGGGGACCGAGGGAGGGCGGGTGGAGGAGGGGGGAGACGCCGGCGAAGGGGGAAAGGCGGGGGTGGGGGCAGGGGGAACGGTGAGAGGGAGGCGGAGGTCGGGAAGGGGAGGGGGGGACGGGGGGACCGAGATGTTGGAGTGGGGGGGGCGCCGGTGAAGAGGAGGGAGGGGTGGGGGGAAGGGGGAAGGCCGGAGATCTGCAAAGGAAGCGGAGAGAAAGGGAGGGGGGGTTTCCAGAGGAGATCGGAGGAGCTCCGATCTCCCCTGACAGTTCCAGGTAGGGTTTGAGGGGCCCTCCTGACAAAACACCCGGACGATTTCCGGAGAGACGTACCTGGCAGGAGCCTCCTTCGGAGAAGAAGGAGAAGGAGAGGGGAGGGGGAGTTCCCGGCGGGAGCTCCCCCCCACCGACGAAACCGCGGGGGCCTCCCGCGACCGGAGAAGGCGGGGGCTCAATGTTATTCATTACTTACAATCACTTTTTTCCAAATACCTTCTGTTATGAGATATAATCTCATATATAAGCAACATTTATCTTCTTTTCTATTTCTTATGCTTCCTTTGCGACTAAAATTGATGAAATCAAATACGTCTCCGCTGGCTTATTTATGGATGTTGGAATGCACAGTTCTTCCGGATAGAACTTTTATTAGCTTAATTGTTCTAACCATGTCTATGTTTAACTTTGACCTATACTTATGGTTCAAATCGATTCAAACCAAATTAACTTGATTTGATTTGATTTTGTTTCAAAAATATTCGATTTAATTTGATTCGAGTCGAGACTTCAATTCGATTTAATTTGATTTGAGAAAAAAAATTCAATTCAAATCAAATCAAATTATGTTCACCCCTAACTTCATCTCTCTGACTCCATGAGGTCCTCTTCCTCCTCTAGCTACCGCTATCGCTGCTCTGGTCTTCACGGTCTCGTTTCCTATACTTCCTCTAAGCTTCCTCTGCCACCCTATCGTTGCCAACATCCTCCATCGCCACTCATATTCTCCATGTTGTTTCCTCTACTCTACGCACTTTTGCCCGGTTGTCGCCATTTCACCCATCTTATCTATTTTTTAGTTCCTCTTTTTTAGTAAAAGACTATCATTCCCCTCCTTCCATGAATGTCATTTTTTTTTGTTTAGCCAACGGGGAATGGAAATATAGGGGAGAGGACGAGGAGAGAGAATTAAGGGGAGGGGGAACCAACTCTACATGGTGCACCTAAATCTGTGAGCCTCTCAGCACCACTAGGAGGTGTTGTACACGCACCAACCGGTGCGGTCGAGGGCACCCCAATGGTCAGGAACACCAGCACTGGAGTGTCTTGGCACGCAGCATACCTACGTCCCCGCTGGGATGGGTAGGAGGGTGGCCGGGGTATGTGACAGGAAGAGAGAGGCCATGTTCGGCTTGCTAGAGGAAGGAACCTTGGAGGTTAAGTCTTCTAACCAATAACTCTCATTGGTACCTACCAAAATATAGCACTTCCCTCTTGCCAAGGCCATGTGCAAATAATCATTCTATCAAGAATCGTAATTAGAAGCTTTCAAATAAATTTGCATCGCATATGCTAAAATCATGTGGTTAAGCAGTTAAGCTTGCCGGAAGTAATAAAGCGTTTGTGGACTAGCTAGAATCCCATTTTCCATAGAATGAGTCCAAATATGACTCTTTGCAAGTGGAGTAACATACGAGAATGGTAGGCCTAGTAGACTAAACCTGCACATAGCTACCCATTGATGAATGAGATTATTGATTGTAACTCAAGTATGCATGAGTAGTTATTTCTTCCCCTGTACTTGTGGGATTGTTTCTCTCCCCTAGCTAGTTGGGATGTCCCCCCATTAGGGCATTTGGTGTAATGGGCATTGATCAACGGTAATCATCTTGCAAGTGTGAAATTAAGTTGAACAATGGATGGAGTTTGTTTGACTAATTGGAAAAGGAAACATTGATTCACTTCATAGAAATTTGTTGATATAGGCAAATAAGCATTGCGATTAAGAAACTTGGGTTGTTGCTAAGGCAAATATGTAAGCCTTGAAGTCAGCGTTGACGTACTCTTTAAATGTAGCAAGATTAATTTTGATGGAATAAAGCCATCTAGGAAAGCTTTCAAGTCTCTGTCTAGAACAAATAGATGAAGCCACAACTGTTAGTTTAGCCAAGAATATATTGATTATGTTAACACATCGTACTACTGCCTACCACTACTACTACACTGAATAATACGTTATATTGATATTCATCATGTATTGATTTGATTGATTAAAATATTATATTGAAATATTCCATTTGGATTGTTATTATATTTTGCGATTGAATTGTATTCTACAGTATCATTGATAATCAGAATTGAATGTAATATCTGGATGTATGAATTAACTGTTATAGTTTTGACTTGACGAGAAAATTCAAAAAACTTATAGCATCCTTCTCGTCTCTTTGTATGCCCATTCAAAATAATATTAATTATGTTATGGATAAGAAGTCCATAGGATGCCGGTGACTTGTACGTGATAATTCGGAGCTGAAATCCTTTTGACTTCTGTATAAAACTAGCTTCCGTTTAGGGATGTGACCCCTCCCGCCCCCGGAATTTACCCATTAAATTAATTAGACGCGTCCAACCATGGGCAACGTACGTTTGGCAAACAGCTGGTGGGAAACGTTTTTAAGGAACACATGGAAGAACGCGATTATGGTTTTGACAGGTTTTCCCTTAAGAGACTGCAGCTTCGCCGGTCCACAGTCCACACCATATGCCCACCCTTCTCGTGCACTGACAGATCATTTCACGGGTGAAACGAAACGTTCCAAAACTTCCTGTAAAGCCTCTCCGGAGGAGCTGCCCTCTTCTTGCAGATGAGCTTGCCCTCTGCAGGATTCCGAGAGAACGTTAGCTGGCATATATAGCCAGCTACAGATGACGAAGAACTTTTGCCGGCTGCAGGTACGTAATGATAAATGTTGTCCGTTTAACAAAAAGATTCAAACACTTCTTTCTTCGGCTCGAAGGGCTGGCCCCATCTCCCATCGGTAGCGGATGCCTTCACCTCCATCCCCATGAATCGTCTTCTTCGGGGCTGCACCACCAGGTTCTGGCATTGCAGAGTAGGGCCTCTCAACATGCGAAGGAAAATCGTTCGGGAAAAATACTCTTATATCACCCTGGAATCATTTAAAATTATCTCCGCAGAAGTTGAAATCTAATTTTTACGTCACAGCACCACCTTCTCTATTTGTGCACCCGTGAAAATCTGCACACACCAGAATCTCAAAGGGCGTCAGAAGAAGTCTCGGATGTTACCCTAGGAGATAACCCTCCGATGCTTAAGTCACCAACGGACAGATAGAGAGTAGAGAAGAACTAGAGAGAGATTGAGATGGAGGTCGAGGAAAAGGATCGGGGAACCCTGCAGACCCTCCAAACGAGTGCTTGCCGCTCCCAGTGCCCACTCGGAGAGTGCTCGTTGGGTGGTAAGGTCGTGAAGGAGGACTTTTTCTCTCTGACCGTGACTTCTCATCTTGTAAGCATGCTAGTATCTCTGTGCTCTTGGGTAGCGGTTTGACAGAATGAACCACCATGCTTCTCTTCTCTGTCGATGTCCCTTTTATAGGGGGTTGTCCTGGAGAAGGAGCCTTTACCTCTCAGCGGAGAAGGGCGTGCGTAGTGAAGTAACATTTCCAGCGATTTTGGAGGGAGTTTCCCGTTGGAGATCGATTACCCCGGCGTTGGCTGGTCCCTGGACGAATCTTACGGCGCCCGTGGAGCGTGCTCTCCCGTTATGGAGTCGAGCCCGACGTCATGGGAGATAACGGTTGGTCGTCGGAGGGTTCTCTGACGATTATCGCACCTGGGCCGTAGTTTTTTCACGTTGTTGAATCCGATTGTGGAATCATAATGAGCCGCGCTTAGATGGGCCGAGGTGGCTGCATGCGCGCCTCTTGGGCGTGTTGTGGATGCGGGCCGATTTGGGCCCGTCGTTGTTGGGCCGGTCATGGGCCGAGCTAATTTTACCCTCTTCAATCTCTATATTTTTATCTTTATCATATTTATCATAATCTCTTAAAATTTTTAAAAAATAATAATCATTATATCTTTTCGTAGGGATATAGAAATATTTTTTATTTTAAAGATAAGAGTGAATAGGAGCACAACGAATCTTTTTTAAAAGATTTTAAAGATATTACAATAAATATGATAAAAATTAATTTCATAAAATTAATTTCATAAAATTTTAAGAATATAGGGATAATTTTTCCAAACTGTTATCATCCTTGTTTCTTCTCGCCATCACATTTATCCCCTTACACGCAGCTGTCCTGTGAGGTGATCGAGTAGTTATAACTAGCCATGGCTATTTGTCGCGGCATGGACGAGGGACAATGCCTGGACATATATATATATATATATATATATATATATATATATATATATATTTATATATATATTTCAAAGTAATGATCTGTCTCGTCTCCTTCTGAGTTACAGGTGGCGGTGTCGAGATACATAGACCTAGGGTCATAATCATATGAACTACAACTTATTTAACCAATACGGGACTATTGCTGAGTAGATTATGTCTAAATATTCTAACACTCCCTATCACGGTCAAGATGGGCCGTGAACATTAATTGGATGGAGGTGACAAGATAAGAAATATATGGAGTTAGGTCAAGATCATGCTCTGATACCATATTGAAATTCACAAAATCACAGTGTTGAGATACACAGGTCCAGAGTCATAATCACATGGATCACAACTCATTTAACTAATACGAGACTATTATCCACAAAATTATGTCTAAATATTCTAACACTCCCTGTACTTAGGAGTTCAAGATGACAGCATCTTCACAAGGGAAAGCAAATAAAGTAGCAGATAGAGACCCTCTCCTTTCCGCCGCTGGCTAATACCCTATGCTCCGCGCTCCTGCACTTGTCGTCGATCATGGCCCGCAGAGAGACAAATCTGATCCTACTGCCCTCCAACAAGAATTTTCCAATCTTTAACATCAACATATATATGGAGCAAGGAGATATTCACTAACTTGGAACTGACATGATCCGGTATGAGTCTAGCTAGCTCAGAGTAGATGCATGCTAATTTGAGGTGATTTTTTGATCTTTCTTTACAAAATCAAAACTTCTTGCAATGTTTGGACTATGTACCATATATTTTAACTTGCAGAAGCACCGTTTCATCATTCTAAAATCTGCGTGCATAAATTAAGTTGTTTAGGGCTAGAGCACAATTCATGCAGTTTGATGACATTTTTTGTTCGTGAATTTAAACTTTTATAACATTTTAGGCTTTTTTACTCTAGATTTTGACCTAGTTATGATACATATATTATGTATGTGTATAATATAATGTTACTATCAATTTTTTTTATTTTAACCTATTTTTAAACATTGTTCCATTATTTAGCTAAATAAATTGACAAATAGGGTTTTATGCTCTTCATCCATGAAATGCAGAAATCTATGGTTAATGTTATATCATTATTATAATTTTAAAAATTTTAAAAATCCTTTAATATTCTATAATTATTTTATAAATTAATATCTTATCAAACCGATCTATCCCAAATCATGACTCAAATTCACCGTTATCCGGTATGAGTCACCCAAGTGGGATCAATCCGATCCGCGTCGACAAATCATGATATGCAGAACATCTCCGCTACTTTCGGGGCAAGCATATAGAATCATTGCTCCATCCTTTTGCAACCCCAAAGATAAGATTGCTAATTAAACAGATTATGCATTAGATAATAAAATCAAAATGAGAAATATCATTAGCAGCAGTGTGTTGTGTACTAAACATAAGAATTGTGTGTTTCAAATCTTCTCTTTTTATTTGTGCTTTTTAGTTCACCCTTCTTTAGGGTTGCAATAAGGTCATCGTCTTTAAAATTTTCAACTTCTTGGGCATCGACCATCTTGTTTCATTCCATCATTTGTTTAGATCCTAGTCCCAATTCATACAACTCAATTGTTAATGGTTGCAAGCTAGCCATATGTGTGATGGCCAAAGCACCTTATTTAGTCGTTGATGACAGATCAGCTCATGAGGACCGTGGCAACCAAATAGATCCTCCAGGTTGGCATGAACGACATCCAGCAGAATGTATTGAGGCATCAAATGGAAGCAAGTCTGAGCCCAATTTTAGCCACACAGGTCATGACAGATCTTGAGTGATCTGTCCCTGCTATTGGCATCCTCTGTATATGTGTAAATATAGAACTGTATCACTTACACATCCTCTATATATATGGAAGTACTGGGGCTGTTCATCGCAAGGCAGACCATCCTTATTTCTACAGTCTCCTTGTCCTTTATTTCCTCTGTCTACTTCGTCAGTTAGTTCAATGACGTCTCCGAATACCTTTTTCATCACATGAGTTGACATACTAGAGCATTCATGAATTTTTATGCTCAACATAAGATATAATGATCCAGGCAAAGTGCAATGTGAGAATTAATTACGGTAACAATCAAACCTATGGCCTAATTGCTTTGATAACATGTCTAGTATATGTTTGTTAAAATTCTAATTATAAAAGCTTTACTATACTTAATGGATAGATAATTAAACATTGGTATATGTGGAGAGGTTAGTCATGCTAGAATGATGGTCAGTGTGTGGAGAGGGGAAGATTGACATACTGCCCACAATGTGCGAGACCCAAGTAGCCCACCAAGGTCTGCCAGGTCCAACAAGTGGTAGCCCCTGCAGGGCCCACTTACGACAAGGCCTCCACTCGCCCCTGGCTCACGTAGCCCATTGAGCCTTAGCACAGTCGCGCGACCGATGACCTCCCCGTTCTCGCTAAATGCCTTCAAATAGTTTTGCCCGAGCCATCCTAAGGTCGGAGAGGTATCCTGACAGTTGCCCCCGTGCCTGGGCCTCTGACCTAGGAGAGGGGAGCCCCGTTTTATCCTATGTGGATTAGCTCGGTATCAAGACTCTTGGGTGAGCTAGGGCGATTTTTTTGCTGCTAGTTCTTATCCAAGTGAAGGTTACGCTGTTATCTAAGAGAAAGAAACTCAAAGAGATCAGAAGGAGGTGATAGTCCCTGATCGGGAAGAGTTCCACTTAGGAACGAAGCCTCCCTCAGGCCCCCGTCTCTCCTCTATCCCGAAGAGGGGAACCATAGCTATATAAACCCAAAGGACCTCTCCGGAAAGGTAAGCCCACTCTCAGCCACTTCAACTGGTGGAGAGCATTCTCGTGTCCCTCTTCTCTCTTGCTCCTGTTCGCACCTCACTTCTACCGTTCCCTGACTTAGGCATCGAAGGATTTTTCCCGGGGATACAACCCGCCTAGACCCCTGATTATCTTTTTCCCTCTTTGTAGAATCCTATGCTGGAGTGGCTGCACCCCGTGATCGCCCTAAATTAGACGTTTCAAAATTTGACACGAGATCTCACCTCTTCGTTTGGCGCCTTAAATAATGTTAGATATAAGCATTGATATGGAAATACCATCTTAGTTGATAACATTGCACAAATAGCAGCTACGAAGAGCGGGAACAGGTGAAAAGGTAATAAAAAAGAATAGCTCTGACCTTATGTTACTAGGCAGGGAATGCAAAGAAATTGCTTGTCATCAATTTGTATGAAACAAATAATAGAAATATAAAAGATAGTCTATTCGTCCAAATTTAATGTGAATGTTCTCCATATCACTTTCACATTTCTTTTCCGTTTGGCTGTTGGATTCTCCGCTATGCAAACATATTTCCATAGTGTTAGGTGGGCATGCATGAGTTAATAAAACATTTTAGCCGACGTATTTATTCTCAAGTTTATGGCTCATTTTAGCGTACGCACTTATCTTCAGTTTCAATCTTTTGTTAGGAAAATGTCTTGAAGAGGTGACAGGTGAACCTCTCCATAAATGTGTACACCAAAATGCTAGATCAATGGGTAAAGGGATCATAAGGCTCTATGGGGACGATGATGATGCCTTTAATATTGGATATTCACATTTTTAGATTATTGAAAAACTTATAATATGCTTCATGCATCCAACTAGGTCAACATACTTTTAGCTAGAACAAAGCACATGTAGCATATACCTGTGCTACTTTGAGACCACACCAAACGTTAGGAATTAGTAATTACTTTATCATTTAAATGGTAGTATAATGCCACATTCAAGATGATCGGACAAGTCATATGCTCATTGATTAAGTATGTTGCTTGTTAGATTATGATGGGGTATCAAAGACTAGTTTATTATATGTGTGGAACGTATTTGTGTATTATGACTTGTATTGGCTTGTATTAGTGTGTTTATTTAATTTTTTTCATTTGAGCTCCTTTGTAAGGCTTTTAATAAGCTATTCGGCCACATTCCATGTAGAGTCTATTAATGGATTTCATTTATTAGAGTCTATTAAGGGGGTTATGTCATATTGGACCTTAAGGCCTTCATAATGGACCTTAAAGCCACTTAAGACCCAATTGGACTTTTCCATCTCATGGGCTATCTAGGTTGGAAGGTCCATAGGTTAATTATAGGTTCATGGGCCAAGTGGATGGTCTTGGCCCATAAATACCACCTTTGGCCCATGCAGGGGGCGCCCCCCTATTTTATCCTTATTAGGTTAGTTTGATTATCATGTGTAATATGCTTTGACCACATGGGATAAATTGGGATTTGACATTCCCAAGGTACCATTCACCCACCCTAGATATGAGAGTATGGGAGGTCAATTACCAAGGGTGTCAATTTCATACATAAATCATGTATTTTTCATTTACTAGAATTAATTAAGAGAATTTTTGTGAAAATAGCCAAGAGCAAGGGTGCGCCCCTCCCCTCTCTCCTACTGTTCTTCTTCTTCCTCCAGCCTTCCAGGGTGTGAAGCCCTCCTCTATCTTTCCTTCTGCCCCTCTGAGTTCTATGTCTGCCGCCGCCGCCACCGTTTGTGCCGCCGACGAGCCGCCGCGGCCATTCTCCCGAAGTGATGTCCAGGGTGCTGTTCTGCTGGACAGAGGCCTACTTTGAGAATTTTCTCTCCCCAATCCCGGATCTGACGGAGCTGAAATTTTCATGGTAGGTTCCCCACATGATTCCCCACCTGTAGCAAATTTCCCTCGAAATTAGACTATCATCCCATTTTTCTTTCCATTTAAGTTTTTAGACCCATACAGATCTGTCCCTGTGCAGATCTTGTCACAGCAGCCTTATTCTTCCATTGTTCGACCCCCTTCCCCATTTCTGATTGAGTCCAAATTTGGACCGGGTGTTCTGCCCACTAAAACTCACCTCCACAAATTTTTCATCGATTTTAGAAGTTCTTTTTCCTCTCAAAATAATTAAAACTCATGCCAAAGTCTGTTCTGTCCTGTGCAGCCCAGATCCGACCCACCAGTGTTAGAAAATCCATTTCCCCAACTAAATCTCCACCATAAATTACAAAAAAAATATCCACGTCTCCCTTACTTCCCCCTCTCCAACTTTTATACAGAGCCCAACACCCAGATCTGAAGTTTGAGCTGCGGTCAACGCACTTTCTTAGTTAGATCTCAGTCTGCCCGGCCAGATCTGAGACTGAGAACAGCCCTGCTCAAAATTACACCATAGAAATTATGGCCCCCCAAAAAATTCTGTAACTATATAGGGACGAAGTACTTCGAGTTAGCTTTCCAACAGCGCCAGTCTCGCGTCAATCAGAGATCGGGGCTGATCGCAACAGCCATTCTCGTCGGGTCGCGCACTGCAAAACAGAAGAACTAGCCCGTGGACAGCAAGCCGCAACGACCGCCCGGCCGGCCTACTCGCCTTCCACAAGGTGAACCAGTACGACCCCTTCCCAGGGATCGTCTCTCCAGGCGTCCCCTTCATAGCGGTGCCACTCCAGGCCCACTCGGCCCCACTGACTAGCACGTGGGCCCCACAACCAGCAACTTGAACCATCCGAGCCGCACCGACGGAGTGTCCAAATTGCTGCCCGTCAACCCAAGATCGGTCCTCCCGGGCCCATTTGTAACCTTTTACCTCCCTGCGTGGAGTGGGCAGCCAATTAAATTCTGTAATCATTGTGATTATTTTTACCGAGAGTTACCGTATTTGGTCTGGGTCGTCTTCCCCACACTCGGCGCGTGGAGGTATCGTGTCTGCCCCCTTACTTGGCATTTACTTCTTCCGTATATATTTCGTATGCCGATTTTGAGAGTTAGGAATTCTAGCCCGCTCAATTTTATCACTACTGCGAGAGAGAGCGAGACCGTCCCGTGACCCGTTCCGGGCACAAAATTGTGAGTTGATCACCCTAACTCTTTGCCGGTTTCTCAACCGCGCACGTCCGGACGCTTCCATCGCTAGGGACGATTGCAAGTTTATTTAGAGTCCAAGGATCACATATCAATTGGTCTCGAGTCGCATGTCCATCCTGCATCAGATTGGTATCAGAGCGAGTCGAGTCTAGGGTAGTCATCATAGCACGGTCTAAGTCTAGGGTAGTGTTGTCCTAGGTGTGCATTTCATCCCAATAACCTGGTATATCAAAAGGTGTTGTCTGAACGTTAGGCTACGCCTATCGAGAAGGCCGCACACTCGGGTCGAGAGGATCTTCGGATCCCGTAACTCCGTCAAGTACCGGATATTGGTTAAGTCTAGGTTCATCACTTCACCTTGGTCAGAGCATTCCAACCCTGTGTCCATTGCATGCCCACTCGTAGGGGTACCCAATACTCACCACCACCACCACCTATGGCAGACCGAGTCCCTAGTCCCGATGAGCCATCAGTGGCCGAAATGTTTCGAGCTATTATGGGACAAATGAATGGGTTGAATACACGCATAGATGTGTTAAGTACATGAGTGGATAAAATGGAAGGGTTGAGTACACGGGTGGATGGCCTGGGCACACGCCTGGAAGAAAGGATGAAGGCCTTAGAGGATAAGGCCGTAGAGTCGGACCAGTCCTTTCATGGTCTGGTAGGGAGGGTAGCCGTCCTAGAGAGACCCCCGATTGAGGCGCACCCCGCGCCGACACATGGTCAACAGGAGCCGGTTCAGCCACCTACTATTCCTAGGGCTCAAGGAGTAGAAGATAGGAGGCATCAAGTCCCTGAGGTAGTTGATTATGGGTCCGAGAACGAAAATGGGGGATATGGTCGTGACCACCGTCATGTTCAACGACGGAACCGTGATTTGGATGAGGACAAGCGGACCCTCAGGACCGTTCGTGCAGACCCTCCCACTTTTGACGGGTCCTTAGACCCAAAGGTCTATCTTGATTGGGAGGCCGGCATGGATCGGTATTTCGAGTGGTTTGAGATGTCGGACCACTGAAAGGTCAAGTTCGTCAAGATGGAACTATTAGGGCAGGCACAACTTTTTGGAGAAACATGGAGAACCTATTGTTTCACCGACAGGAGTCCCAGGTTGAGACTTGGAATGAGATGAGGGACAAACTTAGGAAGAAGTACCTCCCTACCTTCTACCGCCAGCGCTTCATAGACAGATGGCAAAGCCTCACCCAAGGAGATCGGTCCGTCTCCAAGTACATCACCGAGTTTGATGAATACTTTTTACGATGTGACGTCACGGAGGAGAGCTCCCTTATTGTCTCCCGTTTTCGGAGTGGTCTACGACCCCACCTACGGTATGAGCTTTTCCACCGCAAGGTGGACAAGTTGGAGGATGCATATCAGGTTGCTCTCGAGATAGAGCAGTTCGAGGGAGAGTTCGAGTCTACCCAACGGTTGGGTCCCGTCCCTCTTTATAGTGTCGAGCCTTGTAGCTCCTTAGGCTCATATCCGAGGGCCCCCATGGCTCGACCTCAAGAGCCCGCCCGCCAGGAGCACTTCGCTCCCAGGCCTCATCCTCCCTCGCCACGGGCGCTACCCCCACCCCAACCACCGGCACCCATTGCTCGCCCCCCGGGACCTATTTCCCGTCCTCCGGCACCCACACCTCCTCCCTTGTTGCCTACACCCCCTGTCCATTGGGAGGATAAGGGCAAGGGACCACTTATCAGAGAAAGTAGTAGGTCACGAATGTAGTGTTATCACTGTCAGGGGTTTGGCCACTTTGACAGCCAATGCCCCTCCCGTACCTCACTAGCCCTAGGAGACAAGAGGGTTGGAGAAGACCCACCTTCTGGGATTGTGTCTGTCAGCTATGAGGCCGAGTCGGCACTAGCTGATGAGTTCTATGAGGAAGACCCGAAAGAACCCATCGACACCCAGGATGCAGCCCTCGGATGATGACCACCTAGGGGTGATGTCACTGTATTAAGTCTAGGGTCCTGCATGAGTCGGTTTTTTTCTTTGTGTTGTTTGTTTGTGTGGTTTGTTAGGAGTCTATGCATACATTTATCAGTGCATGATGTGTCTGCATGTGTCTTGTGCAAACTCGTAGATGTCAGTCCCTTGCGCGTGTGAGGCAAGTCGGCTCGCGTGCGTTGTAGCCTTGCCGGAGTATGGGAATAGCTCTACATCCATGTCCGGGATCTAGTCACATACAGGGACCCAACGGTGATTCATAGTGAGTCTTCGAGTCACCTCCTCCCCTTTGAGAGTAACCCCACCCCGGAGTGTCCACCACTAGTCTCGTTCCCACTACAGCTTGTGCATATAGAGTATATACGTGATGAGCATGTGACGATTCCTTGGAGTGGAGTGTACCCGCGCTACCTAGTCGATGACGGATCCGCAGGAGCCACACCTCTTACTCGACGGGGTCGAGTTCCTCCCACCCGGGGAGAATTGATGGGGCATCAAAGACTATTTCATTGTACGTGTGGAACGTATTTGTGTATTATGGCTTATATTGGCTTGTATTAGTGTGTTTGTTTGATTTTTTTCATTTGGGCTCCTTTGCAAGGCTTTTAATAAGCCATTGGGCCACATTCCATATAGAGTCCATTAATGAGTTTCATTTATTAGAGTCCATTAAGGGGGTTATGTCATATTGGACCTTAAGGCCTTCATAATGGACCTTAAAGCTACTTAAGGCCCAATTGGGCTTTTCCCTCTCATGGGCTATCTAGGTTGGAAGGTCCATAGGTTAATTATGGGTTCATGGGCCAAATGGATGGTCTTGGCCCATAAGTGCCACCTTTGGCCCATGAAGGGGGGCGCCCCCTATTTTATCCTTATTAGGCTAGTTTGATTATCATGTGTAATATGCTTTGACCACATGGGATAAATTGGGATTTGACATTTCCAAGGTACCCTTCACCCACCCTAGATCTGAGGGTATGGGAGGTCAATTGCCAAGGGTGTCAATTTCATACATAAACCATGTATTTTCCATTTACTAGAATTAATGAAGAGAATTTTTGTGAAAATAGCCAAGAGCAAGGGTGCGCCCCTCCCCTCTCTTCTACTGTTCTTCTTCTTCCTCCAGCCTTCCAGGGTGTGAATCCCTCCTCTATCTCTCCTTATGCCCCTCCGAGTTCTATCTCTGCCACCGCCGCCGCCGTTTGTGCCGCCGACGAGCCGCCGCGGCCATTCTCCCAAAGTGCTGTCCAGGGTGCTGTTCTGCTGGACAGAGGCCTACTTCAAGAATTTTCTCTCCCCAATCCCAGATCTGACGGAGCTGAAATTTTCATGGTAGGTTCCCCACATGTAGCAAATTTCCCTCGAAATTAGACTATCATCCCATTTTTCTTTCCATTTAAGTTTTTAGACCTATACAGATCTGTCCCTGTGCAGATCTTGTCACAACAGCCTTATTCTTCTATTGTTCGACCCCCTTTCCCATTTTTGATTGAGTCCAAATTTGGATTGGGTGTTCTTCCCATCAAAACTCACCTCCACAAATTTTTCCTCGATTTTAGAAGTTCTTTTTCCCCTCAAAATAATTAAAACTCAGGCCAAAGTCTGTTTTGTCCTGTGCAGTCCAGATCCAACCCACCAGTGTTAGAAAATCCATTTCCCCAACCAAACCTCTACCATAAATTACAAAAAAAAATATCCACGTCTTCCTTACTTTCCCCTCTCCAACTTTTATAAAGAGCCCAACACCCAGATCTGAAGTTTGAGTCCCAGTCAACGCACTTTCTCAGTTAGATCTCAGTCTACCCGGTCAGATCTAAGACTGAGAACAGCCCTGTTCAAAATTCCACCATGGAAATTACGGCCCCAAAAAAAATTCTATAGCCACAGAGTATCGAAGTACTTTGAGTTAACTTTCCAACGGCGCCAGTCTCGCGTCAATCAGAGGTCTAGGCTGAACGCAGCAGCCGTTCTCGCCGGGTTGCGCACTGCAAAACAGAAAACCAGCGCATGGACAGCAAGCTGCAATGACCGCCCGGTCGGCCGACTCGCCTTGCACAAGGGATCATCCCTCCTGGCATCCCCGTCACAACGGTGCCACTCCGGGCCCACTCAGCCCCACCGACCAGCACGTGGGCCCCACAACCAGCAGCTTGCGCCATCCGAGCCGCGCCGACGGAGTGTCCAAATTGTTGCTCGTCAACCCAAGATCGGTCCTCCCAGGCCCACTTGTAGCCCTTTACCTCCTTGCGTGGTGTGGACAGCCAATTAAATTCTATAATTATTGTGATTATTTTTATCGGGAGTTACCGTACTTGGCCGGGGCCATCTTCCCCACACTCGGCGCGTGGAGGTATCGTGTCCGCCCCCTTACTTGGCATTTGCTTCTTTCGTATATATTTCGTATGCCGTTGTTTGAGAGTTAGGAATTCTAGCCCGCTCAATTTTATTACCGCTACGAGAGAGAGCGATACCGTCCCGTGACCCGATCCGGGCACAAAATTGTGAGTCGACCACCCTAGCACTTTGTCGGTTTCTCAACCGCGCACGTCCGGATGCTTCCCTTGCTAGGGACAATCACGAGTTTGTTTAGAGTCTAAGGATCGCATATCAATTGGTCTCGAGTCGCGTGTCCGTCCCGCATCAGATTAATTTGGTGGACATTACAACCCAGGTTGTTTAGATAAGTCATGTGATTATGATGATAAAAAGACATTGAAACTTGACGAAAAGGCCTTTGTTCTTCTTCTTGTAATTCAATACGTTACAATTTTATTTATATATGAAATAATTCTCCTTATTGCCTTTCTCATAGATTAATTTACAAGCTGATCAGTTAGACATTAAAATCCTCCCAAGTTGAACTTCATCTAACATTGATCAGAGCTCCCACTAGATGGATTTTTATTATTGTTGTATAACTATATTGATATTTCACATTTCACATGCTCAAATAATATAGATTTGACAAATTAAGCTATTGAATTGAGTTATTCTGAAGGTTCCAAAATGTTATTGCACTGTGCAACATTTTGGATATGTCAATGTCTAGTACATTACTGATAGTTTTTGTAGAGATTAAAAAATGTCCCCTTCGCCACATACTACATCTTTGAGATTTGTTTGACGGGAAAGAACTACTGACCACCCGGAGGAAACTTGCAAGCACTAGAGAGAGCGTCAAAAGGAGCCCTGTGAGTGATCCTAGGGGACAACCCTCCGATACTTAATTCAGAGATGACTGAAGGAAGAGAGAGAAGGTGGGGAGGAGAGAGAGAGAATCAAGAGCTTACTGGGTGGAGCGCAGCACATTGTGGAGGGTGCCCGGAGACGTGGGGAGTGCTCGGAGAGTAGGAGGATGCTCGGTGATAGGGCTTGAGTAGGGATAATAAGGCGAAGACCACTCTATGAACGCTCAATCTTCCCTCTCTGTGTCGCTTGCTTTCGACGTCATTGGAGTCTCTATCTGTGTGCATCCCTATGTATCTTTCTCTGCCCCCCCTCTGCAGGTCCTTCTAGGGGCCTATTTATACTTGTTGTTGAGACGTCATCTCTTTCCTGACTTAGTGATGGAGTGATGTGGATGCACTTTTCGGCACTTATTGCTCTCTCGTTAGTTTATTCGTTTATTGAGTGCGTGGGCGTGCCAGTCACCGGAGTGACAATTTGTTCGGGCTCCGAAGAGCCCATGGTGCACTCGATCTGACTTCGTCAGACGATTATGTGGTTCGTGTCGGGACCGAATCCCGTCGCGCCATAGAGGTCACGACGTCATTTACATCCCCCATATGAGGGAATACCCTTGATTAATTGCCGAAATTAGGGGCCCCGCGGCCGAAAAGAATAGTACTAATTGTGCGAGAAAGAGACAGCAGAAAATCACACCAAAGTACGCATTAGGATGCGAGCCACTGGCCATGTCGGTCACTCGTGGACCTTTTTATATTCGGACACGGGTCCGTGATGGAAACGCAACAGGAAAAGCCGAGACAAATCCGTTCAAGTGTCTGCCGAGCACCCGGCAATCTTAGTGATGACTCGGAGGGCGTCCGGAACGAGAAACAAATCCGATCCGATTAGGATGTCGGCCCGAGATTAGGCCAGAACTCGGCTATATCGGGATAATTCCCAAGACTCGAGCTTGACCTGAAAGGGCGGCGTCGTTGTTCCTTTTGCCCTGGGTCCTCGGGGGAAATAGGGCTGCAGAGTGGGCCCCGGCGTCTTTTATTTGGAATTTTCTTGGTTATATGTTTTGTTCTTTCCTTGGCTGTTTATTACTTCTTCATGCATCTATCTCGGATGATTTCTCTTCCCTTTGTTCGTTAGTGTTATTATTATTATTATTGTTATTATTATTTTATCTCTTTTTTTTATTACCCCTCCCACCTCTTTTATTGTTGTTGATGTTGCACATTTGGAGTTCTTGAATTAGCATAATTTCTGTTAATTTATTTGATAATGTTGATGCCCTTATCGAGCCATATATATATATATATATATATATATATATATATATATATATATATATATATATATATATATATATATAAATGTGTATGTATATATGTATGTATATATATATATACATATATATATATATATATATATATATATATATATATATATATATGGTGTGCCGGCGAAGGAAACATGGTGTACCGCTGGAGGCTGGAGGGGTGTACCGCTGGAGGCAATGGGGGTGTACCGCTGAAGGCTTGAAGGGTGTACCGTTGGAGGCTGGGGGGGGTGTACCACTGGGGGCTGGAGAGAGTGGGTCGGTGAAGGAGGGGGATATATATATATATATATATATATATATATATATATATATATATAAAGCCTGTACGTTCCCCAACCTCAAGTCTACACGTTGCCTATTCGACCAGCATGGAGTCTGTACATTGGCCGCTCAAAGTCTGTACACTGGCCATCGTGAAGTCTATACGTTGCCAAGCCCAAAGTCTGGACGCTGTAACATGAAGTCTATACGTTGGCTGGCCCAAAGTCTGTACGTTGTAACATGAAGTCTGTACATTGGTTGGCCCAAAGTATGTACGTTGTAACATGAAGTCTGTACATTGGTTGGCCCAAAGTCTGTACACTGGCAATTCAAGGTCCGTACATTGCAGCTCAAAGTCTATACATTGGAGCTCAAAGTCCATACATTGGCCAGCCCAAAGTCTGTACGTTGGCCAGCTCCAAGTCTGCATGTTGCTGCTCAAAGTCTATACGGTGCCAAGCCCAAAGTCTGTACGTTGTAACATAGAGTCTGTACATTGGCTGGCCCAAAGTCTATACATTGGCCAAGTCTATACATTGGCCAACCCCAAGTCTATACATTGGCCAAGTCTATACATTGGCCAGCCCCAAGTCTATACACTGGCCACCATGAAGTCTATACGTTGGCTGACCCAAGTCTATACACTGACCATCATGAAGTCTACACGTTGGCTGGCCCCAAAGTCTATACATTGGCCAAGTCCAAAGTCTGTACGTTGTAACATGAAGTCTGTACATCGGCTGGCCCAAAGTCTATACATTGGCCAAGACATGAAGTATGTACGTTGTAACATGAAGTCTGTACATTGGCTGGCCCAAAGTCTATACATTGGCCAAGACATGAAGTATGTACATTGCCCCTTTGGCTGCAGCTTGAAGTCTATACGTTGCCAAGCCCAAAGTCTGTACGTTGGACAAGTCTATACATTGCAACGTGAAGTCTATACGTTGGCTGGCCCAAGTCTGTACACTGGCCATCACGAAGTCTACACGTTGGCTAGCCCAAGTCTATACACTGGGGCACGAAGTCTATACATTGGATCCCGTTGAGACGGTGGCTGAGGGTGTACCGGCGAAGGGAGAGAGTGTGCCGCTGAAAGGGCCAGGGGGAGTGTGCCGTTGAAGGCTGGAAGGGGTGTACCGTTGGAGGCTGGAAGGAGTGTGCCGTTGGAGGCTGGAAGGAGCGTGCCGTTGAAGGGCTACTCTTTTGTTATTTGCTTTAAGGCTTTTCTTTTCTTCTTGTCCTAATTCTTATGTAATTTCACATAAACTTCTCCTCTTGCCCTGTTCTGTTCAGCCTTTTCCTGCGGGTCGGACATTCAGGCTACCGGGTAGTCGATTAATTCGGTGCTCGTCATGGTGCCGACAGTGGCTTGATTAGTTGGAAGGTTCATTGATTATTCCATTCGTTTATTGTTTCCCTTTGCCTCTTTTCATGTTTTGTTATTTTCTCACAAAAATTCGGCAGCATCTCCCCTTGACCCGGGGCGTAAGGGAGATAAAGGGAACGCGCCCACATGGAGTGGCGGAACCCGATAACTGGAGGTGGGCCCCCGGGGGAGCAACACCTTTATAGAACCTCGGAAAATGTGAAGGAAAGGGGCTCGGGGCGAGACCAAGAAGTGGGCTGCTGGGGGACTGATGGGTGTGCCGCTGGGGGCCAAGGTGAGTGTGCCGCTGAGGGCTAATGGGGGTGTGCCGCTGAGGGCCGATGGAGGTGTGCCGCTGAGGGCCACAAAGAGTGTGCCGCTGGGGGCTGAACAGGGTGTGTCGGTCAATGGCCAGGCATGTGCACCGCTGGAGGCTCAAACAGGGCTAGTATATGGGCTGGGAGACTTGCAGGCCGTTCAGGGTAAGAAGAGGGGAAGTTTAAGGCTAGAGATAGGTCACTGGTAGCTGGGTATTCGGAGGGTGAGTAAGAATCTCCCTCTCTCTTCAAGCCCATGGGCACAGCAAGTGGCCATGGAAGGGAGTGAAGGATTCATGAGGCCAAAGATCATGGGAGAGCGATCATATCGACATGAAGATCCCAAAAACACCGGAGAAATGGGGAGACGGAGGGAAAACGAACAACCCCATCAAAAGACCGTGAGAGCTAGCGCAAGCCAATAAAACTCATAGAGAAACCCCAAAGAGGGTGATTTTCATTTATGGGGAGCCAAAGGCCAAAGCCCTATATGCATATTACAAAGAAATGCCCAAGACGAGGCCATGGTCAACGAAAACAAAGAAATCCAAGACAAAGAACGGGAGGAGGAATGGAATACGAAAGGGAAGAAAGCATTGGGGCCTAAAACATTGGCCACTGTCCCCAACCCTCTCCCCCATTACATCGAGCTCTCTCCCTCTCCCTTACTCTTGCTTTTTTCCCGGTGGTCGTCGGAGGGGCTCCCGCCGAAGCCCTTCTTCTTTTTTCCTCTTCTCTTCTTCCTCTGTCTCTTGCTCTCTTCTGTGTCTCCTGCCGTCTGAGCCCCTTTCTTTTTTTTCTCTCTCTGTGCCTCCCCCTTTTTGTTGAAGCGGGAGTGGCTTTATACTCCCTGCTGCCGGAGCCTTCGAGCACGGCCGTCGAAGGTGGGAAGTGGCCTTGTGATCATGGGGTTTGACCTCCCCTATCCTGGGTGTCAGTGGGGTAGCCTGCGTGGCCCAATCCATGGTTGACACCTCATAGAGCTCACTGCGCTCCAAGGATGCGTAGGGCATGGGCTTCACGTCGCCTTGACGTTGAAAAGCTTCACGCTGTGCCGCTGGCGGGCTGAACAAGCGTGCCGTAGGGGAGCCAAAAGGGCGTGCCGCTGAACACAAAACAGCCGTGCCGCTGGAGCCCCTGATGGGCGTGCCGCTGAAGAACCCCTGGGGGTGTACCGCTGAAGCCCCAAAGGGGGTGTGCCGCTGAACACCCAAAGGGGTGTGCTGGTGAAGCCACCCCCAGGGGGTGTACCGCTGAAGGCCCCCAGGGGTGTGCCGCTAGACCCCAAGGGGGTGTGCCGCTAGGGCTTGAACCGACCGTGCCGCTGGGGCTGCCCAAGGGGCGTGCCGCCGAAGGCCACCTCAAGGGCGTGCCGCTGGAGACTCCCCCAAGCGGAGTGTGCCGTTGAACACTCCCTGGGGTGTGCCGCTGAAGAGCCCTGAGGGGCGTGCCGCTGAACAGCCCTGAGGGCTTGTCGCTGAATAGCCCTGAGGGCGTGCCGCTGAACACCCAAAGGGGTGTGCCGCTGAACCCCAAAGGGGGTGTGCCGCTGGGCAACCCTGGGTGTGCCGTTGAAGGCCAAATTGGGCGTGTTTTTGAGCCCGTTCTGAGCCCGTTATGGACACGAGTCATGACCTATTTGGCTTTCTCCGAGGCTCACAAATTGTGGGGGGGGCTTCTTGTGCTCGGTTCCTCTTTGCTGTCGTGACTCCTGGAGGCGGCTTCGCGATAGTTCTCCCGGGCTTTATTCGCTCGGGCCGTCATTGACACTGGGCCGAGCGGGGTATCATGGGTGTGCAATTTTTGGTGTCCACAAATGCCCCCCACCCAAGGGTAGCGCGGGCGAAGGATGAGCCGGGCGGTGCCCGTGGGTGTACTTGTCCCTTTTCTCTTCGTCGGTGCCGACGGGGTGTCGAGAGCCGACCTGGTTGGTTGTTTGTTGGTCTCTTTGTTAGTGCCGACGGGGCGTCGGGGACTGAAGTAGTATGTTGGTCTCTTCATCAATGCCGACGTGGTGTCGGGAACTGAAGCAGTATGTTGGTCTCTTCATCAGTGCCGAGGTGGTGTCGGGAACTGAAGCAGCATGTTGGTCTCTTCGTCTCTTCATCAGTGCCGACGGGGTGCCGGGAGCTGACCTGGTTGGTTGCCTCTTTGTCTCTTTGTCAGTGCCGACAGGATGCCGGGAACTGACCTGGTTTGTCGATCTCTTGGTCTCTTTGCCAGTGCCGACAGGATCCCGGGAACTGGCATGCTTTGTTGTCTCTTTGTCTCTTCGCCAGTGCCGACAGGATGCCGGGAACTGGCATGCTTTGTTGTCTCTTTGTCTCTTCGCCAGTGCCGATAGGATGCCGGGAACTGACCTGCTTTGTTGGTCTCTTGGTCTCTTCGCCAGTGCCGACAGGATGCCGGGAACTGGCATGCTTTGTTGTCTCTTTATCTCTTCGCCAGTGCCGACAGGATGCCGAGAACTGACCTGCTTTGTTGGTCTCTTCGCCAGTGCCGACAGGATGTCGGGAGCTGGCCTGGTTTATTGTCTCTTAGTCTCTTTATCTCTTCGCCCGTACCGACATGGTGTCGGGAACTGGCCTGGTTTATTGTCTCTTAGTCTCTTCGTCAGTGCCGACAGGGTGTCGGGAGCTGACCAGATTTATTGATTTCTTCATCAGTGCCGACGGGATGTCGGGAACTGAAGCAGCATATTGGTCTCTTATTCTCTTCATCAGTGCCGACGAGGTGTCGGAAACTGAAGCAGTTTGTTGTCTCTTTGTCTCTTCATCAGTGCCGACGAGGTGTCGGGGACTGAAGCAGTTTGTTGTCTCTTGTTGTCTTTTAGTCTCTTCGTCAATGCTGACGGGGTGTCGGGAACTGACCTGGTCTCTTGGTCTCTTTGTCTCTTCGTCAGTGCCGACGCGATGCCGGGAACTGACCTGGCCTCTTGTCTCTTAGTCTCTTCGTCAGTGCCGACAGGATGCCGGGAACTGACCTGATCTCTTGGTCTCTTTGTCTCTTCGTCAGTACCGACAGGATGTCGGGAGCTGACCTGGTTTGTTGTCTCTTAGTCTTTTCGTCAGTGCCGACAGGATGCCGGGAACTGACCTAGTTTCTTGGTCTCTTTGTCTCTTCGTCAGTGCCGGCAGGATGTCGGGAACTGACCTGGTTTGTCGTCTCTTAGTCTCTTTGTCAGTGCCGACAGGATGTCGGGAGCTGACCTGGTTTGTTGATCTCTTCTTGTCTGTTCTTTCTCTTTTTTTTTTGTACCACATTACCGATACAAGTGCCCTTTCGGGTTTTCACCGGTACCGGCCCCCTCTTGCTTTTGTCCACGCGCCCTCTCGGGTTTTCACGTGGCGGGGTACCCGATTTTGCCCGTAGCGCCCTTTCGGGTTTTCGCCACAGCCGGGTTGTTGCCATTTTTACCCTTGTCCCCGTGTAGGGACAAGTCCGGCGGGGTATCTCTATTTTTAACCCCATTTTATTTTTTCTCTTTTTTTTGACGAGTGAGTGATATGCGTGTGTAGGCTAGGGCACGAAGCCTTGCGCCGGAAGATAGGGTTCATTCGTTGGCAAGAATAGAATGCCAGCGCAACGGGAGAATTTATGCCGATTCGGACGTAGGGTCCGTAATGGCAATATTGTGTGGAGTGGGTGGCTAGGGCACGGGGCCTTGCGCCAGAAAGGGACTTATTCGTTGGCAAGGGGCTAATGCCAACACAAAGATAGAGGTTTTACCGACCCGAGCGTAAGGCCCATGACGGTACTTCTGTATGACGGGAGGTGGTTGAGGCACGGGGCTTCGTCCCTGGGAGGGTCTTGGCAGGGCAGTGGTGCCCTTGCCGGAATAACGTTGCAGGGGTAGAGTTGTTTTCGCCCGTGCGGACGCTCATCCGTATAGGATTGTGGGGAGGGGATGTTCCCGGGAAAACACCTATCATTGTACGTTTACTGACCCCCACCTCTGCATATGCGAGGAGATGCATACGTAGGTATATAGACGTAGATATATATGCATCTATATATATATGTATATATATGTACATATATGTATGTATATATATATATATAAGTGACTATTTAATACTTCATATATATTTTGTTTCTCTTCTTCCCCTTTCTATTTTCTCCTTTCATCTCCTTTCTTCATCTCCTTTCCCCTTTTTTACTTCGTCCCCCCCATTTTCTTCTCGTTTTTTTTGTACTTCCCTTTCTCTCCCTTTTTCTTCTTTTCCCTTTTTATTCTTTCTCCCTCCATTTTTTCTTTTATTTTCTCCCTCTCTTTTTTCTTTATTTCCCCCCTTTTTTATTCCCCGTTTTTTTTCTCTCCCCACTTTTATTTTCCCCTTTATTTTATTTTATTTCCCCCTTTTCTTTTTTTTTTCCTTTTCTTTTCTCCTTTTTTCTTCTCTCTTTTCTTCTCTTTTCTTTTCCTATAAATAGGGGGGCGGGGGTGCTTCGAACGGTCACCCCGTTCGAATCCCCCCCTATATTTCTTCCCTCCTCCTCTCTCCTTGGCGACCGAGCGGAGGCTTCCCCACCCTTTCCTCTTCTTCTCCGGGAACGACCGCCGTCGTGGCCGTCGTGGTGAGGAGACGGCCGTAAAGGCCCTTCCCCTCTCTCTCCCTTCTCTTCACTCCTTTCCCTTCTCCCCCCCTCTCTCTGCATCTTCTTCTCTTCGTCACCGGGGCACGGCGGAGCCCTGGCTCCGTCTTCTCTTCATCCTTCTTGCCGCCCCCCCTCTCTTCTTCTTCCCGTTATCCCCTTCCCTCTTCCCCATCTCTTCTCCTCTTCGTCTCCTTCGACGTCGCGGCGGGGGAGGCCGCCGGGCGCCGGTTGTGCCGGCGAGGGAGACGTGAAGGCGTGCCGGGGGGGCTGCGTCGAAGCGTGCTGGCGAGTGGCTCTTAGGGCGCATCGGGGAAGACACCCACAGGTGTGCCGGGGAGGATGCCTAGGAGCGTGCCGGGGACGCGCTCGCGAAGTGTGCCGGGGAGGGGCTTCTGGGCGTAAGGGTGCCGGGGAAGGCTCTTAGGGCGTGTCGGGGAAGGCAGCCGTAGGTGTGCCGGGGAGCACGGGGCACGAGTGTGCCGGGGAGCGCCTGCTGGGGTGCGTGCCGGGGAAGGCTCTTAGGGTGTGTCGGGGAAGACAGCCGTAGGTGTGCCGGGGAGCACGGGGGAAGAGTGTGCCGGGGAGCGCCTGCTGGGGTGCGTGCCGGGGAAGGCACTCGGGGCGTGCCGGGGAGCACGGGGCACGAGTGTGCCGGGGAGCGCTCGGGGCGTGCCGGTGAGCAGTCTTCGGAGTGTGCCGGTGAAGCGGCCAACGGGCGTGCCGGGGAAGCGGCCAACGGGCGTGCCGGGGAAGCCTCGAAGGGCTGTGCCGGCGAAGGGGGCACTGGGGTGTGCCGGTGAGGGCCTGTAGGGGGAGTTGTACCGGCAAAGGGACCAAGGGGGAGTTTTAGCTAAGGAAAAGGACTCCTTCGACCGGCGGACTTCTGGTGTTGCCTCTCGGGGCCCACCACGCTTTGTTGGGGCCGTCACTCCTTGTGGACGCGCACCCGTGTTTTCCTTTCGCCTCTGGCCTAGGGGAAACTCTGCCGAAATTTCGTCAGAAATTGGCAATATTTTGTTCATTTGACTTGTAGCAAAGCCCCTTTACAGTCTTTCATTTCCGTGTGCATGTGGCTTATTCTGATCTTCCATTTATGTATCTTTGCAGATAAATGGCTGCCCCAAGTGGTTCTTCTGCCCCTGCTGCTGCTGTCGGTGCCGACCTCATTCTGCGGGGTCCAGTGCCGGACGTTACATGGCTTAATGTAGAGGACCTAGACCGAGAGCACGCGGAAATAGCCGCCTTGGCTGAGTCATCGGGGTCCGACCGTGAAAGCATGGACGTCCGCAGACTTGTCTGGGTTGAAAGCGGCTTCACATTCGATCGGGCCACCGAAGAATACAGGAAGGATTTCCCGAAGGATAGGCACCTCGTTCGATTTCTGAAGCATCTGCGCTCTCGAGAGGGGCGAGATTATCGCATTATAAAGGCGGCCGAGCGGGCGATCCTGCATGCCCGGGACAGTCTGCTATACAGCGTCCCCAGGAGCATTCCAATGTACCTGGTGGGAGAGGCCCGGGAGTGGAAGCCGGTCTTGGGTATTGAGGGGGTGCTGCCGACTGAAGACAAATTAGTGCGGGCCCCTCAATTTACACCAGCAAAGTGGGATATGTCTGCAGGGAAGGTGCGTGGCGAGTCGCCCCGATTTGGCTTATTCTTGGCTCCCCTAAAATGGGGTTATAGGGAGGAGCCGTTTATATTGGACTGCTTGGCCATCAGGTTCAAGTATGAACTATCACTGGGCTGGTTCGGAGAGCTGAAGCTTCAAGACGCCCACAGTTTCCGGGAAAGGGCAGTGGAGTTCACCGAGTATGTACTGTTCAACTACGCCCCATTGCTGGTCCGGGTTGGCATCTACCACAGCGTGTACGCTTCTCGGTATGGCTACCCCATCTCCAAGGGTCTCTGTTGCGGTATGATAGAGGTATTCAGCGCAGAGACTAACACCTTCTACACGGCAGAGGGCGAGACTTCTCTTGACTTATGGAGTCTCAGTCAGCTGAGTGGCTTGCCCATTGACGGGGAGCCTTATGAAGAAGTGTGCCTCCCCGATCTAATCAAGGATGAGACTAACGGGGATGGCTATTATTCTCTTGGGTACTCATACCGGTACCTGATGAAGGCGTACCGGGAGTTGTACCAGTTGTCGCACAAGGGGAAGCAGCCCGCCCGTGGGGATAGAAAATGGGTGCGTATGGCAGTATGGCTGGAATACTTCTACGATGGGCTGAAGCAGTATGAAGATTTTCCCTGCGTTGGCACCGCCGTTGCTCGCAAGAAGCGTGCAAAGCCCAAGCATGATGTAAAGATCCCCTCCAGGGGACGTCGGAGCGGGACCAATCCGATGGGGGTCGACCCACAGACTCACTGCGCCGCCTATTTGGCGTATTGGCTGTGTTCATTCGCCATGCCGTAGGGGGACGAGACAGTGATCCGACCGGATGCCATCTACCCGGCATGTCAGATGGCATGGGGTATCAAGCTGTCACTGTGCCCAGCAACCCTTTGCTTGATCTACAAGGCGCTGGGAGATATCAGCACCCATCAGTTTCCGCGGCAGGCCCGGTATGTGTGCCCACTACATTTCTTCAACGCGTGGGTTTGCTCGCTGTTCCCCGAGTTCACCCCGCGAGTTCTCCAGGATTGGGGACTAATACCGAGGATGCTGGAGTTTGCCAGTGCAGAACCGGCTTCCACTTCTATGCGGATGTATGATATTCGGGGCCGGTTGACCACGGTTCCCCGGGATGCAGCCGGTACCATCCATTTCTGGACGCTGGCTGCGCATTTAAGCCCCCTTGTGAATAATAAAAGGGAGTGCAAGGATGACCAGGTGGAGAGGTACGTCCACCCGATCAGCCAAGAGAATGTGGTCCGTCCGCTGCTGGAATCGGAGCTGAGGGATTGGGCGCTGGCTATCCGCCCGAGCGTGTTGGTGTTCCGGAAGGGAGACAATGTACTGCTGAAGCCGTATTACCCCTTCCGATTTGGCCGCAACTTCGGGCTGGACCAGCATATCCCTGTCTATCATGCGCAATTCGGCCTGCCTTCGCGGAACATCCGGGGCAGTTCAGTTGCTGAGCATGCTAAAAGCTGGTGGGACTTTTTCCACCGGGCGGACACTGCCTCCTTCAGGGTGCCAGCCCCGGGTCGCGTGCCCCGAGTGATCGAAGACTATATAAAGTGGTGGAACGCCCGGACGTCCTTCTATCGGTTGCACAAGACCGACTGCTGGGACGGTACCGAAAGGAGGTTCCTCAGCCGGCAGCCAGTGCCGGTACTTGATATCGAGCCGGAGCATCTTCTCCGGCTCAAGAACAGGCAGGAGAGAGAGGTAGCGGCATATATGGCAGCTCGTCGGGAAGCCCGGGATAAGAGGCCGACGCCGAAAGTGGAGCTGCCTCCGGTGGCGAAGGACGACTATCAGAAGACACTGAGAGACCTATGCCGGGTAGGGAGCGACCGCTTGGACCTCATCAATTATCCATTCCCCATAGAGGAAGAGGGGACTCCCGCTAAGAGCTGGCGTCCGGAGAGGGATACGCTCTGCCCATACCGCACATTCATGAGGCGGGAGGAGAGGAATCCCGAGAACTATAAGGACACCACATGGCTATATGTTCTTCTCCGGGTGAACGGACTGACGATCGAAGATCAGAGGGCCTCTATCCTGGGCAAGCGCCTGCACATCCCGTACTATTATACTGACGGGTGGGGCATAGACCACTTCAGCCTCTTCTGCCACCTTTCCATGAAGAAGCACGCGGATCTGGCCAGTCTTACGGACCGGTGCCAGAAGATCGAGGATGTGTGCTGGCTCGTTCGAGAGGCGGCGCGTCGGGATAAAGAGCCATCCCTGAGCTACTGGCCGATTACACTGCGACTGTATACTGGCCCTCACGGTACTCGATCTCTTTTCCTTCTTTTATCTTTGGTTCTTATCATTGCGGCCTTTGCAGATAGTTGGATGCTAATCATGAGTGCGTGTCTGTCCTTTCTCTTTTCCTTTCCGACAGACCACCCCGATAGCACGCAAGTGGCCACGTACCGGAATCTCCTTCGGCTTGGGCAGAAGCCTGCATATTTTGAAGCCGCGCCACTAGCCCCGACTGTGGCTCCTCTGCCCAAGGCAGCGAAGAGGCCCCGGGCAAAATCTCCAGTGAAGAAAGCAGTGGACACCGCTAAGGTGGCCAAGCAGCGGGACACGAAGCGGAGAAAAACAGAGGCGGCCAAGGCCCCGACCGTCGTTCCTTCAGTGCCACGGGTCCCCTCTTTTGAGGAATTCGAGGCTACCCGATCCGAGCCCAGCCAACCTGCCGGTCAGTACCTTCGACTATCGCCGTGTCTTTTAAGTCTCCCTTTTTTTTTTATTTTCATCCTGGAGCAGATCCCTGACACTTGAATATTTCTTTTGTCTCAGCCCCTGTGGAAAAGCCCGTGCTCACACCTGTTCCTCACGCGGGGGAGGCTGTTCCTGTGCCCGCGCTTGACATGGGTGAAGCCGCGGCCATAGCAAAGTCGCCTGTTAAGGAGGCGTTGGCGGCTGCCAAGGTGGCCGGGCCACAAGCTGCAAAGCGGAGGCGGGCTGAGGAATTCCCGGCTCCGACGGTAGCCCCTCCGGTGGCCCCTGTCCTATCTTTTGAGGAATTTGAGGCTACCCAGACCGGGCCGAGTTACGAAGCTGGTGAGGTTCATCGGCCGCCTGCGTCGTCCGTGACCGATTTGCCTCCTGGGTTGGCCTCGCACTCGCGCATGGCGACGATGCGTTTCTTCTCTGCGGGCGGCGCAAAGGAACCGTCGCCCGTGTCAGTCCCAGGCGAGGGCAGGGCTGCAACTCCCGAGAAGGCTCTGCCCGTCGAGGAAATCCGTGGGTCATCCCGGGCTGTAAGGGCCGAAGAGGGTATTTGCCTTTAGTCGGCCGAAACGACTTATTTGTTCTCGGAGGGCCGACCGGATTTGATGTAATCCACCCTTTTCTTCTTCGTGACAGGCACAGCAGAGGCAGTCGCTGGACTATTCGGGCCCCGCGTGCAACTCCCGACGACGCTTTTATATGTGAGGAGGAGGACGAAGTCCGGTGTACCAGCCTCATCTAGCCTGAGGGAGGGTGCGCCAGCCATTGACTTCGAGGCGGAGACCCCTTTGCCGGCAAGGGGAGAGCCTGCGGCAGTCGGGTCGTCGTCGGGCGAAGAGGTAGACTACAATTATTCCTCCGATGAAGCGGCTCCTGACGAGGACGTGCCCGGGGCATCGGGGCCGCCCGAGCCGGTCTTTGGGGCCCCCTTACTTGCTGGCTCCCCGAGCTTTGTGGGGAATGTAGACACGCCATTCCTGACGTCTCCCGAGAAAGTCTCATATTACTATACAACGCACCGCAACGGCTTACGCATTTTGAATCGCTCGAGTGCTTCCTTTTCTTGAGTCTTCTCCCCCCATTTTCGGCATCCGGAATCGTCTCGTCACGGCATTCGGATGGCATCAACACCAGTCAGACGCATCATGAGGTTCCGGAACCAAGAAGGGTGTCTGCCGGGCGGCCGCCAACGCTTGAACTGAGGACCCGGGTGGGTCTTAATGGGGGCGTCCATTCTTTTAATTTTATTTTTTAAAACCCACAACACAAATAAAAAATAATATATTAATGGAGGCGTCCAGGCCCCTGGACGCCTCCATAAAAACAAATATATATATATATATATATATATATATATATATATGCTAGTTGGCATAAAAAGACAAAATAAAATAAAAATTATACATTAATGGAGGCGTCCAGGCCCCTGGACGCCTCCATAAAAACAAGCATAAAAAATATATAATGCCAGCTTTGGCATAAAAAGACAAAATAAATAAAAAATAATATATTAATGGAGGCGTCTAGGCCCCTGGACGCCTCCATCAACTCCCTCACGGGCGCCGCCCACCGAACGACGGTTTATCGTGTGTGAAAAAAGCCAAATTATGGAGATGTCCAGCCCTCTGGACGCGCCCATTTCAAAATCACGAGGCGCCGCTCACAAAACCACGCGTTGTGTCAAACCGCGTGCGGCCGTCGGTGGTGTTCGGTGGACCTGTTAGGGGCGTCCGGGGCCCTAGATGCCTCCACAAAAATATTTCGAAAAAATTAATAAAAATAGAATAAAATATTAGTTCGACCCTAATGGAGGTGTCCAGGGTCCTGGACGCCTCCACCCTCCGGAGCCCTATAAATAGAGGCCCACCCCCTCAGTTCTAGAGAGCTTAAAAAGAGATCCGATAGGCTGCCGGAGCCCAGAGGCTACCGGAGTCATTTTCTAACCCGTGGGGTCTTTTGTAGGTGGAGGTTCTGCCGGCTTCTCGGGTGCCCACGCTCGCGAGAGGAAGGTCGTCTTCATCCACCGCGCTTCCACGTCGTCCCCACGCTGCCGGAGCTCCGTCGGATTTCACCCTCGGCTCATCCAATAAGCCTTTTCTTCCCCTTTTTCTCCATAGTTCTTTACATTCATCATACTGCATCCTCTATCCCCCTTCATAAGGGCGCCTCTTCTTTTATACTTCTTGCATCCATCATCTCATTTTCCTCCTACTCGAGTCCGAGAGGGGTTTAAAAGATAACACCAACCAGGTGTGTGTCTTGCCATCATTTCGTTATTTTTATCGTAAGGATTTGGATACTACACCTTCATCTTTCTAATCCACTTGTTACTTGTTTGTCGTTGTTTTGCAAGGGTACCCAAGGAAAGCCCTCTCCGTCGGCCGACCGAAGGGGGAGGAAGAAGCAACCCGCCATCTCCCGCTCTTGAGGTAGGCGCGATCACTTTCTTTATTTTGGGGTCTTTTGGCCCCTAGCGATCACATCTTGTTTTCGAGGTCGCGGCGAGTCACTTCCCCAATGGCCGTTTAAATTTCCGTTCTTATATTCTCTTTATATTCTGTTATATTCTGCTCATATTCTCGAGGCCGCGGCGAGTCACTTCCCCAATGGCCGTTTAAATTCCCGTTCTTATATGTTATATTCTTATCTATTCATGTTCTCGAGGCCGCGGCGAGTCACTTCCCCAATGGCCGTTTAAATTCTCTTTATATTCTGTTATATTCTTATCTATTCATATTCTCGAGGCCGCGTCGAGTCACTTCCCCAATGGCCGTTTAAATTCCGCTCTTTATATTCTCTTTATATTCTGCTATCTTCTTATCTGCTCATATTCTCGAGGCCGCGGCGAGTCACTTCCCCAATGGCCGTTTCAATTCTTGCTATTTAATTTCTGCACCATTCCCGTACCCCCGAGGTCGCGGCGAGTCACTTCCCGTTATGGCCGTTTAACCCCCATATCTTGCTATATTATATTTGTCCCGCTCGCCCCGCCGGAGCAATCTCCCGTGGTGGCCCCTTCTCTCTTCTCTCATTTCTGTGTTACAGCAAACAAAAAAGAAGGAGCCCACGCGCTCCGCGTCCTCTCCGCTTCCCCGAACCGCATGACGTCGCTCACAGGGAAGACCGCTGTAAGTGTGAGCTTGCTTGGGCCGGCTCCTTCCTCTCCTTCCTAGTTGCCTAATGACCTTTTCTTGTCAATTCCGGGCTTCAGGGGCTTGACTTGCCGGAGGCTATGGAAAAGGGTACCCCAGTTGCGCCGATCGACCGTCAGGCAGGGGTCGATGTGGGCTCGGGCAAGCTAGCCCTTCTATTCGAGGCTCTTGACCGAGAGTCGGCCGCAGGGGCTTCAAGTGTTTCCGAGGCGGCGGCCGAGCCTCTGGAGGAAGGAGAGATCGCGCCCGCTGACCGCGTCCTCACGGTTGCCGAGGTAAGCAGGGTTTTATGGCTCTTCCCACTTCTCGTCCTTGCGCAATTTATTCCCGGCGACAGGCGGCTAACCGTATTTCATGTGGGCAGGCGGTGTCGACGACCGGGAAGATGTCTGGCCGCTCTCGCAAGGCAATCTCCAAGCGGAGGCCGATTACCGGTCAGCGACCAGCGGGGGGACCGATTCCGGCATCTGTTCCGGAGGTGGAGACTCTTGCCGTGCTCGTGCAGGCAGGAAGCGTTCCCCACCTATTAGTCCCACTTCCACCTCTTCCGAAGCTGCCGGCCCAGATGGAGGACCCGTTTCTGAGACAAATATTCACGGGGCTCCGTGCACATCTGGAGGGGTCCCAGCCGCGAAGGAGAAGTTCATGGGTGACTACTTCGGGCCCAGCCTTACTTGAAGCCCCTCCTCTAGCCGGAGCAGCGACAGCCACACCCCTGCGGCTTGGAGTGGCAGAAGCGAGTCAGGCGGAGGCAGAGGAGGCAGGGGAGCTCCAAATAACGAGAGTACCGGAGGCTTCGACAATGGTCTCGTCCACTCCCCGGGCAGTGGCTGGCCAAGGGTCTCTGGTTGAGCTACACCGACCAGGCGGTTTGACCCTTGCCCTTCCTTCCTCTTCAGCGGCAGTGGACGTTGACCTGTGGGCAGAAGTGGATAGCACCGTGGAATTCACTCCTCCAGTTGTGCCCTCAGTCAGCCATATGTCATCAGAAGTGCCAGTCCGTCAAATGCTGATCACTCTACGGACCATGCTCCTCGCCGACCCTCCTCTGTCGTATCGGGAGGTGCACACCATAGTGACGCAGTTGACTGGGGCGTTGCAAGTGCTCAGCTGCCCATTGGAGGAATGGTCGCGGCGGGTCCTACTGTTGCTGAAGTATGTCAGGCGCCGCGAGTTCCTGGAGAGCCAGGCTCCCGACGAACGTACCACCCTTGACGCTCAGGTAGACGAGTACCTGCAGACCTTGGAGGCCCGACGCCATAATAGAGAACGCCGCGGAAAGGCCTTGGAGGAAGGCGAAGGCAGCGTCCGTTCCTTCAGGAATCGGATCGAGAAGCTGGAGGGCTACCTCGCTGCGGCTAAACTTGGCCTTGCCGAGGCGGAAAGGAGGGTGGCGGAGGAGAGGGAAGCTCTTGCCGTTGCCGACGTTGAAATGGTGTCCATCGAAGCGGAGCTCGCCCGTCTTGAGGAATTGAGGGGCCGACTGCGCGATATGACGAACTTCCCTTGTGTCGGGATCCTCCCTCTCGAGGACATCTTCAGGGACATCGACTAAACGTTGCATCCCTTAATTCCTTTTTCTTTTCTTTCGAATGTAACACAGGGTATGCCCCGCAGCACATGTAGTCTGGTCCCTTTTTTGAGTAGAGCAGAGCATTTATGATTCCACGCGTTCTTTGTGTATGCATTCGTCCCAGAGGGAGCTTTCTTACCCTTCTTTCTCTTCTGTGCATATTGTTTCCTTCTTCCTCTTCCCTTGCTCTTGTATCTTTCCGCCCTTTTTGTGTTGAGACCCATTGGCAGGGTATGAGTCTTTGCGAGGATTCGCTTCGGAAGGTCTAGGCAGGGACCCATGTCAGGGTACAGGAGAGTGCTCGCCTTCCCAGGGGGAGGACGAGGGGACCACTCCACCATACCGAACGGGCAACTCCCTGGTTTTGCCGCAATATTAGAAGCGCGTGCTGGCCTCAAGCGGGGGCCTCAGTTAGAGGCCGGACTTCTCGTCGTCCAGAGGGGACGGAGAGAAGAGTTTGTTTAGTCAATGACCCGGATGAGGGGTCCGAGCCAAAGGGGTACTCACCGCCTGGGAAGGACGGGGAGAAGAGTTTGTTTAGTCAATGACCCAGACGGGAGGTCCGAGCCAAAGGGGTACCCACCGCCCGGGAAGGACGGAGAGAAGAGTTTGTTTAGTCAATGACCCGGACGGGAGGTCCGAGCCAAAGGGGTACTCACCGCCCAGGAAGGACGGAGAGAAGACGGGAGGTCCGAGCCAAAGGGGTACTCACCGCCCGGGAAGGACGGAGAGAAGAGTTTGTTTAGTCAATGACCCGGACGGGAGGTCCGAGCCAAAGGGGTACTCACCGCCCGGGCAGGACGGAGAGAAGAGTTTGTTTAGTCAATGACCCGGACGGGAGGTCCGAGCCAAAGGGGTACTCACCGCCCGGGCAGGACGGAGAGAAGAGTTTGTTTAGTCAATGACCCGGACGGGAGGTCCGAGCCATAGGGGTACTCACCGCCCGGACAGGACGGAGAGAAGAGTTTGTTTAGTCAATGACCCGGACAGGAGGTCCGAGCCAAAGGGGTACTCACCGCCCGGGCAGGACGGAGAGAAGAGTTTATTTTTTTGTGTGTTTTTTTTTTAGTAAATTTTTTTAGTACCTCCGCTGATGCGGGGCAGTGACTGGAAATGGGGGGCGTTCCCCTTTTCTGGTTCTTTCTTTTTCTTTTTCTCTTTCTTTTTTTTGCTTTCCTTCCTTTTTTTTCTTTTTCCTCTTTTTTTTCCTTTTTTTTTCTCTTTCTATTCTTTTTCTTTCTCTTTTTTTTGCTTCTTCCCTCTTTCTCTTTCTATTCCTTTTTTTTCTTCTCTTTCTATTCTTTTCTTTCTCTTTTTTTTTTTGCTTCTTCCCTCTTTCTCTTTCTATTCTTTTTTTTTGCTTCTTCTTTTTTTTTTGTCCCCCCTTTTTTTCTTTTCTCTCTTCTCTTCTTATTATTCCTCTTCCCCTTTTTTGGAACACGGCTGGTGGTCACATCATTTGGACATTCAATGACGCAAATCCACCCCAAAATGGGGCGGAGAGTAATATTATTACCTGAATGGGGGCGCCGGAGCGTGGTACAGTCTCAAGTGCCTTCCATTAAGAGGCGGGAACTGAACTTCCCCGCGATGGTTGACAATTACATAGGCCCCACCCTCGTAGACTTTTTGGACTACGTAGGGTCCGAGCCAGTTCTCGTTCAGCTTACCCTTGGGGTTGGTAGCCATGAGATCTCTTCTCTTGACCATGACAAGGTCACCTTTCTTGAATTCGCGCTCCTTGACTAGCTTGTCAAAGGCGCGCGCAATTCGGGCCTGGTAGACATGAATATTCTGTTGGGCTTGAAGCCGCTTTCCTTCCAGACTGGAGAGTTCTTCGAGCCTTCGCTCGACGTTGGTCTGCCCTTCGGGGACAAGCCTATGCTGAATGGCGACCCTGAGGGACGGTATCTCCAGTTCGACGGGGACGATTGCTTCCGAGCCGTACACGAGAGAGAAGGGCGAGCAGCCCGTTGGGGTCTTGTATACAGTTCGGTACGCCCAAAGCGCTTTGTACATTCTTTCTTCCCAGTCCCTTTTGTTGGAGCTAACAGTTTTGGCCAGGAGAGTACAAAGTGTCTTATTGAAAGCTTCGGCCAGCCCATTAGCTTGTGGATTGTAAGGAGTTGAGGTCCTCCAACCAATTTTGTATTTTTCTGCTAGCCGGTAAACCTTCTGGTTGCAGAAGTGGCTGCCGTTGTCTGACACAATCCAGTCGGGTACGCCAAACCGGAATATAATGTTGCGGCGGACGAACCGGACCACGATTTCTCCGGTGACCTCCCGCAAGGCAACGGCCTCTGCCCAGTGGGAGAAGTAGTCGGTCGCCGCCAGAATGTATTTGCAGCCTGTGGAAGATGCGGGTAAGGGGCCCACAACGTCTGTTCCCCATTGGGCGAACGGCCAACTGGGCGCAGTTGGGTGCAATTGCACGGGAGGCCTCCTGGGTATGGTGGCATGCTCCTGGCACCTCTGGCACGACTTAGCGTACTCGCAACAGTCGTTGAACATTGCAGGCCAATAGTAGCCAAGTTTCTTGATTTCAATTTTCATCTTCGGCCCCGCCTGGTGCGCGCCAGCTGTGCCGGCATGGACCTCCTTCATAACCCTCCAAGCTTCTTCAATGGACAAGCATCGGAGGAGTAGCTTCTGTTTGGCGTCCGCCACAGTCCGGAATAATATTCCGTTTCGGAGCTCATAAGAGTCCTTGGTTCTGACTAGCTTGATTTTCTCTTCCCTGTGCTTGGGTAGTTGCTGGTACTTGAACCACTGCATCAGGGGGTCTCTCCAGTCAGGTAGACTGACGGCTTCTGCTGTAGCGACCTCTAGGTCTTCTTCTTCTAGCTCTTCTTCTATCATGTTGGGCATCTGGCGTTGGTTTATTACCTGGATATGGAGAGATCCATCTGGAGGCACTGCCAGTGAGCTTGCCAATTTTGCCAATGCGTCAGCTTGTGCGTTCTCCTCTCTGGCGACATGGCCTATCTCGAGGAGGTAGAACCGCTCCATGAGCCCTTTTGCCTTAGTGTGATAAGGGAGCAGCTCAGGTTTTCGGACATCAAACTGCCCCTGGATTTGCTTGACGACCAGCAGCGAGTCGCCGAACACTTGGAGCATTTTGATCTCCATTTGGAGGGCGACCTGGAGGCCGATGATCAGAGCTTCATACTCTGCTTCATTATTGGTGCTGGGTTTGCTAATGCAGCAGGAAGAGTGCATCACTTCTCCATCTGGCGACTTGAGGACGATGCCTGCTCCGGCTCGTACCTTGGCGCGCCCGGACGGGGTCGCTTCTGTCCTCGAGGCTCCATCAAAATAAAGCTGCCAGATGGCTTGTTGTATTTGGTCTACCTCCAGTGTTTCATCCTCGGGCAGCTTTGTGGCCAACGGGGAGTCTTCGGGCACAGGGTGTGCTGCGAAGAAATCCGCGACGGCTTGCCCCTTAACGGCCTTCTGCGGCACGTAGGTGATATCAAACTCCATGAGCAGCACGGCCCACTTGCCAAGGCATCCCTTCGGGACAGGCTGGAGGAGAATTTGCTTGATAGGGTCAGCTCTGGATATTAGACTTACTTCATGGGACAGCATGTAGTGCCTCATCTTCTTGACTGCGAAGACCAGAGCAAGGCAGACTTTCTCTATCGGAGTGTACTTGGCCTCCGCACCCACCAGCCTCCGGCTGAGGTAGTAGAGAGCCCGCTCTTTCCCCTCATCATTGTTCTGGGCAAGCATTGCCCCCAGTGAGTATTCGGTAGCCGCTATGTAGAGAATGAGCGGTCTGCCTTTGACAGGTGCCCCCAGGACAGGCGGGGTCTTCAGGTATTCCTTCAGCTGGTCGAACGCGTGCTGACATTCATGGCCCCAGTTGAAGGGTGTGTTCTTCATCATTAGTCTGTGGAAGGGTTGGCAACGCCCCGACAGGTTGGAGATGAACCTGCGGATGTAAGCTAACCGGCCCTGTAGGGACCTCAGCTCTCCCAGACTCTTCGGAGGGGGCAACTCCGGGATGGCCTTTATCTTGAAGGGGTCGATCTCGATCCCTCTGTGCCGGACAATGAAGCCGAGGAACTTTACACTGGACACGCCAAAGGTGCACTTCATGGGGTTCATTTTCAGCCCGTATAGCCGGAGCCTTTGGAAGACGACCCTGAGGTCATTTAAATGTTCATCTCTCTTCTTAGTCTTGACGACCAGATCGTCGATGTAGCATTCGACCTTATTGTACAGCAGCTCATCGAAGATCTTGGTCATCGCCCGCTGATATGTGGCACCAGCGTTCTTGAGGCCGAAGGGCATCCTCTTGTAGTGGAATATCCCCTTGGGCGATCTGAAGGCTGTGTGAATCCGGTCGTGGTCAGCTATCCAAATCTGGTTATAGCCGGACGAGCCGTCTATGAAAGACAGGGCCTCGTGGCCGGTAGTTGCATCGATCATCACTTCGGTGATAGGCACCGGGAAGTCATCTTTTGGGCAGGCTTTGTTCAGGTCGCGGAAGTCCACGCAAATCCTGATCTGTCCATTCTTCTTTTTCACTGGTACAATGTTGGCCAACCATGTGGTATATTAGTTTTCTGCCACGAAACCGACATCTATGAGCTTGTCGACCTCCTTGCAGATCTGGCCGGTCAATTCCGGCCTCATGCGCCGGGGAGACTGTTTCACTGGCTCCACCTTAGGATCGATGGACAAGATGTGCTGAGTCACCTCGGGGCTGAGTCCGGGCATTTCTTTGTAGTTCCAGGCAAAACAATCCAGGAACTCTTGTAGCAGCTTCATGTATTGTTCTCTCTCACGAGGGGATATGAGAGCACTTAGAAAGGTCGGCCTGGGGTCGCCTTCTGTGCCGAGGTTGATCTCAATCAATTCGTCGACTATGGTCTGACCGCCATTTTCAATTTCCGACAGGGCTGGCGACAAATCGACGAAGTCTTGGCCTTCATTGTCTTCGGGCTCTAGGATGGCATCCTCGTCTTCTTGCTCCTCCTGGCTGGGTGTGGGGGCTGGATTTGCCGTGCAGTCCTCTTGGACCGTAGCCGCCGGGTCTGTGAGGTCCGCTGGTGTAGAAAGGCATAGGGCCACCTCGGGGTCTTCTATGTACTCATCGTAGACAGCTTGGACGGGGGCCGGGGCAGCCACATCTTCAGGGGCCTGGTAGTGGATGGACACGGTGTAGGCTCCTGCTCTGGGGCTGTCCGCCACGTGGGGGCGTGGCGGGGCTACCACATAATCCCCCATCCTGAGCTCGTCCCTGTCAATGAGGTCTTGAGCAATGTCTTTGAAGACATAGCTGTCTTCAATGGCGTGACCCAGCATCTGGTGGTAAGGGCAAAATAGTGGGTCCCCGCTTCTTCGGGTGTCTTGCGGCCTCTTGGACCGTGGGAGGGAGACCTTGCCGTAATGGCAGGCCCAGTCGAAGATGCCCCGGGTCTTCTCTCTCGGGAAGGAGTAGGGCTTCTGCAGCTTCTCTTGGAGTGTTAGGCCTTGCCTGGTTGGCCGCCCGATCAGCAGGCTTGCCGTGTCTCTCAATTCCCTTCTTAACCAGACGGGGGTGTCAGGATTGGCATCTCGGGGCTGAGGCATGCGGCCACCCCGCGGGGGGAGAGAACCCTGGATCAGGTCGGCGACTAGAGAGGTCAACTCAGCCAGTCGTACTTTTAACGTCTCGATCTCCCGTTGCTGCCTATGGTACAAGGCGTACATGATGGGGTCGTATCGAGGGGATTTTAGAGCCTGGCCCATGCTTCTGCTCCTTGTTTCGCCGGCCGGCCGGGGTGGAGGTGCCTCGCTGGTGTGCCCTCTCGAGGTCGACACTTCGGAGAAGGAGGGGGTCTTCTCCAGGCAGCGGCGGCGGGGAGGTTTCCAAAGGAAGACCTCTTCGTCTTGTGCCTCCTGAATCGGGGGCCCGGGATATGCATCTTGACAGGCTTCCCGCGAATCTGTAGCTTCTGCGGGGTCGTCGCCAGACCATGCCGAGACTGATATGACGTCAGTCTCGTAATATTCCTCTAGTGAAAAGCCCAGACCGGGGTGCTTGGTGATTTTCAGCAACCGTCGATCCAGGTTTGGTGGGTTCCACATTCTTTCAAACATTTCCTTCTGGCTGGAGGGCTGGTAGGGAGGAATCTTCTGCTTTCTGACCATTCTGGCTGCTTGGTCAGTCATGTGGGGAAGTCCCGTAATGGGGACGTGCGGGTCATGCAGCTCATCAGGGAATCGGCAATCATCGTCTTCCCTGACTGGCTTCTCCCCAGCAACATAAAAGATAGTGGGCGGCCCTTCGGGGTTAGGTACCTCGAAGGTCCTCAGCTGCTCGGCTGCTTGGCATTCTATCTCTATTACAGGCTTGACGATCCCTGGCGGGACCCTGACGTCTTCTAGCAGGTCTTCGAGGCAAGGCGCCCCTGGTGTAGGGTAGATGGCGAGAGGAGCCGCATTGAATACCCCTTCTTCTTGTGCAATAAACGGTACATGTGGAGGAGCCACATAACTCGGGGGTGGAGGAGGGAACCAGCCACCTGACTCTGCTTTCTCCTTTCCCTTGTCTCGGGCAGCTTGAGGAGCTTGCTTCGCCTTTTCCAAGTACAGATTAGCATCTGACAAGTGACACTCGAACACCTCGAACGGGTGGCGGTCGGCGAAGATTCTGACTTCCTTTCCTTCGCAGGGGTACTTGATGCATTGATGCAGAGTGGAGGGTACCACCCTATTCTGATGTAGCCAAGGCCGGCCAAGCAACGCCTTGTAGGAAGTGCTGGAGTTGATGACGTGGAACTGGACCTTGGTGGTGAAGTCATCAAAGGTCAAGTTGAACTCTGCAACCCCCATGGGCACCTCACATTTCTGGTTAAAGTCAGCAATCTTGACATTTTTAACCTCAACCAGGTGTACGTCGAAATAGTGTTTCTGGTACACCCGGTAAGGGAGTATATTCACTGCTGCCCCTGGGTCGATCAGGACCCTGTTGATGGGCTGGGCATTCAATTGCCCCTTCATGTAGAGGGGTCTGTTGTGACTGTAGGTCGGCAGGAGCATGTCATCTTCTGTGAAGGCCACGGCCACTTCAGGTGACATTTCTGCCAAACAGGCTTCAAGGTGTGCTGGCGTCTGGAGTGCTGCGATGATGGCTTGCCGTGTTTCCTCGTTCAAGGACAACATCTCCCATACGGTGAACCGGGTCGGGATCTTCTTGAGGTGTCTGACTATTCGCTCGGCCGCCCGTACCTTGAGCAATTTCATCTCTTCGGGCCTGCTGCGCCTGCCCTCATCCTGGGGTTGGGGTGTCAGGTCAAGGGACGCCAGCTTTGTGGGCTCCGTTGCAGCCTGCCGAGCCGGCGGGGCCTGCTGGGCTTCCTCTATTTCTCGCATAAATTCGGCGAGGTTTGGGATGCCGTTGAATTCTCCTTCTGGCTGGGGAGGAGTAGCCGCCGGTAGAGCTCGGGGATTGCTTGCTTTCCTGGTGGAGGGAGGCACTGGGGAGCGTGCCTGCTTGCCTGGTCGGGCTGACAGGAATTCGGCGAACGAAGGGGTTCCTTGGCTCTTGGCCCCTCCGGGATAGAGACCTACTGGAGGAGGGATCTCGGTGCCTCGGACCTCAGGGTCGGGGATCTGGTATGGTTGTTCTCCCCTGAGCATGATGTTGAGGTTGTCCTGAGGAGGGCGCCCCCACTTCCTTCCTGACCTGGTAGCATGTTGGGAGGTGGACGCCTCAGCTTGATTCACCTCTGCCGGTTCATGGGGTGGCTCTTCTTCTTTCTCTTCCAGGGAGAGAGCGGTGTCGAACAACGCCGAGAGGGTGTTGCAGGCGAAGACGACCTCTTTCTTCTTCTTGCCCCTGGGTCTTCTCTTCTTCTTCTTCTTGCCTGCTGCAGCGGATGGCTGCTCTTGAGGAGGTTCACCCCACAGGGGAGCTTCGTTGTCTGCATCAGCTTCTGTTCCCGGAGCCAGTTCCAGTGATTCGAACTCCTTCCAGGGGACATACTCCTTCAGCTCCACAGGCTGGATCTCGGGCTGTTCATAATCTTCGAGCCCATCAATAATAGCCTGGAGTCTTTCAACCGCCGGGCTAGTCTTCTTGTGCATCCGCAGCGGGACGGAACTCTTTTTATTATGGGTGGGCCGTCTCATGACTAGCCGAGGGACTGTGTCAAGGCAAACTGGGCTTGCCGGGGGCGGTGCAGGCAGGGGCGCTGCCACCCTCGGGTGAGTTCCTGGGGTGGGCCGGGAGGCGCGTGCCTTTCTAGTTTTTCTGGGTATAGTCTGCCACCCTTCTTGGTCTTGAGCTGGGGCCATGATGAAGGTCTCATAAGTGACACGGGGCGCAGGCCTCCGCCCACTCCTCTGGCAGCTCCTGGTACAATGAGACCATGTTGACGGAGGAGGTTATGCTGGGCAGCTCATGCGGCTGCGGGGGGTCTACTTTATGCTCCCCCATGTCCAGCTCCCCGGTCCTGATTAGGGACTCAACAACATCCTTGAAGACGTAGCAGTCTTCAATGGTATGCCCGAGCATCCGGTGGTATAAGCAGAAGCGCGGGTCATCTTTCTTCTTCAGGTCACCGGGCCTCTTCGGCTCTGGCAGTGTAATTTTGCTGTAACTGGTTGCCCATTCGAACAGGAGTTTGGACTTGTCTCGGGAGAAGGAATAAAGCTTGTTTTTCATCTTCTCCCTTAGTGAGGGGCCCTCCCGCCGTTCTGTAGTTCTGGGCGGAGGAAGGTTGGCAGTCCCCTTGGCCTTCTCTTTCTGCTTTTCAAAAGCCTGGAAGTCTAGTGTGTGCACCTCGAGGGGAGCTGGTTTCTTCTCGGCCTGCCTGGCCCTCTGGCTTGACATGGCTGGAGTGGAGGAGTATCGGGCCAAAAACGCCTCGATCTTTGCTACCACGTTGTTCAGGCTGTCAAATGTTTTGACCTCGGTGCCGATCATCCTTTCTAGGATTTCCTTCTTCAAATTTTGTTTGCAGATCTGCACCGCGTTCTCCTGGTGCGGGGGACGCCTGCACCTCATGCTGAGGTTCCTCCATCTCTTGATGTAGTCGAGGGCCGACTCATCGTTCTTCTGCCTCGTAGCATAGAGCTCTGCTACAGTGACTTCTCGTTCTGCAACATAAAATCTTTCCTTGAACTTCTTTTGCATGTCAGGCCAGTCAGCAACGGACCCGGGCGGCAGGCTGGAGTACCACTCGAAGGCGAGTCTAGTAAGTGTCGAGCCGAAGAACTTCAGGAGATAGGCTTCATCAGCAGCTAGATCTCCCATGATGTTCACATAGTAAGCAATGTGTTCCCTGGGGGACCCTTGCCCGTTGAATTTTTCGAACTTCGGCGGCTTGGTGATGCCGACCGGCAGCTTCCTTGCGGCATAGTGGGCCGGGTGTAGACACGCCATTCTTAACGTCTCCTGAGAAAGTCTCATATTACTATACGACGCCCCGCGACGGCTTACGCATTTCGAATCACTTGAGTACTTCCTTTTCTTGGGTCTTCTTCTGCCTTTTTCGGCATCCGGAATCGTCTCGTCACGGCATTCGGACGGCATCAACACCAGTCGAATGCATCAGGAGGTTCCGGAACCAAGAAGGATGTCTGCCGGGCGGCCGCTGACTAGGACCCGGGTGGGTCTTAATGGGGGCATCCAGGCCCCTAGACGCCCCCATCTTTTTAATTTATTTTATTATTTTCTTAGGGCCCAAAACCAAATAAAAAATATATATATTAATGGAGGCGTCCAGGCCCCTGGACGCCTCCATAAAAAATAAAAAAATAAAAAATGTGTGTAAAATGCCAGTTGGCATAAAAAATAAAAAAAATAATAAATAAAAAAATAAAAATATTAATGGAGGCGTCCAGGCCCCTGGACGCCTCCATAAAAACAAATATAAAAAAAAATCATGCCAGCCCTGGCATAAAAGACAAAAGAAAAATAAAAAATAATATATATTTTGGAGGCGTCCAGGCCCCTGGACGCCTCCATCAAATATCTCACGGGCGCCGCTCACCGAACGACGGCTTGTCATGTGTGAAAAAATCTAAATTTTGAAGACGTCCAGGCCGCTGAACGCGCCCATTTCTGAATCACGAGGCGCCGCTCACAAAATCACGCGTTGTGCCAAACCGCGTGCGGCCGTCGTCGGTTTTCGGTGGACCTGTTTGAGGTGTCCGGAGCCCTGGACGCCTCCACAAAATTATTCCAAAAAAATATATAAAAATAGAATAAAATATTAATTCGGCCCTGATGGAGGTGTCCAGGGTCCTGGACGCCTCCACCCTCCGGAGCTCTATAAATAGAGGCCCACCCCCTCAGTTCTGGAAGAGCTTCGAAGTGATCCGATAGGCTGCCGGAGCCCAGAGGCTACGGAGTCATTTTCTAACCCGTGGGTTCTTTTATAGGTGGAGGTTCTGCCGGCTTCTCGGGTGCTCACGCTCGCGAGAGGAAGGTCGTCTTCATCCACCGCGCTTCCACGTCATCCCCACGCTGCCGGAGCTCCGCCGGATTTCACGATCGGCACATTCAATAAGCCAATTCTTTCCTTTTCTTCGTAGTTCTTTTGCATTCATCATCTTGCATCCCCTATCCCCCTTCATAAGGGCGCCTTTTCTTATACACTTCTTACATCCATCATCTCATTTTCCTCCTACTCGAGTCCGAGAGGGGTTTAAAAGATAACACCAACCAGGTGTGTGTCTTGCCATCATTTCGTTATTTTTATCGCAAGGATTTGAATACTACACCTCCATCTTTCTAATCCACTTGTCATTTGTTTGTCGTTGTTTTGCAAGGGTAGCCGAGGAAAGCCCTCTCCGTCGGCCGGCCGGAGGGAGAGGAAGAAGTAACCCGCCATCTCCCGCTCTTGAGGTAGGTGCGATCACCTTCTTATTTTTGGGGTCTTTTGGCCCCTGGCGATCACATATTGTTCTCGAGGCCGCGGCGAGTCACTTCCCCAATGGCCGTTTAAATTTCCGTTCTTATATGTTATATTCTTATCTATTCATGTTCTCGAGGCCGCGGCGAGTCACTTCCCCAATGGCCGTTTAAATTTTCGTTCTTATATTCTCTTTATATTCTGTTATATTCTGCTCATATTCTCGAGGCCGCGGTGAGTCACTTCCCCAATGGCCGTTTAAATTCACGTTCTTATACGTTATATTCTTATCTGTTTATGTTCTCGAGGCCGCGGCGAGTCACTTCCCCAATGGCCGTTTAAATTCCCGCTCTTTGTATTCTCTTTATATTCTGTCATCTTATTATCTGCTCATATTCTCGAGGCCGCGGCGAGTCACTTCCCCAATGGCCGTTTCAATTCTTGTTATTTAATTTCTGCACCATTCCCGTCCCCCCGAGGCCGCGGCGAGTCACTTCCCGCTATGGCCGTTTAACCCCCATATCTTGCTATATCACACTTGTCCCGCTCGCCCCGCCGGAGCAATCTCCCGTGGTGGCCCCTTCTCTCTCTTCTCTTATTTCTGTGTTGCAGCAAACAAACACCAAAAAAAGAGGAGCCCGCGCGCGCTCCGCGTCTTCTCCGCTCTTCCCCGAACCGCGTGACGTCGCTCACAGATTGGCGATCACGGTGGGACGTCTACTGCTTCCTTTCGGCTACCCTTGCAAGTTCGGCACCATCCGTGCCTCTCCACCTTGGCGCCCGCGCGCGCCCCCGTTGTGCTCACGGCAGCACTATCAGTTGTGATTGGTTGTTTGTTTATTATATGTCTGTTATTTCTGTTGTTTTCTTACTCTATATATCTGTCAGCATTCCATTGCATACATCCATTCCTCTTTTCTATCCTTTTTTCATTTTTTGAGGATCACCCTTTCCCGGTGAAGGAAGGACTCTCCGTTTGGGAATTCCTCTCAACGGACTAGAATCTCCTACACTGGGACCTCCGTAAGTCCCCGACATCGAAGAATCTCCTCTTCGTTCACTGGGCTGGTTGTACCATTGAAGTTCCCCGGAGTTAGTCATTTCATTCGTGGTGAGACGAGAGACCCTAGCTGACACGGCGGTGAAACAAAAATAAACTAGGGTCCCCATTTTGTGTGAACTTCGGATCTCGTTAAAAACACAAAAAAAATCATCAACATCAAAACACAAAAAAAGGGCGTAAAGGCATCCACTTGTTTGATAATCTCTGCTACCTACTTGCTAGTGTATGTTTTTACGTTCTGGGAAAACTGTGAGCATGTCTCACGAGTCTTTTGAGGAGAACCACCCTAGCCGTGGTTTGTCAGCCGACCCGCGAGTCTATGCTATGGACTCGGGTCCTTCTCATGACCCCTCGCATGAGGTGCAGGTTATTGCCGGGGACACGTCCCCACCACAGGATATCTCTTCTTACTGGGCGTCCTCGCCAACACGGAGCTTACCTCTGAACAGCTCCGGGCCTTCCAGGCCATTCTAAAGGGGAAATCTGTTTCCCCCACGCCCCAGGAATCAACTCCGGTCATCGCACCTCTCCAAGAGTCCGTGCAGGCCATTCCATCTCCTCATTGGCGCAAGCCATCCAGTCTCCCTCGCTTCAAGGACAAGCGAGCCAACAACCACCCTCATTCCAGTTCCCGTCACAATCTCAAACTCCCGTTGTTCCCCACACACCGCTTCAGCCAGGGCCAACTGTCGGCGGTCCGACAGCTCCCTCTCATTCGGGGTTCCCCCCTCAAGTCTCCGGGAGACAGTTTCTCCCCCAGTGGCAAGTGCCACCTTCACCTCCAGAGGAGCTCGCCCAATCGCTCCTCAATAGGTTCAATCGCATGGACGAGCAGTTTCAAAATCTAAGAAGAATGGTGGACGTGAAAGCCACCCCGGAGGTTGCTTTGCCAATCCTTCCCGTCATTCATCTTCCTCCCTCCGAAATGCCCACGTACCGCAGATACAATGGTACCGGCAACCCCTTCATTCACCTCAAGGATTTCATGTATGAATCCTCCTATTGGCAAAACGATCAGAGGTCCCTGGCATACCTCTTTCGGAGATCATTGGATGGTCCCGCGCTTGAGTGGTTCTATTCTCTGGAGCCCCGCGAGGCCGAGAATTTTGAAATAGTCCAGAGAAGGTTCTTGCAGAAATATAGGGATAGGGTCGGTCCCTCACTCTCCATTACCGACCTAGTGGCCGAAAAGATGAAACCCGACGAGGATTTTGTCCGATATGCTGATAGATGGAGGTCTCTGGCGGAAAGAATAAGGGATACCCTCTCCGAGCCCGAACAAGTGAAGATGATTGTGTCTAATGCAACCCCACAGTTCAGACACGTCCTGGCCATGAATAAACTTACTACAATGGAGGAACTCTATGAAAGGGCCCGATACATCCAAACCCAGCTAAAAGACTCCCCCATCATGAACATGTTTGAGTCGCCGAAGCCCAAAGTGGTCAGAAAGACAGGCGCTGGTGTCCCGGGCGGAGCCACAGAAGGGGTCGTGACAAATGAGCAAGTCAGTGCGGTCAACAATGCCAACTATGCAGTCAACCCAAGGCCTCCACAAATGCCCCGACTTCCCCTTCAACCAGGTCCTTTCCCTCTTCGTCCTCCACCCCAAAATAATCCACCCCAGGATAATATGCCTCCATTACGCCAACCCCAGCAACAACAACCACAACCTCAGCAACAACAACCACCACTTCAGTACAACCAAGTTCCACCCCCGGGGAACTATGGTCCCCAACAGCAACAAAGGAGGCCGCTCGGTCCCAAGAGAGCCTACTATCCACCATTGCCGGAAACCTTAGCAGACATTTTTAATGCCCTCATGGCATCAAACCAACTCGCCCTACCCAGAGAAAGGCCCGCGTGGCCCCCCAATGTTGATACCTCCAAATACTGCGTCTACCACAGGCAGCCGGGACACACAGTAGATTACTGCTTCCATTTCAAAGATTACATCCATGATATGAATGATGAACATCAAATAGATTGGGATGAGATGAGACGATACGTCGCGGCTCTCAAGGCTAGGAGACCTCCTCATAGGCCACAGCAGCAGTTACAACAGCAACAGCAACAGCAACCACAACAACAACAGCAGGCTCAGCAGGCCCCACAACAACAGCCCGACATGGGCATAATCCAGAATCCATTACCGGAGCACCAACAGCCCAATCATCAGGTTAACCCCATCTCCTCCTTCCCGGAAGTCGGGAGAGAGCAGGTGTGGCACCAGGAAAGTACCTCCATTCTTTCTACCTCCAACCCTATCGTCATGCAACCCCCTCACCTTGCCCGGGTAGCACCTCTCTCTCATCAACCCGCGTCAGTATCACCATCACCATTTCCACTACCATTACGCCCTCTCATCCGCACCCCGACCTCCTATCAACCGACACTCTCCACTACGCCTTCACACCCTCTCATCTTCTCTCACTCCCCCACTTTACCATCCACCTCTACCACATTTACCCCTACGCCTTCTAAACCCCTTATCATCCGTCAACCATACATAACCCCGTCTTTCTCCACCGTATCACCACTAATGCCTTCAAAACCACTCATTAACCATCACCCACCTCAAAATCATTGCCCACTTCAAGCCCTACCCACTCCTACTTCGTCTCCACCGCCACCTTCTAGACCCCTTATCCTTCATAATCCGCGCAATATCCCCTCTACCTCCACCATGCCGCCACCTAACAAACCCCTCATCAGAATCCCTGCTCCCGTCATCACCCCTGCTTCATCAACCATTCCTCCACTACTACCCCTCAAACCCCTGTTAAAACCCACTGCTACCCCCACAGAGGTACAAAAGCCGCAGGCAATGGTGCTCCGGAGTGGAAGGATTTTCCACAGGGTTTTCCCCCACAACAGTCAGAATCCTGAGCAATCTCAGCCAGAGAAGGATGATGCAGAACAACCAGAAAGAGCTATCCCTGGAACACAGTATGATCTATTGAAACACTTGGACAAGACAGCCTGCTCGGATCTCCATCCTGGAGCTACTTCAAAGATCCACATCCCACCAGGCGGCCTTGATGGAATATCTTCAAAAGGTCATGGTTAATGAAGACCTCCCCGTGGAGAAGATTTCGACCGTCCTGACCCCAACAGACACACAACCAGCCATCATGTTTCACAACTACGAGCTCGCTCCCAAGGAAGCTCGAAATATGCATTGTGCATTTCAATAAAAATTAATGGGGTATCCATAAACCCGTGTCTTGTGGACACGGGTGCATCCATAAATGTGATCTCCATGAGCACTCTTCAGTTGTGTGGGGTCAACGAGGAACAAATAAGACCTTCCTCGATCACGGTCACGGCTTATGACAATAGCAAAAGGCCGCCGCAGGGGATGATTATTCTGAAGGCAGAACTAGGCCCCATGTCAATTCCCACGGAATTCCATGTCCTCGACATGGACCCCACATTCAAGGCTATACTGGGTCGCCCTTACATCGAAGCCATGGACGCTGTGCCTTCCACCAACCATCAGTGCCTGAAGTTTCCTTACAATGGGAGAATTATTAAAGTGGTCAGTACACCTGTCCTTCACACAGTGGATGCTATCAACACCTCTCTGCCTCTGTTTGGCCGTCTCATCGGCCCATATTGTCACTGCTGGACGTACGTGATCCATCTCACGTTCCACTAGCACCAAAGGAGCCGGTCAGGGCAACCACAACATCATGTCTCCCTTTTCACTCCAAAGGTTGGGAGATTATGAGGAACATCGGCTATCAACAAGGAAAAGGTCTGGGCGCACAGTTACAGGGTATGCTCAAACCGCCAAAGGAAATTAGGCCGAACCGCAGGTTTGGCCTAGGCTTCAAAGGACCGTTCAAGGCAGATTGGAAGCCCCTCACGTGGACTCTATCAAACCACTTCAACAGAGGGCCCGTTGTTCAGATGGGAGATCACCCACGAGAAGCATATGGGGGATCACATGCTGTATATTTGGCTGAAAAATGTCCGAGGATCACCAAAAGAGGCAAGATCAAAGATCCGGAATGCGAGTGGGACAAATGGTTCGACATACGGGACATTTCCGTTGCACTGGAAAGGATGTTCTCGTCTCCGCAGCTTGAAGGACCACCATTGATCTCCGAAATACCAGAGAATATTACCACTCTTGCCAAGGTTCCAAACTATCCTCGTCCTCGCCAGAAGGACCCTGTCATCGACGGATCTTCATCCGTCCTCAACATTGCCGTCGACGGCTCATTAGCCGCCATCTTCTCCATCCACTCGTCTCAGTCTTTGCTGATATCTTCTTCCTGGGCCAGACAATTGTCTGATGATCTTCCCAGATCCCCTTCTCTGTTACATACCTACGTGGGCTTTTCAACCCGCGCCAGGTCTTCAACCATGATCTGCTCTATGAGCCTCACAATCCTCTAGCCATAACCACTTTTCTCTCTCCTCCAATCTCTTTTCACTGCTTTGTCATTAAAAATGAAAACGAAAAAAAACGTCAATTTTCAAACTCCCCAACAACACATCTTCGTTGAGGAAACTTCCTACATGTCCCACGGTGCGTACCGCCTTGCGGACCACCCGTCCAAGGTCCGATGAGCGACCTTTTCTACCCCTCCTCTGAGGGGTCTTCTCCTGTACATTCTACACCATCCTCTTCGTCTTCCTCTTCTTCTGTAAATATTGTCAGTCAATCTAGGAATGATAGGCCAAGGGTAGTACCTAGGACGAAATCCAAGGGTAGGCAGATCCCTCGTCGATTCCTTCTGGATTTGGCCGCCAGGTGTCAGGCCCTTCTTGCCATCCCCCAGTTGTTAGAAAATCCCATCCAGCTACCGAAATAGAATGTGAGGGCGACTGTGCATCTGATGAAGGGTATGGAGTCTACGAGATCACGGATGAAGAATGCCCCACTGAAGATGAGGGTGAAGAATATGAGGATGCGGCGGGCGCATACGCTAGTGGAATGAGGAGATTCGACGAGCCGTCAACCGCCGTAGAAGAATCCACCAAAGAAGTCAACTTGGGAACTGAGGAAGACCCTAGGATCATCCTCATAAGTGACAACCTACCACCCTCTGAAGAAGAGGCATTAATTGAGGTTCTCAAGGAATATAAGGACACGTTTGCATGGAGCTACGAGGATATGCCGGGTCTGGATTCAACCTTGGTCGAACACCGTTTAACCCTAAAACCAGGGTCCGTCTCGGTAAAACAAAGGTTAAGGCGTTTCCACCCTCAGATGGCTTTGAAAATGAAAGAAGAGGTCGATAAGCTCCACAAAGCCAGGTTCATTAGAGTCGTTCTTTATCCTCAATGGGTGGCGAACATTGTCCCGGTCATGAAGAAAGATGGGAAAGTCAGGATTTGCATCGACTTCCGGGACCTTAACCGCGCGTGTCCAAAGGATGATTTTCCCTTGCCTCACATTGATGTGTTGATCGATAACACGGCAGGCTACGAGACCCTCTCTTTCATGGATGGATTTTCAGGATACAATCAAATTCGTTTGGCAGAAGAGGATCAGGAAAAGACGTCATTCACTACCCCTTGGGGAACATATTGTTACGTGGTCATGCCGTTCGGATTAAAGAATGCTGGAGCTACTTACCAAAGAGCGATGATGGCCATATTTCATGACATGATGCACATATATCTGGAAGTGTATGTGGATGACTTATTGGTAAAATCAAGGACCAGGATGGAACATCCAGAAGTTTTGGCTAAGGTCTTGCAGAGGTCAAGGGAGTTCCAACTGAAAATGAACCCGAAGAAGTGTGTGTTTGGTGTGTCGTCAGGTAAATTGCTGGGGTTCATTGTGAGCAAAAGAGGGATCGAGATAGATCCCGACAAAGCCAAGGCTATCAGGGATATGCCGCCTCCCAAGAATTTGAGGGAAGTCCGAGGTTTAATCGGGAGGTTACAGTTTATTCGTCGGTTTGTGTCCAACATTCACAAAGGTGTAGACCTCTCTACGAGTTGACCAAGCCAGGAGTAGAATTCCACTGGAATTCTAAATGTCAGAAAGCTTTTGAAGGGTTGAAGGAATATCTGGCTAGTCCACCCGTTCTCATTCCACCCAAACCAGAAAAACCTCTGATCCTTTACGTCTCAGTCTTGGATGACTCCGTGGGAGCCGTCCTCGCACAAGCTGATGAAGAAGGCAAGGAACGGGCAACCTATTACTTGTCCAAACTTCTCAATCCCTGTGAGCAGAAGTACACCGTCATGGAGAAAACCTGTGCTGCCCTCGTTTGGGTAGTGCAGAAATTGAAGCACTACTTCTTGGCTCATGAGGTCCACTTGATTGCTCGAATGAATCCTATCAAATTCCTTCTGGAGAAATCCGTCCTTACGGATAGGCTAGCACGCTGGCAAAGTTTTCTCTCTCAGTTCGACATCACCTACATCCAGCAAAAGGTGATTAAAGGCTATGCCATAGCCGAGCATCTCGCTCACCATCCTCTTCCCAAGTTCGATCCCGTCCAATCAGAGTTTCCAGATGAGGAACTAATGTCCATCAACCAATCAGATGAGCCAATGTGGACGCTATATTTTGATGGAGCTCTGAATTCTCAAGGGAGAGGAATCGGCATCGCCCTCCTGTCGTCTGAAGGCCTGACATTCCCATTGGCATACCAGCTCAAATTTCCAGTCACCAACAATATAGCCGAATATGAAGCCCTTCTAGCTGGCCTAGAACTCGCTCATTCTTTTCGTATCACTGAGTTGCGAGTCGTAGGTGATAGTCAACTCATCCTTCGCCAGGTGCTCACTAAATATCGCACTCGCGATCCCAAACTCAAGCCATACCAAGAACTCACTGCTGCCTTTGCCAAACTATTCACCAAACTGATCTTTGTTCATGTCCCTCGTCATCAGAATATTCTCGCCGATGCCCTCGCCTCGTTGGCATCATCCATAAGGTTCCCTCTAGGAAGATGGTTTAAGTCCATTTCCATCTATAAACTTCACGCCCCTGCAATCGATGATGCTTCCTACGTAAATATCAAAGACAGGATAGCAAGGAAGATCCTACAGGAAGATATCCTTGAGAAGAGGGAAATCATGTTGGCAGAGGCCGAAGAAGAACTGGCTGATGAAGAGAAACCATGGTTCTATGAAATTGTCAAATACTGCCAAGATCAGTCTTATCCTGAAGGGGCCACCACAGAGGACAAGAAAGCCATAAGAAGGGTGGCTCAGAAATATACTTTGGTTGGAGGTCTACTCTATAGGAGGAGCCTTACTGGTATTCTGTTAAGATGTCTTGGTGACGATGAGGTTTGGAAATGTGTAGAAGAGACGCACTCGGGTGTGTGCGGTGGCCACGTGAATAGTCAGATGCTCGCCAAGAAGATCATTCGCCAAGGCTTTTATTGGCCCACTATGGAAGAAGATTGTGCTGTCTATGTCCGTAGGTGTGTCAAGTGTCAACTTCACGCCGATAAAATCCATTCACCATCTTCCTCACTTCATCCAATATCCTCCCCGTGGCCTTTCTCCATGTGGGCATTCGACATCATTGGTCCCCTAGGTGATCCCAATTCCCTCACCAAGCAGAAATCTTTCATCCTTACTGCGACGGAATACTTCACCAAATGGGCCGAAGCCGAAGCTTACGCGGAAATCAAGGCGTCAACAGTCTGCAAGTTCATCATGAAGAACATCCTCGCCAGATTCGGCGTCCCAAGCACGATCGTCACCGACAATGGGCCACAGTTCATTTCTCAGGACCTACAGGACCTCTGCAAAAGGTACGCAATTGCATTGCATCATTCATCGCCTTATTACCCACAAGGTAATGGCCAAGCGGAGGCCACCAATAAAACATTGCTCAAAATCATCAAAAAAACCTGCGAGTCTAGTAAGTTTTCAGACTGGCCAGAAAAGCTTATCGAAGCTCTATGGGCCTATCGCACTTCAATCCGTACCCCCACCGGGCAGACTCCATTTGCCCTTACTTATGGTATGGAAGCGGTAGTCCCGTATGAGACTCTGATCCCTTCTCTCAGGGTACAATTGGACGAGGAATTTCCCCTCGACGATCGTCGTAATTCACTCCTCGCCCAGTTGGAACTCTTGGATGAGAAGCGACTGGCCGCTGCCGAACACGCGCGTGTGTATCAAAATAGACTCGCTCGCTTTTACCAAAAGAAAGTCGTTGAGAGAAAATTCAAAGTCGGTGAGATGGTCGTAAAAAGAATTTTTGTCAAACCTGGAGGGCCGCGTTCTAAGCTCCAACCCAATTGGGAAGGACCATTTGTAATTCAAGCCGTGTACCCTGGCAACGCCTACAAGCTAGTCAACGCCGAAGGGACCGAGTTATCCCACCCTTGGAATGGGCTTTATCTTAAGAAATACTACCCTTAGCACAACAAAAAAAAATGATGAAAAGATAAAAACATCAAAAACAAAGAATATTGAAAACCACTAAAAATATGGAAAATTCAAAATGCCGATGCCTGGCAGTCACCATGTAGTTAAGTCCCTGCATCTAACCTTCATGTTAGGATAGGGCCCATTAAGGCTTGGTAGGCACCGGGTCTTGGTTTGCCAGAACCGTGGAGATCCCTGTCCGGCCACGTCGGCCTATGCTCGCTCGAAGGAAGCCAACATGTGCTCACTTATGTATTTTATTCAAAAAAGGTCGGTAGCATCACCTACGGTGGAGCGTCACCCAGAAGATCTCCGGAAGCTGTAATCTTTATTCTTTTCTCTTCGACCAAATGAGACAGTCGGCGCCCTTAAAACGCTGAGCATGAGAAACCGAAACTCAAACCCCAAAGGCAAGAGTAGGATCCATTTCCTCGAGCATCGATCAGAGCACGAGAAGAGGGCAGTGTCCCCGCAGGCATACGAAAAGGGAGCCCACAAACGTCAAACGACTATATCTCCCTCACAAAAAGAAATACAAAATCAAAATCAAGAGAAAAGCCTGGTCGTGACCGTGCCTGTTGCGATAAACGGAACCCCTCAAAGCAAAAGTCTGAATCCACAAAAGGGGCCGTGGAATGTAAATGCTCGAGATTTGGTCCGAAGTTGTCCGAAAGGAAAGAGTTAATGGGCCCTTATTCGCTCGCCGGGTTAACGGTTTTGCCGGTCCTCTCAGGAGGTTTATCCCCTACGCTCTTCCTTCTTCCTCTAAAGATGAAGGTTCGATGGAGTTTCTGAAGGTGAAAACTGCCTAGGGTCTGCGACCTTATTTTAATATACACATTTGGTTGCCTACTTTGAAAAGCAAAAGCTATCGCTGCGAAGGAGTCTCTGTGTTTCTGGCTGGTCAAGACCCCTGTTTACCACCTTGATGTCTTCTTGTTTAACCTCGGGCTTAGGCCAATGCAAGCGCGTCACCTATGGGTGCGACGGCGTCTGATTCCGGGTCAGCGTCGCGCGGTTGGTCGTTAGGGTTCCAGGGTGTTCCATCATATACCATCTAGAGTTGTGAGGAAACAGACCCGGGTCGGGCAAATCATTTACCTCAAACACCTTTTGGGTGAATCCCTGTGGTCGGAAGCGACTGGGAGCCTAAGCATGGCATGACGGTATTGTCATCAGGGTAAGTCTTAGCCGGCGGGATCATCATTCGAGGGGTCTAGAGGCCCAAATCAACCTAGATGTGCACTTAGGATACCTGGGAGGTTAGTAAGAAACCCCTGTTCTCACGAAGGTTAGGTGCCATTTGGGTGCTTGCCGGGCGTTAGCAATAAAAAAATTGAATGATAAAAGTAACACAAAAATGGAAAAGAGAAAATGTACATATTTGCAAACAAAAAAAAATCTTTTTTATAAAATAAAAAAATACCAAATATAAAAAAAGAAAACAAATCAATTTTGCATGATTATATTTGCGTGCAGCATCTCACTTTAATACCGCTTGCATTCGTGTGCTTACCTGTCGCATTTATCATCACCACTTCTTTCCCTTGTCTTCGTTAATAAAGGCTTGGCCCCTTGACCAGTTATCAAGGACAGTCACAGTGACCATTTGCTTATTGAGCAAGGGGCCAAGTCAGAACAGAAATTCTGATTTGTTTGTTTCAGTGATGTGTGCAGGGATTCAGGCAACAGAAGCAAAGGTGAAAACCAAACAAACCAAACCTTGTGTTTTATTCCAAAAATCAAAAAAATTACATCAAGTTCCGCCCTCTCTCTCTGCATTACTCGTCCCACTACTCTCCGGGCAAAACACTCTCAAAGGTGCTACCCAACTACGAAAAGCGGTACTCCTACCGCTCTGTACTCCTCTTCCTATTCCCACATCCCGGCGTTGATCTACGGAAGCAGCAGAGAAGCTACCAACACGAAAGCCACGCTCTCGTGCTCTTCGGTAGCGCTCCTCACCATCTCTCAGCCACTGTTCAGCAAGACCAAGGCTGATTCGGAGTTCGAATAGTTGGGCCTCCATGGCCCTTCGTTCCTCCCTTTCAGTCAATCTGTTGGCTCTTTCTCTCTCTGCGTCTCTTTCTCTCTCTGCACGTTCTCTCTCGCGGTCTTCCCTCTCCAACTGGAGAGTGATCCTCAGTTCTACGGCATCCCTAGAGGAGTCGTCATCAGATGACGCCGCAGTTCCCTCTCCAGTTCTGCTATCCTAGCCTCCTTCTGCGCAGCCTTGGCAAGCGCTTCTTCCGTCTCCTTTTCCTGCCAAGTGTACCATCTCAGATACGCGATAAGGCGTAAACAAGAGAACTCAACACTGAAACTTTTACCTGTATACAGAGCATCCCTTCTGCCTCCGCAGCACGCTGCGTGGCGTGAGCAAGTTGCTCATGAAGCAAGTCAAGTTCTGAGGTGGGAATCCACAAGCTGGAAGAGGCACCACCCACTCCCATCGCTGGGGAAGCCGCGCCAATCTGGGCATGCTACGACCGCGTGAATTAGCAGCCAACATCTGGAATCTGGGGTTTTAATTAGGAACGTACTGTACACCTACCAAGGCGCTCGTAGCTCCGCGGGCATCGCCCAACTGTTGTTCCATCTCTGCCAAGCGAGTTCGTAAATTCGCTATCATGGCATCCCGGACATCCTGCAGCCTTACAAGTCAGCATTTTCACCAGAAAACCAAGAAAAGGAGAAAGAAGAGAAGAGAAAAGGGGAAACCTACCTCCACAAGTCCCCGGGGTTGGAACCGTTCTGCGTACTTTGTCCTATATAGACGCAAGTAGTCCTCGCTATCCCGCGCCTGTGATTCTACAATCGTGCCACCCCGTTGCCAGTCCTCATACTGTTCGGGGAATCGCACGCGCCAGTCAATGCAGGTCGCCGGTCCCCGCGTCTTTCTCCCGACACGAGGTGGCGCAGCTGAATCCACCCATTCTTGAGCCAGTCCTAAAGTCCTCATAACTAATCGTAGCCGAAGCGGCTCGATTTCATTCAGGCAGTGCATCCACAGTTCCCGTCCGAACCGGGCACGACTTGCTAGAACCCACGGCTGGTCGGCATCGACCATGTCTGAGTAGGGCCTCCAGTTTACCATCGCTGCAGGGAACTCCTGTAGCTCCCGCCTTAGCACCATCAGTTGGTAGGTTAGGGGTGCCGCACTCATGATGGGTTCCCACCGCCTGGCTAACGGCACCACCACGGGTCGCCAATGCCGAGCTCTCCCCATAGGGAGGTAATAATAGCTCCATAGCTGCTCGGCACAGGTCATCAGTACTTTGCAAAAACAAAAAAAATACAAAACAAGCAAAACCAAAAAATACCTGGATGAATGGTGTGAAACCACTCACAGTCATCTCACGATCCGTTTCTTGGAATAGGCCTGCAAACAAGTGTGCCAGCATGGCGGCTCCCCAGGCATAATACCCTACTCTTTCAAGGTCTGACAGCAGCTCCAGGAAGCAACATTGGATACCGTCCCCTTTCGAGCTCAGTACCAATCTCCCCAAAAGGAAGAGGAGAAATCTCCTCAAATCTATGTTGCATCTTTCCCAGTCGCCGAAATCTGTGCAGTACACGGCACGGCATCCTATTTCCATCCTTTCCATGAACTCTTCTGAGGATTCATCGTCCCGCCGACGAGTGTCGGTGAGCCCTAATGCATCCATGAGGGACGCCCTAGCTACCGACCTGTTTTTCCGACCATCTAGGTCCAAACCCAGTAACTTCTGGGCACCTTCTCTGTAGTCCGCGTAAGTGACTCCGGTCACTGCCTCGCCCTCTACCTTCAGGCTTGTGATCCGGACCACATCCTCCAAGCTGGGCACCATGTGCCCCCACGGGCATCAGGAATGCCCGACTCACTGGGTCCCATCTCTTACACAAGGCTTGGATCAGGACCAGGTCGAGCTGGATCGGCTCGATCCGAAGGAAGGTACCAAATCCCATCACGTCTAGCCTCGCCTTCTGAAAATCTGGGAGGCCCCTGTACGCTGCTACTACCAACTCCCATAAGATTTGTGATTTCATCACAACCTACACATACAAGGAATGGGGGTGAGGTTTGGTCAGAAGAAAGGAAGAAAGAATGAAAAAGGGCAAGAAAACTTGGCTTACGAGTTGTGATTGGGCCCTTTCGCTGAAGTGCCCTTCAAGGTCTGAAAGTCTCTTGGAACTACTACCACTGGACCTGCTTCTCTTCGAGGAATGGGAAGATTCGCCCTCCATCCAACTCTCAGAATTTTGAACTCCTCCTCTCTCGTGAGAACTTGTGCTCCTCGAGTTAGTCCTCGATATACCTGGGAAGATAAAAGGGACAAGAATTTATAGAAATAGAAGGAGTGCGGGCCAAGATTGCCTCCATCACCTGTTAATGATAGCCCTCGCAATGAGGCACCGACCAAGCGGTCCCATGTGTCGCTTCACCGCTCGCACAGGGTGATTGACTGGACGAAGAATAGGACGAATAGCCCCTATGTTGTCTAGGGATACTCTATCATGATTTGGAGGACGTCCGTAAAATTTGACACAACGTTGGGAAAAGAAACTAGGGCCGTCATTATTGACTTCGACGGCAGATTCCCGTGGAAAATGGTCACAAGACGCGATTCCCCGCTTGAGGCGGAGTCTCGGCAGACCCATCACATGGGAACAGTGCAAAGGAGAAGAAGTGTAGGGAAGAAGGAACGCACAAAGAACAAATAAACAGCAGAAAATCAAATCACTCCATTCATAATTCTACATAAGCTGTCACAAACACTACAATCATAGAGAGGTGGCGGGTCCACTAGCTCGCCAATCCTCACCATCACTCATCTCTCTGGGCACTCTCCTCCTCTCCCCCGAGGTGAGGGTCCCTCAGAAGCCTCCGGGATCCCCGTGCAGTAGCACCTGCCTCGCCTCTGGGCGCCTGCTCCGCAGTAGTGACTCGCTGCTCCTCCCCTGGCGTGGCGAAGAAGCCACTGGCGGCAAAGCGACCGGACTGGCGGAGTCGCTCCCCGAACTCTCGCGCTCTCTCGTAGCGCGTCTCCATCCCTCCTAGCCTCTGCACGACGGCCTGAAGGCCCAGCTGGAGCTCCCTCACTTGGGCCTCCAAGGCCCTCCTCTCGGTCAGATCCCGCTGTCGCTCGGACCTTCTCTCGGCTTTCTCTCTCTCTGCCTCTCTCCTCATCATCTGCAGAAGAACCCTTAACTCCAGGATGTCTGGAGAAGGTCTCTCCTCACCACGATGCCGCAGCTCCGCTACAGTCGCCACCCAGGCGTCACGCTCCTCTTCCGCCCGGGTCGCGCGGGCCACCGCACCGGCAAGTTGCTCCCGGAGGGAGGCAATCTCGAGAAAAGGGGCCGAGGAACTGGAAGATCCGCCAGCCACTCCCACCGTCGCTGTCTGCTGGGCACGCTGGAACAAAATAAACAACGGCCGTCAGTGAAACTCCAAAATCTGAAGTTAAAAGTGCGGCACGTAACTTACCAGGAGCGACAGCTCATGTTGAGCGACGGCCAGCTGCCGCCTAGTCTCTGACAGTTGGGCGCGCGAGCCGCCGATGCCACGCGTGTCCCCAGCTTGGGGAAGCCCCGCGTAACTCTCTCTCTGCCGCCGCAGGAAGTCGGCACTGTCCTGCACCAGTACACCCCCTTGCTGTCCAGGGAGACGTACGGGCCAGTCCTCGAGCCTCGCCTTGCCGCGACTCTCCCTCCTGACGCGGCTCGGCTCGTCCGCACTCGCCCACTTATCGGCCAGGCCCAGGGTCCTTGCCATGTCCTGCACCAAGAAAGGGGTCCCACATCAGTCAAAAGAACGCGTCCCCTGTCTAGGACGCGTCCATCATTTAGTGCGACACTCGCCGAACCCTTTCCCCCTTCGCACGGCTTGCTTCAAAACTCAAAATGGATCAAAGAGGGAAAACCAAGCACTCACCGAGCCGTGTTCACCTCCTCCCGCGCCATCGGGCCCCTCGGGTCCCTCGGGGGCTCGAAGCGGCCCTTCCTCCTCCATGGACGCCGCTCCGTGCTCTGGCGCGTCCCTCCTCGGGCGAGGAGTTCCTCATCCCTCTCCACCTTCACCATGATCGGGCCCACCGAACTCCATCAATCAAAAGAGGAGGAAGATGAAAAAGGGGCAAGCGAGTTTCGGCGGAAGGCGGGCTCGTTTGCGGGTAAGGCACGGGAGAAGAAAGGCCACCCGACGCTTTAAATTTGAATTCAAGGACTAAGACGCGTCCTCGCGCCTGGATGCGCCCAAAAGGAGGAGAAAGGAAACAGAATCCCCCCGTGCAAAGCGTAGTTCCCCGCTGTTCAGGGCAAGGTCTCGTGGAGCGTGCCTCGAAGGATAACTCAGTGCAAAGAAGAAAGTGTGGGAGAGAGAAAAATACACACAACACAAGAAAGCCATTTTCATTTCATATAATAGCCGAAAGTACATCATACAATGAGAAGGGTGACGTGTACAAGCAACTCTCTAACTCTCACCATCACCCTCCTGGTCATCTCTCTCCTCCCACCTTTGCCGGGGATCCCTAGGGGGCCTCTGCGAACCCTGAGAAGCCGTGCTCACCTCGCCCTGCGGTGGCACTCCAGCCTCGAAGGCGCGACGACGCTCCTCGGCCGAAGAAACCAGATAGCTGACCATGGAAAAAGAACCGGACTGACGAAGTCGCACCCCGAGTTCCTTCGCCCTCTGGTACCGCTCCTCGCTCTCCCGAAGCCTCCCCTCCGCCGTGCCGAGACTCAATCGGAGCTCCAGCAGCTGGGCCTCTAGAGCCCTCCTCTCGGTCTGATCCCGCTGTCGCTCCTCCCTCTCTCTCTCCCTATCCCTCTCTCTCTCTCTCTCCACGCTCTCCCTATCCCTCTCCCTCTCCTCTCTCTCCCTCATCGCCTCTCTCCTCGACAGCTCGAGGGCGATCCGCAGATCCACTACGTCGTGAGGGAGCTCCTCAGCCTCCCGTCGACGCTCCTCCTCCAGCTCTGCAATCCGAGCATCACGCTTTCGCCACCCGAGCGTCGCGCTCCTGCTCGGCACGAACAGCATGCGCCAGGGCCTCCCGAATCTCGGCCACCTGTCAAAGCACGCCTGCACCATAAGAGAACAACAGTGATAGAAGGAAAGCAGCCAGAAGAGAGTCAAGGTCAGGCAAGCACTCACTCGAGCCTCACGGTCACGCTCGGCCTCCTCAGCCCGAGCCACCGCATACGCCAGCTGCTCCTGGAGGGCAGAAACCTCCGGAGGAGGGCCCCGCGAACTGGAACCCGCTCCACCAGCCGTCCCGGCTGCCGCTGTCTGGTGGGCCCGCTGAAACACGGGGCAAACGTCAGTCAAAGGCTACGCATCAAAAATCCAAGTCACAAAAAAATGCATCGCATAAACTCACCAGGATCTCCAACTCCTGTCGGATGGCCACCAACTGTCGCCTGGCGTCCGCCAACTGGGCCTGCAGGTCGGCGATCATGGTATCACGAGCATCCTGCATTGCACGTAAGTTAGTACCACATGCATATACATATAGAAAGGTGAAGCAGTTTCATTTCACTTACCCCTGCCATACCACCCAAGGAGAGGCGGTCCCCGTACGTAGCTCGGTACCGTCTCATGTAGTCTGTGCTGTCCTGTACATGGGACACCACGGGGACCCCGCCCTGCTGCCAGTCCTGGTACTGTGCTGGGAAGCGCGTACGCCAGTCCACAACCTTCGCCTTCCCCTTGGTCTTCCGCCCAATGCGGCCGGCTCTTCTACATCAACCCACTCCTGGGCCAGCCCCAACGTCCTCATAACCAGCCTCAGCCGAAGCGGCTCGATCTCGTTCAGGCAATGGACCCACACGTCCCGCCTGAAACGAGGAAGACCCGCTACAACCCAGGGCTGGCCAGCATCGCCCATGCCCAGGTAGGGCCTCCACACCACCTGCATCACCATACATACATCATGTTAGTTACCATTCAGTCACATGCATAAACACAAAAAAATCATACGCATCATACCATGGCCTCGGGATACTCGCTCAGCTCCCGACGAAGCGACGCCAGCTGGTAGCCGTGGGGTGCTGCAACCACGACCGGCCTCCACCGCCGCGCCAGAGGCACGGCCCTCCTGTTCCCATGCCTAGCCCTCCCCATCGGGAAATAGTAATAGCTCCACACCTGCATCCATCATACATCATTAGTACAATAATTACATATTTAACTGTTGGAATGCATAAATAAAATGTTTACCTGGAGAAAAGGTGCGAAGCCGCTGACTATCGTCTCCTTCTCCGAAGTCTGGGAGAGATCAGCAATCAAATGGGCAAGCAGAGCCGCTCCCCACGCGTAGTGTCCCACTCTGTCCAGATCCGCCAAGATCCCGAGGAAACGGCAGTGGATGCCATCCCCCTTCGTCCCCAGCAAAAGGCGGCCCAGGAAGAAGAAAAGAAACCTCCGAAGGTCTAGATCCACCAGCTCCCTCTCGCTCGGATCCTGGGTGAAAGCTACGCGGGCATCTCCCTCCAATCGTGCCAGAAACTCCGCTCCAGTCTCGCTAACCCGCTGGCGCGGGTCGACGAATCCGAGCGCCTCCATGATCTCCACTCGGCCAACTACCCTGCTGTCTCTGTCAGTCACGCTCGTCTCTAACCACAGCAGGTCCAGGGCACTCTCTCGGTAGTCGGGGTAGGTGACCCCGCTCACCGCCTCTCCGTCAACCCGTAGCCCGGTGATCCGAGCCACGTCCTCGAGTGTCGGCACCATGTGCCCCCAGGGCATCAGAAACGCCCGGCTCGGCGCGTGCCACCGCTCCCTCAATGCCTGGATAAGAGGAGGTCGAGCCAGGAAGGGCTCGATCCTAAGGAAAGCTCCAAAGCCCATGGCGTCCACAGCGCCCTCTGGAAGTCCGGCAGCCCACGGTATGCTGCCACCACTAGGGACCAGCTGATCCGTCCTTTCATCACACCCTGCACACCACAAAACCAATAAAAAAATACATCAGCATCATGAATAATACTAAACAATAACACTGCATATACTACTTATTTCATTTATTTTATTTTCTTTTTTTAAAAATATTTTTGTGGAGGGTCCAGGCCCCTGGACGCCTCCTTTCCATTTCCTTTATTTCTTTATTTTTAGAAAAAAACCAAAAAAAAAAAAAAATAAAATATATATATATATTATTATGGAGGCGTCCCATGGCCTGGACGCCTCCTTTTTTTTAATTCTTTTTATTATTTATGAAAATAAATAAATTAAAAAGAACAAAAAAGAAATTATGGAGGCGTCCATGCCCCTGGACGCCTCCTTCCCTCACACCCGGCGTTCTCCACACAGCCTCTCGTCCGCCCTTTTAACCCAGTGAACCAATAGAATGGAGGTCTAAGGGGCTTACCGGATCGTGCTCGTCCTCTGCCGCGTCGCCAGCGTCCACTGCAGCCTCCAAGGCCAAAGGAAGAGCCTCCTCCCCCGCGGACAGCCTCCTCCGCCGCAGCAGCCTCCTCGGCATCATCCCTCAGCCTCCTCGGACGACGAGCCCGTCGTTTCCGCTTCGCTGGACCCTGGCTTGATCCTCTTCGCTCCATTGGGACTAAGAATGGGTCGTCTGGGGTGACTGGGTCGTCAGAATGAACAGTACAAATGAGCAGAGGGTGAGGCCCCCCCCATATATATAGAATCCACCTTGTTTGGGGCGTCCTGGCGCCTGGATGCCCCCACTTTTTTTATTTTTTTCAAAATTCAAAAATTTAGGTGCGTCCAAGCGCCTGGACGCCCCCAAAATAAAAAAAACTAAAAAAATAAAAAAATAAAACATGGGGGCGTCCAAGACCCTGGACGCCCCCAAAACAAAAAAAAACCAAAAAAATATTAAATAAGAAGTTGGGGCGTCCAGGACCCTGGACGCCCCCAAATCAACAAAATTTTAAAAAAATCAAAAATAAAAAAAAAATAGGGGCGTCCAGGCCCTTGGACGACCCCAAGACAAAAAAAAACCTAAAAAATCAAAAAATATAAAATTAGGGGCGTCCAGTCCCTGGACGCCCCCATAATAAAAAATTTTCAAAAAAAAAAGTATATATATATAATAAAAAGTAAAAAAGATAAGAGTATGTATATAATCCAAACAAAAGAAAAAACACAAAGAAAAAGAAAAATCACAAAAAAGATAATAATAATTAAGTGGACGGGGGTCCCAAAACATCAATGCCAGATTTTATTCCATCAGAAAGCAGAGTGAACTACATCAGGGGCTTAGGCGCCTTAGGCCTTAACTTCCCCAGTTCGGTTACATAAGCCCTCCACGGCTCGCATTCTTCCACCACGTGCGCTAAGGCCTTTCCCGCAACACTTGTCTTCTAGGGAGCTTTAATGGCCTTCGCTTCTTTCGCGTCCGCTTCAGTGCCCAACTCCCTTTTCTTCAAAGGAACGATGCTAGTCGGTGGCGGGAACGAATGGCGTGGGATGCCAATCTGGAGGCAGCACCGATGCACATTATAAAGGACGAACTCGGTCGCGCCGATCAGTTGAAGATCAACTTCGGGAGAAGGCCTCATGAGGAGATCTAGCGAAAGCAAACATGCTGGTGCGCAAGTAAAGAAGCCTTGTGTCACGGTGCGAAAGTGAGACCGCCAGTCTTCACGTTTCTTCAGCCACGGAACGTGGTTCACTACAGTACCACCGAAGCCTAACACGTCGGCTATGTGGTGAAGCGGGCTTTGTTGGAAGAGCTTTGAAGCAGTTGGCATTCCCTCGCGGTGGTCGAATTTGAAGTGCAAATCAAGCCAGCAATTCAAGACAAGTGCGTAACCAAAAGGAGGCTTACCCATGCTCGAGGTAGTAAGGCCGCTGTAAAGATAGGCAAGGATGGCGGGTCCCACCCTCTTTCCACTCCAGATCCCGCGAATGGCACTTAGTTGATCCTCCTCCACTATGTTGTCGGTATGAGGAAACAAGAGAGCACCCACCAGACAGATAGTGAACCCCTTCATGATTCCCTCCAAATAGTCATCGTCTGGTGACCCTCTCAGGGCGTCCATGACCCACTCCGCGAGCTTTTGGAGATCGATCCCCTTTTGAGTACGGACCTTTCGGGCTGCGTCGGGCGGCATGAAGCTTCCAAGGACGCTTTCAGAAGTCCCCCGTGTCAGCATCTGCATAGCCTTCACCTTCCCGTCACTCTTGAATTTCTTCAATCCGAGCAGAAGTTCCACCTCCTCGAGGAGGATGGTAACCTCGAAGGTCGGGAAGATAAAAGTGTGGGTCTGGGGATGCCAGATCTCCACTAGTGCGCCCATAGCCGCCCAGTCCATACGAATCTTCTCGTAATGCTTGGCGTGAATAAGGAGCCCCTGCAGATGCCACTTCGAGAGTATGGCCCTCATGCCAATGGAGATATTGGAAGTTAGCTTTGAAAGCCATGACAGTTTGGAAAACTTCCTCGGGCCTGCGAAGAGTGGATATGGCTGGAAGAGGAAAGAAAGAAGAAATGAAGGAAGTAAGAAGAAGGTTCACATGGAAAATTTGAAATGAATCAGCTTACCATATGCGACAAGATCGTCCCACTCAGATGACCCTCGAGGTCGGACAGTCGCCTGATCTCGCTGCTAGGCCTGCTCCTCTTCATAACGCTGGAAGACTCTCCTTCCATCCTGAAAATCTCTAGATTCTCCTCTCTTTCCTCTCCTGAGCTTCCAAAACCCACCTTGGTGCATTTGAATGAACTAGCCTAAGGGGAGTTCTTATAGGAAGGGAAGATCGCTACAGGACGGAACATGTCACATCAGCAGGTCAATGTCAGGATTTTGGCTAGATTCCTTCCATTGTGGTGTGATTCTGCTATGAATCTGCTACTTTCTGATGTTGCTAACCTTGCTGGCCTGTGCAGGTTTTACTAACGGACGTCTTTGTCCTAGTCTCCTGTCCCACCTTTCAATGGTTGGTCCCACCATGTCATGCATCGTAGTATATGATACCTACGCTACTAGAATATGTCAAGGACCTTGCGGCCCGAACGAATCGGGATTTGAGTTCCCCTTCAACAAAAACGATGATGATCCCGGGAGAATTTGGGTTGTACGGATAGGCCGTTAACTTGTGGTAGCATGGGGACGACGGTTCCATTCAGTGAGTTGGTGCGCGGATAAACGGGCCCCAGCCCAAGTGGCGGCTCACCGGATCGGTATCCTGACCCGTTCTTAACAAGTTGACAATATTATCCTTGGCTATTTTCTATTTTAGTTTGTTTTAAATTTTTATTTTAACCCAGCATGCATTCATATAGGACTTTGATTTATTGCGGAAGATCATTCAAGCTGATTCGATTGTGAAAGCCGTTGTGCTTTCAATTCCTACAAATATGAGATATTCCACTCCGAATGAAATACTGAGTTTCCTTGAAACGGCCCTACGTTGCTCTTCCAAAGGAGACCCTTGTTTGGACAGACCCTCAGATATTCCTTTGTTTTGACCTTGTTTGACCCACCTTGGCCGCAGCACTTCCACATTGGCTGGTAACCGCTCCCCAAAGGTGAAACCTGCAGGTTTATGACCCAAGGTACTTCACACCGAGGAAGTTGGTCTCCTTTTGTTCGTGCCTGAGCGCACATCTCACCCTCCCTTATTTGATCTCCGTCCAAGCAATCGTCAATATTTGAAAGACCTTCTTCAAGGTCGCCTCATTGAAACTTCCAGGAAGATTCCAAACAGTAACGTCAAAAGCGTGTCTCATCACACCTTGGCATCAACTTATCAGTCCGCTCCCACTTCATTTCACTCCACTTCGATACCATTCCACTACGTGTCGCTCCCTTGCAAAGCAGACGCCAAGGCGGGGCAGCTGTAGACACGCCATTCTTGACGTCTCCTGAGAAAGTCTCATATTACTATACTACGCCCCGCGACGGCTTACGCATTTCGAATCACTCGAGTGCTTCCTTTTCTTGGGTCTTCTTCTGCCTTTTTCGGCATTCGGAATCGTCCCGTCACGGCATTCGGACGGCATCAACACCAGTCGAACGCATCAGGAGGTTCCGGAACCAAGAAGGATGTCTGCCGGGCGGCCGCTGACTAGGACCCGGGTGGGTCTTAATGGGGGCGTCCAGGCCCCTGGACGCCCCCATGTTTTTAATTATTTTATTATTTTCTCAGGCCCAAAACCAAATAAAATATATATATATTATGGAGGCGTCCAGCCCCTGGACGCCTCCATAAAAACAAAAAAATAAAAAATGTGTGTAAAATGCCAGTTGGCATAAAAATAATAAAATAATAAATAAAAAATAAAAATATTAATGGAGACGTCCAGGCCCCTGGACGCCTCCATAAAAATAAATATAAAAAATAATCATGCCAGCCCTGGCATAAAAGACAAAAGAAAATAAAAAATTATATATATTTTGGAGGCGTCCAGGCCCCTGGACGCCTCCATCAAATCTCTCACGGGCGCCGCTCACCGAACGACGGTTTGTCGTGTGTGAAAAAATCCGAATTTTAAGACGTCCAGGCCGCTGGACGCGCCCATTTCTGAATCACGAGGCGCCGCTCACAAAACCACGCGTTGTGCCAAACCGCGTGCGGCCATTGTCGGTTTTCGGTGGACCTGTTTGAGGCGTCCGGAGCCCTGGACGCCTCCACAAAAGTATTCCAAAAAAATATATAAAAATAGAATAAAATATTAATTCGGCCCTGATGGAGGTGTCCAGGGTCCTGGACGCCTCCACCCTCCGGAGCTCTATAAATAGAGGCCCACCCCCTCAGTTCTGGAAGAGCTTCGAAGTGATCCGATAGGCTGCCGGAGCCCAGAGGCTACGGAGTCATTTTCTAACCCGTGGGTTCTTTTATAGGTGGAGGTTCTGCCGACTTCTCGGGTGCTCACGCTCGGGAGAGGAAGGTCATCTTCATCCACCGCGCTTCCACGTCGTCCCCACGCTGCCAGAGCTCCGCCGGATTTCACGATCGGCACATCAATAAGCCAATTCTTTCCTTTTCTTCGTAGTTCTTTTGCATTCATCATCTTGCATCCCCTATCCCCCTTCATAAGGGCGCCTTTTCTTATACACTTCTTACATCCATCATCTCAATTTTCTCCTACTCGAGTCCGAGAGGGGTTTAAAAGATAACACCAACCAGGTGTGTGTCTTGCCATCATTTCGTTATTTTTATCGCAAGGATTTGAATACTACACCTCCATCTTTCTAATCCACTTGTCATTTGTTTGTCGTTATTTTGCAAGGGTAGCCGAGGAAAGCCCTCTCCATCGGCCGGCCGGAGGGAGAGGAAGAAGCAACCCGCCATCTCCCGCTCTTAGGTAGCGCGATCAACTTCTTATTTTTGGGGTCTTTTGGCCCCTGGCGATCACATATTGTTCTCGAGGCCAGCGGCGAGTCACTTCCCAATGGCCGTTTAAATTTCGTTCTTATATGTTATATTCTTATCTATTCATGTTCTCGTGGCCGCGGCGAGTCACTTCCCCCAATTGGCCGTTTAAATTTCCGTTCTTATATTCTCTTTATATTCTGTATATTCTGCTCATATTCTCGAGGCCGCGGCGAGTCACTTCCCCAATGGCCGTTTAAATTTACAATTCTTATACGTTATATTCTTATCTGTTTATGTTCTCGAGGCGCGGCGAGTCACTTCCCCAATTGGCCGTTTAAATTCCCGCTCTTTGTATTCTCTTTATATTCTGTCATCTTATTATTGCTCATATTCTCGAGGTCGCGGCGAGT